>JAAIXJ010001862.1:81464-136338 GCA_013403705.1 Heliconius hermathena | reverse complement strand
CAGAAAGTGGGGAACGGAGTGTCTTAACACTAGGTTCCCTCTGCCTAACCTGCTGTGTGCGGGATACAGCGTGAAGCTGATTAAAATAAAACTAATACTCAATATTTAAGGGCAGTTTGCCAAAATACAAACAAAAAAAGTATTTAAATCGGTTAAGCAGTTTCTGAGATTATCGTGAAGAAACGCACAGACAAACAGACCAACTGACCAAGTTTTATTACATTGTTAATTGTAATATCTTCTATGTACAGACACCGATGTGTTAGGATTTTATTGTAAGTATCGATAAGTTATGTTTTTATTTCAAACATACAATTGAAGATTCTTATGGGAGGTACAAAAATGCGACCTAAAGTTTTAATAACTTTCTCATAAAAAATCTTCATTGCGTTGCAAACATACATAATGGGTATATCAAAACACGAACATAATTCAGTGTGTTCAGTGTGTGTGGTATAAGCGGGCGAAGCCGCGAGCGGGTCGCTAGTATTTAATAAAGCATAAAATATAATATGTTATCTTAACTCATTATCATGACAACAATCCACGTGAGGATGATAAATTCAATACATTCCGTTGACCCGCAGCCTATCACACCAAAACATAATGTTGCTTATATTGAGATTCACATTTTTTTTATTTCATTTTTTAGCTTCACACTGTATCATGTACATAGCAAGGTGGCCAGAGGGAATCTAGTATTAAAACACTCTGTTAGCATTAATTACAGTATTTTAAAATTCAATCGTTAATTAAAAGAAGGGACATACTAGATTTATCTTTCCTTCACAAATTATTGAACTATCAGTACAGTTGTCCTAATCGTTGCTCCTATTTAAATTTAAAGCTCCCTATAAATGGCCTAGAAATCTCGTCACACTTTTCCAGCCCCCAATTCGCAGAACCGTGCTGGGCTCTACTTCGCCACTCTATCGTTTATGCCGCATAGAAAATGAATATTCAGCAAATATAGCACCACTGATACAAAACGAATTTTTCAAAACCAAATATTTTATTCTAAATACAAGATCTAAGTGAATAAACATTATTTATACAAATTTTAACCTATTTACATAAATCAAAATCACTGAAAATCACTTAAAATTTTTGGCTAAATACAATAGAAAATAATTTATTTGAACCACTTACCTTCTTTGGATTTTTGACTTCTTGGTATCGTGTCGTAGGGTCTTTCGCGCCGTACCATTCTACATTTTTTCCAAATTTTGCTGAAATTTTTGCGCCTTTTTTGACGCAAAAACACTTGAAAAATTCGGTTTTTTGGACATTGACTTCTGGGTGGTTCTATACACCACTCAGAGTACTGACGAGTCCCTCTGACCAGAAAATGTTTCGCACACCGGCGAAGGGCAGCGCTCGGATCCTGGATCTCTCAGGAACCCCAGAGGAGATGGGTTTCTTGGAGAACTCGCCGATCCGAACTCCAGAAGACCAGCAGCGACCCCCAATTTCCCCGACCGCTCTATCCCGCCCCCAAAAAAATAAGACCTTTACCCGAGAGGTCAGGTCGATCAGGACGGTTGAGGAGTCGGCTGGCCCGTCGACTTACGGAAGCAGGACAGCCGAAGCCAAGGCCTGTCTGACAAAGGCCAAGTACCACTTGGGTATATCGCGTAACCTAAAAACGGGCATAAAGGCAGAGGTTACGAACGCGATAGAGCGACTGTATCAACTCGTGAAGGACACAGAAGAGGAAAGGAATGAGGTAGGAAGCAGGAGCAGGAAAGAAAAGGGAGAAGAGGAGAAAACCGAACAAAGAACGGAAATGGAAGAGGAGTTAGTAAGGAAACTGGAAGAACATGCGGGGTTAATCCGAAGGAATAAGGAGAGGATGGAGGAGTTGAGACAGGCTATAGAAAAACAGAGGGAATCGCTCGAGAGGACTACATACGCGCCCACAGCCAACCGCACTACACTCGGTTGGAGTCTCCTCGAGGAACGAGATTGATACAGGGATGTGCTTGGGAAGATTAGGGAGGTCGTGGATGCAAAGGAGGGATGGGTGAAGGTGGAGAGGACCAGAAAGAAACGATAGGATGCAGTACGGCAGCCGAGCGAGAAACAGTGAAAGAGAGGCTGAGGCTGGCGAACGACCGGCTGACCTTCGAGGAGGTCAGGAACAAAGACCCGCTTCTGATCCTCAGGGACGTCTTATCATATAACTCTGACGTTGATATCTTGGGCGCCCTGAGGAAGCAGAATCGGGAGTTGTTCAATGGCATCTCCGAAGAGGACTTCCGGTCCGAAGTCAGGTTCCGCCGAAAGGCCAGAAACCCGAAGACAAAACACGTCATCATGTGGAGTGTCCCCCAGAGTGTGGAGTAGAGCCGTTGAGATTTTTGGAAAAAATAAGAGTGGCCGATTTCTCGCCACTCGTACAGTGCTCTCTCTGCCTGGGTTATGAGCACGGGAGGCGGTTTTGTAAAGAAACCGCCCCCAGGTGCTGCCACTGTGGGGGACCCCACATGAAGACTGAGTGTGAATTTGGAATTACAAAACTTAAAATTAATAATATAATTGGTAAATCAGTTAAAAAAGTAATATTAAAAAATTGTGAACATATAAAAATAATGAAGAAAAAATTAAATTTAATTAAAAAGACTGAAAACCCTGAAACGGAACCAAATGTCGGCATGCAAAATAAACTTTTTTTTATCCGCCACTAGTGTCGCATAAGGTCCTTGCGAAGACGAGCAGTCTAGTTGTAAACTTAAAATCAAAAGCTCGCAACTCAATATATGCCTCAGGAGTGATGCATCGAAGGCTCCCTCCTGGGCCGGACAAACATATTGTAAAAGGCTTTGTAAAGGAACCTGCTATAATATATTCATGGACATGGAGGGAGCAATCGACGACATCAGTGACTCGTTATTTAGAGCCGAGTTTTCTTTTCTTAGTTATTAACATCTTTGTTGAAGTTTTCGTCAGTTGTCAGTCTTAGTAATAATTTAAATTATAATAGTTTCAAGTTGTTGTGTTGTTCTTTGCAAATTAGTGTCTTATTATTGTAGTTCTTGCGAAATCTGTCAAAATTAAGTTTACCTTCTTATAGAGTATCGTTAAAAATGTTTTTATTTATAAATGTTAAAAACCTATATCTCTTTGGAGAATTCCTTAAAAAATTTAAAATTAAAACCACAGTTACAAAAAGTCTCCGATAATGTCAGAGGGACTAGCCAGCCCAAAGCTTTAAAGCTTTATAAAAAAAATATAGCACCACTTTCCGCCAAATTTTGGAGGCATTACGTGTTGAATGTCATAACTCAACGTCGCGTTTTGCCTCGTTTCTAGAGCAGGGAAATGATAGTTTTAAAAATTCGTCTCCTCGATTGGGAATCGAACCCACAACCTATAGCGTTTACAGCCGTATTCATAAGTCACCACGTCTGACCTTAATCTTTTATTTATGTTACAGATAATAACAAAGAGCATGAGTCTAGTGATAATAAATAATCAATTTCTTATGACCAGCGGATGTATCGGGAAAATCCCGCGTCTGATATCTTTCGTTGGGAACTTCATCCATATACACATACATTTTGTATTGGTAATTTCAAGATTACACTTTCAAACTTACTATAATCAGGTATATACCAACATAGAGATATAATATTTCTTAGTTCTCTATATAAAAATATAATATTTCTTAATATTTATTACTTAATTGTTATTGCTAATCTTTTCAAATAGTCAATAATATATCAATCATTTGAAAAGATAGAATAATACCTATCACACATCAATTCAGCCGTCACATGTGAACAGTGAAAGTAGTACATTATTATCAATGTACGTATTATAATATAATTTGAAGCTTAAAGAATTACTTATTTTAATGAATAATTGTGATACCACCATGATACAATTGAAACGTGCCTTGACGTTTGAGTTTTTTTTTTAATTCTTTATTGCACAAAATTTAATATATAAAAAAATGTACAATAGGCGGGCTTAACGCTAAAAAGCATTTTCTACCAGCCAATCTAAATCATGTGGGAGAATAAAATGTGTAGGTGCAAAAAAAAATAATAACAAAATATCAATATTCAATTTGCATAAGTATATGTAATAAATACACAATAATATATAATATAATTATATACATGCTAATATAATATGAAATATATATAATACATACAATATATATAAAAAAATATAGAATTATGAGTTTATGAAAAAGGGTTCTTTTACCCAGCGTTTGAATATTTCACGAGAGGGTGCTCTTCGAATAGGCTCGGGTAATTCATTTCAAAGTCGAACTCCTGCAACTGCAAAAGAGTCTGACATGTACCCAGAAGTATGATGTGGTGTTGACAGTAGCAGGTTTGATTGGGAACGTAAGGATTTATCATGAGAAGAGGAAAGGTATGAAAAGTCAGAAGACAGGTAGGTGGGAAAATTGGGATCGGTAAGGATAGTTCTGAATATTATTAAATCAAAACCAAATCAAATCAGCTTCAAGCTGTATCCCGCATACAGCAGGGTAGGCAGAGGGAACCTTGTATTAAGACACTCCGTTCCCCACTTTCAGCCGAATTCTGGAGGCATTGCAGGTTGAGTGGCGGAACTCGATGCCGCGCTTTGTCTCGACACACCAGAGTAGAAGAAATGGAAATATAAATTTAAATAAATATTTCATTTCCTCGAATGGGGATCGAACCACCAGTCGATTTTAAAGTCACACTTTGTGCTCATACGCCACGACTAGCCTGAATATTATTATTATAGTAGTTGTAATAAATTTAATTTTACTCAATTTTTGTGATCAACACGATTTTATTTGAAATATCACTAGAATACCGCAAAGGTATTCTAGTGACATTTCAAACAAAATCAACAACACAAAAATATACAATACAACACAAAATATTATTTGTACTGAATAATTGTAAAAAATAAAAATAACTCTTAATTTAATAATGAAAAATATCTCTATATATATTTTACAAAGCAAACAAATCTAGTATATATNAATTCTATTCACAAGTACAACTGAACACAAAGAAGATGGACGTCTTTTCCTTCATCATAGGAATTATTCTGCTATGTTTTTTACTTGTGTATCTTTATTCAAGTAGAATTTTTCAATATTGGAAAGACCTTGGAATACCTTTTGACAAACCGTTACCTATTATTGGCAATTTAAAATTTGTCATGAGACAAAGTTTTTTCGACTATTGTTACGAATTAAAAACAAAATATCAATCATTAGATTACTTCGGGATCTACCTCGGCTGGACTCCTACTTTAGTTGTGCAATCGCCGGAACTAGCAAGAAATATACTTACTAAGGATTTCGATAACTTTCAAGATAGGTTTTTGTACTGCAGTTCCTTCGGATCCCCTTGGATTGCTTAATCTGTTCACTGTAAAGGTAAGTTGTTGCAATTTCTTAAAGTTAGCTACTTAAAATAACAAAAAATAGAAATATCAAACAATAAATACTACGAATTTTAAATACTACTGTATAAAAAATTTCGAATTGAATTATATTTTATCTTTTCGTACAATTTATAAATTTAAATTTACCATTGCACTTTAATAAACAATACCTGCTTATCAAAATATTAGATTTTTTTTCTTTTCTTTTGCAAATAATCCAAAGATATACTTTTTATATATATTTAGGTACAAATATTTTGTAATTTATTTCGATTACTCGATAACTAGCATAGATAAAAAAAGCTAACGTTATGAATGACTTGTACATGTTGATTTGATTAAATAATAATGGCTAACTTGTATTATTTCATAGTAATAATAAAAAAATAATAATAAAGAAATAAATAATATATTCTACTTTTCTAGAATCCTATGTGGAAACAATTGAAAAATGAGCTTACTCCGTTATTTACTAGTCTACGCTTAAAGTCGATAACTGAGCTTATGAACATTAATGCTGTGGAACTAGCAAAAAAGATCAAAAGAGACCATATCGACGGCAACCAAGCTGTCAACCTAAAGGTAATAGTGTTGAATTATTCGTAATCTATTTTTGTTTCATTTCAACGTATTATGTTTCTGAAAACATCAAACAGTCATATTCATGTTATTTTTATTTAGAGATCTCGATCGTCACTATAGATATTAGCTCAATTATATTATTTATAAGCGTGTGACTGTTGTGGGTTCGATTCCGATTCGAGGTAACGAAATATTTAATATTTGTATTTCGCTCCGATTCGTTTTAGTATTCCGCCACTAAGCACGCATGTCTCCAAAATTCGGCGAAAGGCAAGAAGCGAAGTGTCATGACACTAGGTGGACCTCTGGCTACCTTGCTACAAGCGGGATACAACGTGAAGCTAAAAAAAAATAAAAAATATATATTTAAGAACACATTAAATGTTACAGTATATGTTCTCGATGTATACCTCTGACACAGTAGCTTACAGCGTGTTTGGTATTCGTGTGAGTGTTCTAAGTGACAAACCGTCGCCGTTGTGGAACATTACTAGTCACATGGTCAAATGGACATTCCGACGAGGATTGGAATTCACTTTGATATTTTTCGTGCCTGCTTTGGCAAGCTTATTAAGGTTCGGCATCCATTATCACTATATATTACTAATAATTTGAATATTTTATTTATTCACTATCTATCTATTTTTTAAATTATATTAGTTCTTAACTAAAATTGTTATTATCGAACTTTAATAGATAACTTTAATAAAATGTATCACTCTTTAAAGTTCCAATGAAGAAAAAGATTTTTATATTTTATTTTATTATTTCACATAATAGTATATAATAATTCAATTCTTTTCTGCGGCTGCTAGTGATTATATAAAAAAATTGTTTTGGGACGTCGTAGACAAGCGCAAGAACACTGACCAATCTAAGAATGAAGATCTAGTCGATCATCTCTTCAAACTTAGAGATAGTATAAAACTGCCTGATGGTGGTGATTCAAGTAAGTGTTTATTCAAATTAATATGTATTTTAAATGAAACAAATAAAAATAAAAAAATAAAATAAATATAACTATTAGTGCATTTAAGTTATCAACAATTGAAGCAATAATGACTATTTTATGACAGAATTGGCTGATGATATAATGTTGGCACAAGTGGCTGTATTTATCTTTGGTGCTATCGAAACATCCTCAACAACTCTTAGCTATTGTCTTCATGAACTGGCACACCATCCTGAAGAACAGGTAAGTGATCTTTACCAATTTTTAAAGTTAATTAAGTACGTAGTACGGAAAAAATATGCAATATTATATAACAACCAAACATTTAAAATCCATAATATCATTTAAACATAATAATTGCAAGTTTAAAAAAAAATATTTGCTTATTTTAGCTTTTACTTTGTTAAATCGACCGTCGAAAAGTGATTTATTTTTATTTCTCCGCTCTAACAACACAGACTAAAAGTGTGCCATTGAGATCTTATTACTCAACGTCTCTTATTCGGAAATGAAATATAGAACGGAGTGTCTTGACACAAGGTGATAAAAATAGTTTCATGGTTCCAATTAAAATGTAATCGCGTACTGTACAATATAAAAATGCAAAAGAAAAGATATATTATAATAAATTTCGGCCTATATTCTATTACTAAATAGATTTTTTTCTTAGGAGGAACTTCATAAAGAAATCAGTAAAGCAGTCGAGCGTACAGGAAATGACGTTCTGGAGTACAATGAATTAATGGAGTTGAAATATTTAACAGCTTGCATTCATGGTACGATACATTCAATATTTTTATTTTCTTGATAACTAGTGCCCCCCGCGTGGCTTCGCCTGCTTGTACAGCACAATAATTTATTTTCTCATCTCAATTATTTTCGTGATATAATAACATTATCATTTTCTAAACAATCATAGCTAAAATTTTAGTGAATTCAATAAAACATTTATTTCGTAGCAATATTGTCGGAAGCAGGTCCTTCTCTGGATATAGCCAGTCGTGGCGCAGGGGCACAAAGTGTGACTGTAAAATCGACTGGTTGTGGGTTTGATCCCCACTCGAGGAAGTAAAATATTTATTTACATTTATATTTTCATTTCTTCGCTCTGGTGTCGAAAGCGCGCAGAACTCAACGACGCGCAAAGCGCGTCGTTGAGTTCCGCCACTCAACACGCAATGCCTCCAGAACTCAGCGGAAAGTGGTTAACAGAGTGTCTTAACACTAGGTTCCCTCTGCCTACACTGCTATGTGCGGGATACAGCGTGAAGCTCATTTTGATTTAATTTTAATTCCTTATATTGCCATAGAGCAGTAATAAAATACGATAAATTAGTTATATTTAAGTCAAATAATAAACGGTCACGATCGAACTCAGCTGAACCTAAGCCTCTAATACTAAATGACATCAGTAGCAATATAAAATCCTTGAAAAAGAATAAAACACAGCAACGCCAACAGTCTAACGCAGTAGTGCAAAGGTCAAACAGTATCTCGGAAGGAGTTCTAAAACCAGGAATTCTGAACTTTCTAGTTAACANTACTTTCAGACAAAAATGCGGACAAAAATATGTCGACAGACAGACAAGAAATTCAAAAAAAATCCTTTTGCTTTCTGTTATTCTTTTTAAGTGTCCCTCTATCCATTTCAGTCAAAATTACGAAATATACAGACAAAATATTTTTACTGTCTTATTATATATAGAGATTTTTATTTCCTCTCTCTCTGGTAACTAGGCAAAACACTGCGTTGTGTTTCGCCACTCCACACAGTGTTGGGCGGGAATTGGGGAACGGTAGTGTCTTAATGGAAGTGGAGTGTTTTAACACTAGGTTACCCTATTTAAAAATAATAACAAATGCTAAAAACAACTTAATAATAATATTTATATATTGCAGGAAAACGTTACGGGATGATGCAATTGCGAGCATCGCTAGCTCAAATACTTCACAAATACAAATTAGAACCTGTCGTGCCTTATAACGTGCCAAATGAAACTTACGCTGTGATACTGGCACCAGAAGACGGTTTAAGTGTAAAATTTGTTCAGAGATAAACATATGAAGGACATTCTCTTTAGATTTATTGTATGTTGTATGTATGACTCTTTAGATATATTGTATATTGTCGTATAAAATAATTTAAAGTTGTAACATTCAAATCTAAAACTTCAGTGAAATAAGTTTTAAATACTTATATTTTTTTATTTACATCACAATCCATAAAAATCCATAAATCTACAAAAGTACTGAAAAAATACATTTGACAACCAAACTTTCAATAAAAAAATATATTAATACTTTTTATAAAATAAAACTAAATATATTATCGTGCTTTTGATCTCATAAAATTGTACTACATATATGTATGTATGTATGATATTTTAATCAATTTACACTAACTAGGCATTATTTAAGTATGGTATTTAAGTAGAATTCCTAAATCTTTTTTTAATCACTAAATAATATAATAAAAAGATTATAAGATTTTAATTTATTTTGCTTGGTCACATTTTGCAAATAAATTTTAAAGTCATCTTTAACCATGATGTCGAATTAGTTCTTTTTTTATGCACTTTATGGTACCAATTATGGTAGATATCAATTTTCTATGATATAGGTATTCAATAAAATAATATGTTGTAAAAATTCCAAATAAGAAAATGAACATAGGAATAAACAAAAAGACCAGGACCGCCATACAAAGTTTTGAAGAATTATACAATATATCGACGGTCCCTAGGTAAAGTATCGAAAGTGAAAAATTGCGAGTCTCTTCTATTGGTATTTTAAACTACTAACAAGGTTAATTTTTAAATTCATATACATTTAAAAAACGTATACATAAACTCAACAATTATTTTATTACTTATTTTAACTATTTAGTTGTAGTTCTTGTGGTCGTTACACTTTTATGATGGTAAATAATTTCAAAGTGCTATATCTTATTCATTTAAATCAAAATAAATCATCTTCACGCTATATCCCTAGGAACCTAGTTTTAAGACACTTCGTTTCCCATTTTCCGCCGAGTTCTGGTGGCATTACGTGTTGAGTGGCGTAACTCAACGCCGTGGTTTACCTCGACACCAGGGCGAAGAAATGTAAATAAATACTTCATTTCTTTGAGTGGGGATCGAACCCACAACCAGACGTTTTTACAATCACACTTTGCGCCCCTGTGCCACGAACTGGCCTCAACTTATTAATTTATTGTGCTATTTAAGAGATTTTTTGATATTGATATTATATATAATATTATTTTTATTTTATTTTTAATAAGTAAACTCCCTCATTACCAAAATGTCTTATTTTGACGCAGAATCCTTTCTTATTCGGAATAAATAAAGTTCAATATGAAAATTAAGTTTTTCAAATCACAATATTGAAGAAAGTAGTGAATATTTTGGAGTTCATATATTCGCAATATTGTTTTCACATCGCCGATTATATTTGCAAACGATACAATATCGCTGCAATTTCTTGGATGCTTATACGTGAGGAAAATAAAGATAAACAGAAAAAATGGCCAATGATTTCAAAAAAGGAATAATAAATATCTAAATAAATAAAATAAATTAGCTTTGCGCTGTATCCCGCACACAGCATGGTAGGCAGAGGGAACCTAGTGTTAAGACACTCCGTTCCCCACTTTCTGCCGAATTCTGGAGGCATTGCGTGTTGAGTGGCAGAACTCAACGCCGCGCTTTGCCTCGACACTAGAGCGAAGAAATGGAAATATAAATTTAAGTAAATATTTCATCTCCTCGAGTGGGGATCGAACCCACAACCAGTCGATATTTAGTCACACTTTGTGCCGCTGCGCCACGACCGGCCTCTAACTAAATACTATGTGTATATTACTATTTATAAATTTCTTGACCTTTGTTATATAAAGGTTGTTGCAAATGTTATGCCAAAAAAGTCATTATTATTTTATTATAAAAAACCACGACATTATAAAAGCATTGTTGTGGTTTTTTTTTATTATTGTGGTAATCTTATTTTTGTTTTGTATTATATTTTTTACACAAAATGTAATAGTCGTGGCGGAGGGGTACAAAATGTGCCTGTAATTCGACTGGTTGTGGATTCCCAGTCGAGGAGATAGAATATTTATTTACATTTATATTTTCATTTCTTCGCTCTGGTGTCGAGGGCAAACTCAACACGCAATGCCTCCAGAAATTGGTGGAAAGTAGGGAACAGCGTTTCTTAACACTAGGTTCCCTCTGTCTACCCTGCTGTGTGCGGGAAACTTTGTTATCGCACTTAAACAAACTAACTTACTACAAACTATAACCAATCTCTAATCTACACCTCGCCGCTAATTCTAAAAGTGGATCAATAATATCCTTGAGAAGCTTAAAAGTGGGAAATCGAAATGACAAAAAGGAAAATGTACTTTTCTTACTACTTTTCTTCGTTCATTCTTTGTTCATTGAGTTAGAAATTTTATAATTTTACCGTTTTAATATTTTCAAATAAATGATATCTACATTTTACATCGTACGAGCCCAGTCGTAACGCAGCGGCACGAAGTGTGACTGTAAAGCCGACTGGTTGTGGGTTCGATGCCACTCAACACGCAATGCCTCCAGAATTCGGCAGAAAGTGGGGAACGGAGTGTCTTAACACTAGGTTCCCTCTGCCTACCCTGCTATGTGCGGGATACAACGTGAAGCTAATTTTACATTTTACATACATTTGAAAATATACTTCATAATTATGTTAGCATAAGTTACGTATAGTGTAGTAATAGGTGTCACTGTAATTACGAGTACGTCATTTGATATTGTTTTCATTATAGATTGTATTAAGTGGCGGTAGTGTGCTGCGTCTTTTCCGGTGGATTTCCAATATAAGCACAAACGACACGGCAATCGTGTTCATACTTCATTCCGTCCTAAGATTTTGTCGAGACAACTTGTCATTAGAATTAATATTTAAATATTGTAACTACGAGTATATATACATTTATATATGTCAATTGTGTGAATAAAGTCATTGTAAAAGCTGGATTTTGTGTCTGATTTGTTGGTTCATCCGACAATTATAAGCGAAAATAATAATCAATTCTTAAGCGATTCTCAGAACAATAAATGTTACTATTTAAAAGCACACAATAAAAAAAATCTTTATTATTGGGCAATTCAAAAGTAATCCTAATATGTTGTTTTTTAAATATTAAACTAGTAATATTAAGGTATGGAGTGTTTTATTTAAAGACAATTTACAAATTTTATGTAATAATCGAGGCCAGTCGTGGCGCAGGGGCACAAAGTGTGCCTGTAAATCGGCTGGTTGTGGGTTCGCTCCCCACTCAAGGATATGAAATATTTATTGACATTTATATTTTCATTTCTTCGCTCTGGTGTCGAGGCTAAGCGCGGCATTGAGTTCCGCCACTCAACACGCAATGCCTCCAGAAATTGGCGGAAAGTGGGGAACGGAGTGTCTTGACACTAAGTTCCCTCTGCCTACCCTGCTGTGTGCGGGATACAGCGTGAAGCTGAAAAAAAATGTAATAATCAATATATTATTTCTTTCTCTTCACGCTGTCAATGGAAATTTATTTCAAACAAATTGTGTTGTAGTAATTTCTCTAAATATTCTTACTTACGTTGACTATCTAGTCAATGCCGATATATGATTATAATATACAAATAAATTGTTTTAAGAAAATGTTAATAGAATGAATAAAGTATGAAAATAAAGAAGTCAAAAAGACGAAGATAAGTTAACAGCTTTCTCATGAAATAGTGGCAATGTCTTCGTGAAGATAGAAAAATAACCCTTTATTGCCTGAATGGTGCTATGAAACTGTAGTACTATAGTTGTCTTTCATAATTTATAGATATGCTTAACTAAAGTAATTATCGGACATCGTACCTACTTGGCCGATACTTCACAACGAGAATGTAAACAATTTATTATATTGGCCACCCGAAACTTTGTTTACGTGTAACCCTTTACTTACTACTTCTATTTACCACTTTACTACTAATTTCTATAGCAACTATTGAAATTTATACCCAAAAAATTGTGACATTGTTCTTATAAGATAATTTGAAAATAATCATTGTCCAGAGTGGAAATCGAACTCACATCCATCACGCTTACAACCATACGATGCACCACGGACTCTATTTTCAAATTTTTATTGGTCAACGAAAATTACTTACTATAGTAAACAGTATTTGCTATTGAGCCTCTTCTTTAGATTTTAAATTTAAGCTGGTTTATTATACCTTTTTATTAGATGTTCCAGTTCCTTAATTTCAATGAAAAGTGCTGATCAAATTGATCAAGTTTTGCGTAGAAATTTTTAATTTAACTGGGCTATTTTGGTTCTTCGTCACGTCAAATGTACCAGATCTAGAATTTTACATGTACATGTCATTGGAAAATACTCATTACGTTCATATACTTTTGTGAGCATTTCATCATATACTAGCTGAACTAATATGCTTATTCATCAGTCTCATTATAGCCTAAATCCAGCCCAGACCTAATAGATATACATAAAAAAAACATTCAATTCAGAAGAAAGAGATGGACAAAATAGCTAGTATTTTTACATTCCCAACATAATTTTTTTGCAAATATTTTCAGTTTTACTGTTTTATTATAGTATAAAGTATATATGACCGTTGAGCGTTGATATCAATTTTATAATATTGATTTTTAAACTGCCTCAAGAAACGTGTAACAAACCCAGATTTGATCGTACACGTTCGTATCAACAAAAAATATAGTTGATTTCTTACAAAGAGCGCTCTTGTATGTTTTCAATACTGATTTGATGAAGGATAAAGTCTAAACTCGCAAAATATCTCACGTACCGACGAAAGTAAACGAGATTCGCATTTGTTTCTGGATGATATACTACTAGTCTTGTATATAATACATAGTACTTTTTATAGAAAGTCTCAAGATCAGTAAATTGATTTTTAATAAAAATTTTATTTTGAACTTCTTTTTATGTTTACCAATAGTGGATATTTTAACAGCTTCTTCCTATATCTATTAATTTCATTTTATTTCTTATATCTTCATTCAACTGTAAGTATTAAATTTAAATTTCAATTTAATCATTCATAGCAAATATATCATCAAGTAGGTAATATATCAATATGTAGGTAGGTATAGGTACTTATATAGAAATATGAAAATTTTCTTTAAAATGGGAAATGCAAAAATTTTAAATTACCGCTGTTTTTTAAATTTACCCGAACTGAGATGGTAATAACACTTGAATTTATGTTTTAAAAATATTTTATATAAATATATCATGTAATATTAAAACAAGGTTGTGGTCACGCAGGGCCATAGCTCAATCGACTGTAAACACGACGATTGTGGGTTCGATATCCACAACCTGGGGAATGAAATATTTAATATTTTTATTTCGTCACTCTGGTGAGGTTGTTAAATATTTAAAAACGGAGCAAGCGTGGCGTTGAGTTTCGCCACTTAACACGCAATGTCTCAAGAATTCGGCGGTAAGTGTGGAACGGAAATATCTTGATGGGAACGGAGTATCTCAACACTAGATTCCCACGTTCCCTCTGTCTACTCTGCTACCTTCGAGATACAGCGGGAACTAAAAAAACTCGAACCCGAACCCGCGCCTCCTCGAAATCAGGTTTCCAGGAGGCGTGGGTTCGAGTCCCGCTACGTTCAAATTTTTATACGATTTCTTAATAAGTAAAAACAATGTTTTTATTTTTTGTTCATAACAGGGTAAAAATATATCTACAACATAACACAAAACGTCTCCGCGTAAGAATGATAAGACTGAACCTTAATTACACTATGCCAGTGATGCATTATGCTATGCTATACATACTATTTTATTATATTGCTTAATAACAGGGTTCTTAACAAGATAATTTAATTAAAAAATACACAAATAAAATTATTTTCAATAAAAATATAATTCATTCATTTTCAATGAATTTCTTAAATCTGTTTAATTCGTATAAATGGTTTCATTAAATATATTAATCAGCTACACGCTGTATCCCGCACACAACAGAGTAGGCAGAGAGAACCTAGCATTAAGACACTCCGTTCCCTACTTTCTGCTGAATTCTGGAGGCATTGCGTGTTGAGTGACAGAACTCAATGCCGCGCTTTTCCCTCCACACCAGAGCTAAGAAATGCAAATATAAGTTTAAGTAAATATTTCATCTCCTCGAATGCGGATCGAACCCACAACCCGTCGGTTCTACAGTCACATTTTGTGCCCCTGCGCCACGATTGGCTTCATATATATTAATGGTAATGTTATAATCTTACAAGAACGATTTGCCTGCTTTTACTCATGCTAGACCATAAAAAATAGATATGAAAGAATCACGGAAGCGATTGTGATTTCACGCTATAATTTCTCTATCTCTATAACAATAGGAAAATATTAAATGTTTTCTCTTGCTCTACAATACTTCAGTCAATCCGGTCATTGCAGTGGCACTCGTCTATCCGGACAATGCAGTCGTACTAGATGCCTATACCTCTTACTTTGTAAGGCTTACTGCTCGGTTGTATTGTGAAATGTACATTCAATATTCAAAAACGGAAATTTATTATACTTTAGAATACTGTGAAAAGCTATTCTTTTTCTTCTAAATAAATAGATAACTACAAAAACATCGTTTACTAACAGAAAATAAATTGGCTACAAACTGAACACTATAAATTGGGTGAAAGTTAAAAAATAAAAGAAAAGAAACAACACAATCCTGTATATCGACAGCCAAAATTTATTTACCAATCGCAGAACTCGTCTAATCTAACCCGAACCCCTTCAATAAACAATGCCACCCCCAATAAAAACAAACGACAAACTTTTTCACGCCTTCCGTTCCAAATCTTTCTATTAAAGGAGTTTGTTGGCCAAAAATTGGAATTCGTATTAATAGAGAGTGAGAATTCGGGTCGCGGGTCGAAATGCATCCATAGTGTCGGTTCGGTCTCAGTATCATTCCTGACTACTGAGCCCCAGTTTACCGAAGGCTGAGCGTCGGGACGCTCGCTTTTTGGTATCCTTTCCCAAACGATCCGCATACATTCGTTTATATGCCATGTTAAGGTATTAAAATGTATTTTTATTTGCCAGTGCTAGTTAATTATTATCGATAGAAATATATTACTTATAATACATTTTTTATATATCTCTTTTATTGGTGAGTATTCCTTTTCGTACTGGAATGTACATAAGCTTTAAAACATCTGCTTTTAACTAGCGACTAAGGTGGTAAATATTGCATGAAATATGTAAATATATGCTGCAGTGAATATCTATTAGTGAATATCGTTAAAGTATTTTAGTAAACTCTACAATATTTCTAAAACCACAATTTTAAAATAAGCTCATGAAAATGAAACATAAAAATATATTTATTAGTTATTTAGTTTTGAAATAAAATGGCCTTAAGCCTTTTATTGTAAAATATACATTGATTTGTAAATTCATAATACATTTATATTTACCAGCTGAAATCCTTGATATGTGATTTTTTAAATTAATTAAATTATAGTTTATGTGTATGAATATTTATTAATATTAATAAGTCAATTAAGAAACAGAAAAGATAAAATTAGAAAATGGAGAAATGCTCTCCATCTGCATTTATCAAATCTAGCTTAATTGAATTTAAGTGGTATTCAGATCCGCAAAATGAGTGTTGGCGATTTTTTGTACATATGTACTTACTAACCAACCACCACAAATTACACCACCACCACTATGTATACTAAAAAAAACACAACAGGGTAGGCAGAGGGAACCTAGTGTTAAGACACTCCGTGCCCCACTTTTTGCCGGATTCTGGAGGCATCGCGTGTTGAGTGGCAGAACTCAACGCCGCGCTTTGCCTCGACACCAGAGCGAAGAAATGGAAATATAAATTTAAGTAAATATTTCATCTCCTCGACATAGTCACACTTTGTGCCGCTGCGCCACGACTGGCCTCAACTATATGTACTATTTCACATTAATCTAAGAAAGCCATTGCTAATGTGTAGAGGGGTACACCGAGAAAAAAAAATCATTCTCTGCCATATAACATATTCAATTAAAAACTGAGGTAGGTACTTCTACGTAGCGAAGGGAAGTTATCGTCTTGTTACTTCAGCATAAAATTATTCAACAAAGTATACATTTTTCTGAGTATCTTAGTATGGTGGAAACTGAAATTGAATTATAAACAAAATGAAAAATGGTGTTTATATTGTGTTTTATAAAAGCTTTGGCATGGTAAATAAACAATAATTATATTTACTGCTCTAATAACTCTACTGGAAATGGACAAAATAAGTTATTTATGGTATACAAAAGCTTAAAAATGTTAATTTTATATAGCAGGACAGAGGAAAGTTAGTATTAAGACACTCCATTTTCCACTTTCCACCAATTTTTTGAGTCATTGCGTGGCGTATTGATGGCGGAACTCTACGCCGCGCTTTTGCTTTGGTACCAGAGCGAAGAAATTGAACTATTAATAAATAATAATTCATTTCCCACATGGGAATCAAACCCACGAAAGTCACACGCTTGTGCCCCAGCGCCACGACGGCCTCTACTATTATAAATTATTATAAATATCTAATAACTCACAGATTCAAAATTAATAAAATATTTAATAGAATCTACTGTTACTAACCTAATATGATATTTCTTAAATAATTAAATTTTAAAAAATATATTTTATTCAAGGAGTACATGTCTATCGCGAAACATTCAACAGTCTTAAAAGATTAAACGCTTTGAACTGATACAAAAAATATTTCAGCTAATGCGTGATTATGCAATCTTTAAAAAAGATTATTGTTAAGTGTAATTCAATTATAATACACTTGCATATGTATAGTTAAAAAATAATAAAAAAATTATTGAAATTAATAATAAGATAGCAGCATTGAGTTCACTCAACTCACAACGCCTCCAGAAATCGGCGGAAAATGGGAGACAGAAGTGATCAATGGGAACGGAGTGTCTTAACACTAGGTTCCCAGGTTCCCTCTGCTTACCATGCTATGTATGGAATACAAGATGAAGCTAAAGAAATAAACAACTAAAAAACTACAATCTTAAAAAGTATCTCTACCATTCTGCTCTACCATTATATGTTACTGTATAAAAGATTATCGATTTGAAACATATTTACGAAAAATCTTACGTTCTTCTCAGTCTTTTGCCACGTTCGTTTTATTAAAAAGCTATATAACTTCTACTTTCACATAATAAAAGTAAAATTGTATTTTAGAAACTTTACAATATTCTTTTAAGTCGGCAACTTTAAATAAATTTTACTATCTTACTGAGCGCTATAGAACTTGTTAAAAGAATTGCTTCATTGAGTGTGAGAATCTACATTTAAGGGAATATTTATTATATACGTGTAAATTAAAGCTATTCTGTTATTAAGTAATCATATCGAGATTATAAGGATGATGGTTGTGGGTTCAATCCACACTAAAGGGATTTTTTTATGTTCTTTTATGTTATTTTTTTAATACGTTGGGTTTGGCTAATCAATAGTTAATATCTCAAAATGAGGTAATAAAAGGAAGACTGAGTACCTTAACACTGGATTTCTGCTTACCCTCTTGTATGCAGATTTGCATGAGCATTAAGTTATTACATAAATATACAACACACTTTTACCTTCATATAAACGAAACTGGACCAGTCGAGGCAAGTCGTGGCGCAGAAGGATTGTAAACACGACAGGTTGCTTGTTCAATTCCCATTCAACCAAAAAAATATTTAATCTTCGCTCTGGTGTCGAGGCAAAGCGCAGCGTTGAGTTCCGCCACTCAACACGGAACGCATCCGGAATTCGGTGGAAAGTGGGCAACGAAGTGTCTTTACACTAAGCTCCCTCTGAAACTGAAAAAAAAAACTAAGCTAAAAATTATTTTTTAAAATATACATACATATAAATATAAAAAGATAACGTAACTTAAACTTAAAATGTAACGAGGTTACCTTAACATCCATTTTAGTTCATAAGCTAATGCACAAATCAGGGTTATACTACCGAAATAGCTAACGAGTCCCCCGAGTAAGTGCTTTGTTACATATAACACAGTTTCCTCTTTAAGTAAAACAACGCAGACAATGAAAATTAGTTAGCTCACTATATAATCTTGAATTGAAAATTTAAATTTTAGAACGCAATAGGTAAAAAGATAGAGAAAAAGATATATCGACGGATCCTAGGTAAAGTATTTTAAAGGAAATTGAAACATCGCAAATTTCTTTTACTGCTGATTGGAACTATTAACAAAAGCTGTTTTCGATTACATGCACGTTTAAAAAACACATAAATTACATTTTTTTTTTAATTTTGAAAAAAAAAAAATTATTTTTGAACTTACTTTTGACTAATAAATCTACACTTTTTATTAGTTCAAAAGTAAATATTATACATTTACGATTTTTCACTTTTGAGCTTTACCTAGAGACCGTAGATGTAAGATTTAATATATTATGTATGTATTAAATAAAAAAATCTAATAAATCAGCTTCACGCTGTATCCCGCACACAGCAGGGTAGGCAGAGGGAAACTAGTGTTAGACACTCCGTTCCCCAATTCTGGAGGCATTGCGTATTGAGTGGTAGAACTCAACGCCGCGCTTTGCCTCGACACCAGAGCGAAGAAATGGAAATATAAATGTAAATAAATATTTCATCTCCTCGAGTGGGGATCGAACATACAACCAGTCGGTTTTACAGTCACACTTTGTGCCCCTGCGCCACGACTGGTCTCAATGTATGTATTAATCTTACATTTTTCACAAATTACTTGGGGCGCTAGTGTTTAAACGTCTTCTTCCATAATATTATTATGACGACAGTCATAGTAAATAATATTGACGTCTCTATAAATTTGTATTACAAAGCTAGCATATACGCAATTACCTTATCAAAAGCGGGTTAAACAAAGGAAATTCAGATTTAGACCTCTAAAATACTCAAGTATCTCGAAATCAAGCAAAAAGTTGAAAACGAAATGTCGGGATAAAGCGTGATTTAGTCAAATATAATAAAATGAATAAAATTAATTTATATTTCCATTTCTTCGCTCTAGTCTCGAGGCTAAGCGCGGCGTTGAGTTCTGCCACTCAACACGCAAAGGCTCCGGAAATCGGCAGAAAGTGGGGAATGGAGTGTCTTAACACTAGGTTCCCTCTGCCTACCCCGCTTTGTGCGGGATACAGAGTGAAGCTGATTTAATTTTTTTTTTAATAAAATGAAACAAAGTTGGCAATAAAAATTTCTATAAATATTCTTCATGTTGCAGTTAAAATATGTCACTGGGGGAATGTTTATATTTATAGAATAGATGACCGACCTTGTTAGACAAACCGTAGTGTTAGGCTCCGTGAAGCAACAGAGAATGTCTTTAGAATATAACAAATTATATATTATAATATAACATTGATGTTAATATGTAAAAATTAAACTTAATTTTTTTTTTCTAAAACAGATTAGACTAGAAGCTGATTTTTTTACATATGTACAAATAATGTGTAACAATTAACTTAAAAAACTTGACGTCAGAGAAAAAACGTTTAAAACGTCATAAATCTCGAAACTACATTATTTGTTGATGTAAATTATTTTTATTTCATTATTGATTTCCAACAATTAAAAAATTTATTTGAACAGTCGAATTTATAAAACAAAACATACTTTGATTTCGTTTCCACTTACTATAAAAATTTAAAAGGTTCCTTTACTACTTTACGTTAATTTACTTTACGTTAATTTCTTTAAAATTAGATATATTCTACAAGAATACTTATGACGACCGAATACATCCACATGTTATGTAGTAATTATGTCATACAAATATGACAACACTTTTAATTAACCAGCTTACATTAGCTTTAAGTGCCCCGAAAGCTTTATTTATAGAGCTACAGCATAACTTTGTAATTTAGAATTTTGTGTACCGTAAAAGCTATTTGGAATAAAAATACGATAAAGATTTTTTTTATTACATTATTATTTAAAAAAAAACATTTAAAATTCAACACATCAGCTACATACATTTTTTTAAAATTTACATTATAATGTGTTGACTTCCATAGCCTGCTTGCTTATCGTAGCAACACATATTAACTATATTATTTACGCAGGCACTAAAGAAGGCAATTCAATACTGGCGAAAGTTAATAGTTATTTGAGTTAGTAAATTTAAATTTGTTTTCCAGCTAAAATTATCAATTCGTACCTATTTAATACGGATTTTATTCATATATGAAGTGAATTCTAAAGCTCCTTACTTCAGAAACTTTCAAATCAAGTCTTTTCTAAGAAACAGCCTAGGACAGCACGCAACCTTGGGGAATGCCAGCGTTCACGGGCATGTATTCGTAGCAAAAGACATCGATAGCGACCTTGTGGATGTCCAAAGAGGACAGAGCTCGCCTTACAGCTTTTTGGTTGGACTTAATTTTTGGTTGGACCTCAGCCATTGAGCCCTGGCACCGCGGAATGGTCGGCTGCGTTGGTTTTTGGTCATCCAAAGTCGAGTTCGAAGTTCAAAAAGAGCGCCCAGGAGATTGGCTTTCTCTTTCGCCGCATCGACCAAGATGTCATGCTAGGTTATACTTCCTCTTTGTGGTTTTCACTTTCGAATCCTTAATAACCAGTGTCATGGCCCAGATTTGATATGCCTCGGGTTTGCTAAAGGCAACAAATTTGCAAGACGTATAAAACCAACGCCGTGATTTGCCACCGATTGACACTACATTGCTAAGAATATAAAGTTTCATGCCCTGTAAAACCACGTCGGCAGCAGCGGAGGCACAGGTATTAGGATCAGCAGATCGGAAGAGCAGCAAACCGGCTCCCAGGGATAAGATGAGTAAAATATACACATACCATCCCAAGCTGCGAGTGGTCTGCAAATGCCGCGCTTAGTGGGCATGATACTCCGTACCAGTGGTACTCCGCAGTAGTCTGAAGAAACCAAAAAGGTATCAACGATGACTTGGTACTCTTCCGGATCTGAAACCAGCAGAAGGTCAAATAAGGAGGCATTGTGGTTGTCCACGTCCGGGAGTCGCATGGCGAGGAGGCGGCTCAACCGATTGGGACAATCCATTCGCCATAGCAAGGTCAAATGCACCCCCGCGTAAGCGGTGGTGCGTGACCAAAGCCAACTGGCAGTATGCGCATTGAAATCGCCAAGTATCACGACCTCAGCGGAGGGGACCTGTGAAAACATATCGTCAAAGAGCCGATTGCATGTGCTCCATGTACCGATCCGTTTAAAAGTTGATGTTTATTAAAGTCCACGTTAAGCGTGGTAGCCGTAGAACGTACGTCTCGTTTGCATAGTCTGTAACGCGGTACAATGCGAGCGCACTGTACCGCGTTACAGACCCAGAATTCAAAGAGCGGTTTGAGTTAGAGGACTCAGGTAGGGATTCTCCAACGTATTAGAGTAATGATAATCCGGTCGAGTCTGCTCATGCGTGTTGCCTTTGCTGGCGACGTGAGACTCTCACATGTACTTTGGTCACATCTTACGACACTATCTGTACCAGGGTAATCCTATTCTAAGCCGGGAATACACGGCAAAAAAGGTGGTGGTTTTTATATCTATTTGAAAATCATTTCGTTTCCCTCATCCAGTTCATGACGTATCTTAATTAGGTGATTACATTACAATGCGTAAGTATTTGAAAATATAAAAGAGTGATTTATCGCTTGGACAAGAAGTAGGGAAAAAAATTATCAAGAAAATTAGAAACTTTATCTATAAAACAGACTGAACTTTTCTCAACCGTAGAGGTCAAACTTCTACTTTTGGCTGGTTGACATTAAAAAAATGATCCACCATACAATAAAATTTTGTGAAGCTTTGCTCTTTATTCCGTAGTCTTTTATGTTTTATAGAGATTTTTTTTTTTTTCAAATATTACTCTGTGACACGAAAACTATTTTTGATGCTTCCATACAGATCTCGTTTGAACTGTGACAGAAAAATCAAATTTACTGGAGCATCGAGCATAACTGAAAATTTAATTAAAATTGGATATCACGCTATAATACAATAGTACCTATTGATTTTTGAGGGACACAAGTGTGTGACTGTTAGCCCGACAGATAGTGGGTTCGATTCCCACTCGAAGAAATGAAATGTTCAATACTTCAAAGAATAAAAATTCGATGACGCAAAACTATTATTTTTATTTAATATTAATGATAGTCGTGGCGCAGGGGCGCAAAGCGTGACTGCAAAATCGACTGTTTGTGGGTTCGATCCCCACTCGAGAAGATGAAATATTTATTTAAATTTATATTTCCATTTCTTCGCTCAGGTGTCGGGGCAAAGCGCGGCGTTGAGTTCCGCCACTCAACACGCAATGTCTCCAGAATTCAGCGGAAAATTGGGAACGGAGTGTCTTAAGGAAACCTAGTGTAGGTTTCCTTTGCTTACCCTGCTGTGTGCCGGATACAGCATGAAGCAGATTTATTTACTTATTTTTAATGAATATATCAAACTACGACTTATATTTTACTAATAAAAACTGGTCCTTGGCCACACATTAGATATACATATATTAGCGATGCTAGTTATGCTTCTGCGTATGTACTAATGGAGGATTTATGGCGGTAGGCTATTAGCTATAAAGCCTGCTAATTTATCGTGCCTCCAATTAATGACTCTCTATTATGGTGACCTCTCTGAAGTGGTGATAATTATCTATAATACTGGTCAATCTTTTCCACTATACCTAAAAACGTAGTGTCATTTTGTTTATTTTATTTATATGCCATTCTATATATAATTTATTAAGTGCGAGTCGGACTCGAGTACCAAGGGTTCTGTATCAATTTCAACATTGTAGGTAGGCTCCCTTTGAGGTACACAACCCTAAATATGATAATGATTCTACGTACTATTTTAAATATTAACATTAATTACATCTATATTTTTTTTATTACCAAACAAATAATGTAACGTTTACATAGTAAAACATAATTTAAAACTGTTTTAAAAAAAACACGTGAATTCACGCGAGATTAAAATATTAGACCTGACAAGTATGAAAATGAATGATGTCAGATAAACATAATCATTTAATAAATAATTAATGTGATCGATGCTTTTTATCGAAGCCTGTCATTTGCTAGCTTCGTGGTGAAATTAATCCACATACGTGGATGCTGCTTGGTTAAAAAAAGAAATAAAAAAAGCTTATCACTTTAGATATTAGACTTTAGATATGTCGGTCTACAGTCTTCTTATAAATCGTATCCATCGTGACTGATGGTCGTCTCAGGAGCACGAATAAATTCTTGCCATCGATACCGATCCATTGCGCACCTCACCAGCTCGTCGAATTTGTAAGAGAGATTCCCAGTCTTTAATTGGTCGGTCCATCGTACTGGTGATCGGCCTTGCCTTAAGCATTCTCAACAACGACTAACCGTTCCGAGCTTTCGTCAACTTTTCTCTCAATATAGTGCTACTCGAAGAGAGACGCGTCTTTATTTTGAAGGCAGAAAGTAATCACTCATTTGTGCGTTTTGCAGTCCAAGGTATTTGTAACATGCGCCTCCAGCACCACATTTCAAATGCATCATGTATGCGTTGCTTCTACTTTTGATTAAATGTTCCTGGAAATTCCACGATTTTACCAGATTTTGTGAAGAAGTGTCATGGCATCCTTGGCCGTATTTTATGGCATGACACTTCTTCTTCTTCTCTTCTTTTTAGGGTGCATATCTTTGAACCCAAGTATATAAAATTATCGACGAAATGCCCTGAATTATATGTGTTTCGGATAGAAGACCGGCGCGTTTTTCGCTCTACCTTTCCAATCTTTGCACAAGTTTTTGTTGCATGTGCCCAGGAACAACAGTATCTTACTATAAATCGACAGTATCTTACCATAAAAAGTTGGGAGCGGGTTATTATGTGAGTGGATTATTGTGGAAGACATCACTCGACACAGGCACAGTTGAGAAAGTTGGAGATTTAACACTATAAATTTATCTCTGTATTTTTATATGAAATTTAAATACTTTTCTTAATTACAAAATGTGAGACGAAATCTCTTTAAAATAATAATAAATAGAACAATATTCAGTTAAAAGTAAGTGAAAATAAAGGAAAAATTGTCTAGGTTTCTGCCAATTCAAGATAATATGATTTTGTCTTTTTCTTCTACCTGTCAATATTATCAACGAAAACGATAAAATATTACGAATTTTCGACTATCTCTCCTCTCTGTTTTGGCAAATAAAATTATCTCACAACCAGCGTTATAGATATCAAAGTAAATATCCATTTCATTCCGATACTAATATTGGTCGGCTTTGAGCTCGCATTGACAAAGAACCAATCCCCCAACTCTTTCTGTGATAAGGCAGTTATAATAAATGAAATTTTCTTTTTAATACTATTTGATATCTTTACATACTAAATAAATATATTTAAATTTTCTAACTTGTTTATACAGCTGTTATTTGTTATGTAAATGTTCATGTTCTATATTTTCTTCGTATTAAGGAATTTTAAAATTAATGTTTAATTATAATTGTTGTAAAGCCGAACACAGCAAATATTTGCTTTTAACCGGCAAGAATTTTGGGTAATTTGAATAACCCTACAATGTAATAGCCGCCAGCCTTTAATTAAATAAATATAGAAAAATAATTAGTCTCTATTGTAGCTGATATTGAAGAACACTCTCTTATTCTTAACTTTTTTCTCACTACTTCTCTCGTCACTCATCTTATATCATTTAGAACATATAATTTTGGAGATACTGTGTATGCTCAATAATAACAAAGATGTATAACTAATATACTCGTATAGTTACATTTTTTCTGTTTTCAATTTTTTATCGATAATAATATCATCATCAACTCCCAGTAGAACTCCAATATTTTTAACTGTTACTTATATTATTATTTTTTCTTTCTTATATATATAGAATTATTATTAAAGAAAATAATAACCTGAATATCTAAGAAAAAGCGCCGTTTAATCTCCACGTGCTTATTTTAATTTAATAAAGATTGGACGTTATAACATTTAAGCTCTAAGTAATCTGCAGTGATTGTAAATATAATACTGTTTCCAAAATAAGATTAAATATTTTGTAAATTTGTTTAATTTCTTCAAGATACCACAAAATACTAGTAAAAAAAATATTTGTTACAATGTAGCGTGTACATTATTTATTATTAAAATCAGCTTCACGCTGTATCCCGCACACAGCAGGGTAGGCAGAGGGAACCTAGTGTTAAGACACTCCGTTCCCCACTTTCCGCCCAGTTCTGGAGGCATTGCGTGTTGAGTGGCGGAACTCAACGCCGCGTTTTGCCTCGACACGAGAGCGAAGAAATGAAAATATAAATGTAAATAAATATTTCATCTCCTCGAGTGGGGATTGAACCCACAACCAGTCGATTTAGCAGTCACACTTTGGGCCCCTGAGCCACGACTGGTCTCATTATTTATTATTCATTATTATATTTCATAATTTGTGTCCATAGAACAACAATATGACACGGACATCAAGAGTAAACTCGTCGACGCTTCTAGAAAGATTTCCTGGGACTACTACAACATCTACAACAACGGCGGCCCCCAGCAACATTATTGTGGTTTCCAAATCGGGCAATGGGAACAAACGACCGCCTATCATCATTTATCCAACTGGTGAGAAGCAGTTTCGTATATAATGTGTTATAAAATACACTGTCACTAATGCAGATAAGCAATTTCCTTAGCACAACATGGCAGATTAGTTAGTTCTTCCTTTAGTGCAGTCCAATTTACATATTTATCAAATAAAAAAAAACTTAGTTACTCCATTTTCAAAAAACAAATATTAAACTTTTAAAAAAATCAGCTTCACGCTGTATCCCGCACACAGCAGGGTTGGCAGAGGGAATCTAGTATTAAGACACTCCGTTCCCCACTTTTTGCCGAATTCTGGAGGCATTGCATATATAGAAAGTTTAATATGTGAATATTAAACTTTCTATATATAATTAAGGTCTCATTTAATTAATAAAATTGTACAACATAAATAAATTTCCATCATATTGTTGATAATTGCGTACGCAATATTTTGCCTCCCACCGCAAAATCCCCGCGATCGACCGAATCACATAAAATTTTGCTGAAATACCCGCAAGCGTTACGACACTGTAAATTTATATATATTTTGTCCCAAATACCCTCATTCCTTTGTTTCTTTGTCAATGGATGTCATCAAATGACCCGTACGCTTTTATTTCAGTGACGCCCGAGTCGATTGTTGTACCGATAGTATCGTGTATTTTCGGCTTTCCATTGTTGGCGCTAACAGTAATATGTTGTCTACGGCGACGTGCTAAATTAGCCAGGTAATTATAAAATATTGCTTCGTAGGCCAAAAATACGTGTTTTAATCTAATTTTCAAATATTTGTAGGAGAAAAAGAATTGAGAATATCTTTATTAGATAGCTACTACTGTAAAAGTAATAAAAGTTTCAAGCATTTACTAGTTTTAACTAGTTTATTTTATTGTAACTAAGTAACTTCAGCGTCACGCTGTATCCCATATGATATTAAGACACTCCGTTCCCCACGTTATGCCAAATTTGAGGGGCATTGGTATTTAAGTTGCAGAACTTAACGCCGGGCTTTTTGCTAGAGCGAAGAAATAAAAATATTAATAAATAATAATTCATTATCTCGCGTGAGGATCGAACCCACAAACGTCGCTTTATAGTCTCATCTTTATGCCCCTGTGCCACGAGGGACTCAACTACATTAACAATTTATTTAAAATACTTGATAGCAGGGTTAAATAAACTTAATTTCCGAACAAACGTAACAAATAAACATTCAGTAGAAAAAAAATTCAATTACACAAAGTTAACTCGTTATGTATGATATGTAATTTTTATGAGTAATTGAGGAATTTGTCCTAATCTATCCTAGTCCTAATGAACACCTCTAGGCGAAGCGTATACGACCCGAGACATAAATTAGTCAAATGTGCACCTAAAACTTTTCCCATTTGC
This sequence comes from Heliconius hermathena, assembly GCA_013403705.1. NCBI lineage: Eukaryota > Metazoa > Arthropoda > Insecta > Lepidoptera > Nymphalidae > Heliconius > Heliconius hermathena. The sequence continues at coordinate 108,338 of JAAIXJ010001862.1, read as the reverse complement.
GATACATTTAAACGTAATTCTGAGAGATTGGTACCTACATTCACAGAAACATTTCTGTTAAGCACCGAACTCGAATCGGTTTGAAAATTGGAGCATAATAGTTTACCTGCTGTTGTCAGTACGGCTACATTTTTAAACGAAATACCGAGACCGAATCCCGCTCTGATTAGATTTATTTGTACCACAGTATGGCGGCGAAAACGTGCATAAAATTTGAAAACGTAAAGTTTATTTGAGATTTTTATTACTGTAAAATTTAACTTTTATTGCACTGGTATGGTATATAGAATTGTAACTGTAACGCGCCGATTTTGGGTTCGATCTCCACTCGAAGGAATGATTTATTATTAATTAATAATTTCATTTCTTCGCTCTTACACCAAGGCAAAACGCCGGACGGTGTTGAGTTCTGCCTCGAAAAATTCGGCGGCAAGTGGGGAACGGAGTGCCTTAAAACTAGGTTCCCTTTCCCTACCCCGCTGTGTGCGGACTTCAGTGTGAAGCTTTTAGGGTAAGGATTTTTAGGATTTTTAGAGTTCCGTACCTTTTAATGAAAAAAGGAACCCTTATAAGATCACTTTGTTATTCATCCGTCAGTCTGTTTGTCTCTCTGTCTGTCTCTCTATGAAGAGCCTTTATCTCAGGAATGCTTAGAAGTATTGAGTTGAAATTCAAACGATGTACTCAGGAACCGTAGAGGTTCCTTGATTTCCTGAAGAAATCGTATTTCTATAATACATTTACTTAAAAAAAGATATGGCCATTTACATAGCAAAAAATACGTATTTTAACACTATAAAGGGAATCAAAATTAATAGGATACTTCCGGTTGACCTAGAATTACGAAAATTGGCAGCTAGCATCTACAGATAGTATTAGTTAAAAAAAAATCTGAAAACTTTATAACTGTGGATAAATCCTAAAAAAATAATAGCCTTCAAAGTAGGACAAAATATGATATTAAAGCCAGTTAGTTCAAGTCTGGTATCAGATGAAAGAGCTAAGCTAAGCTTGAATCTCAGAAAAAGCTCGAAACTTCCAATTTTCGTACAGAACCCTTGGTGGGCAAGCCTGACTCGCGCTTGTTATTTATTAATCTATACGTAATTTATTTTATTGGACAAATGGCATCACAGAGAACGTGCACGTCGACGTAACTGCGAATTGGACCGAGGGGAACTCTCAGTAGTAAGACTATCGCCAGTGAAGAGTAGACCACGAGCGGTCAGCCTCGTCCGGTCACCCAGACCTCCCCCCACGTTGGAACTTGACACCGTTTTGGAGGAAAGATCAGATCCTGAACAAACTACACTTTCACAAGTAAAATTTTTATTACATTATAAAGAATTTCTTCAACATAACAGAACACGAGGCCATCATTGTGTAGAAGCACAAGCGTGTGATTAGTAAACGCAACGGTTGTGGGTTCGATTCCCACTTGCAGAAAAAAATATTATTAATTAATATTTTAATTTCTTCGCTCTTATAACAAAGCATAATACGGCATTCCGCCACTCAATACGCAATGACTCGAAAATTATTTTCCATTCAAGTATATTTTACTTAACATCGTACATTTATAGATTGAACACACTGAACTTAATAATAAAGGTGAATAAAATAGTCAAATAATTTAGTTAAAAAGTCCTAGTTAAAATAAAAGAAAAACTGTGTACCTATTTCAGTTTTTATTAATTAAAATGTACTGTAGCTATTACCTGTTATTGCTCGAAATAATAGCCTTTAAATGTCACAGAGAACGGTAGCCTCGCTTAATAAATAAGAAGGTTCCTAATCCGCCATCTGCTGCTCTGTTACCTAGTAAATAAATGAAGCTGTAGAATATCGTCGGAATATTTCTACCTATTTCTTAGATGTTTTAGGTAAAGGTGGTTTATACCAAATATAATATATTAAATTCATAAGAATTTATTCTGTAAATTTAAGTATAGTGATAAACATAATTTGTAAACATAATTTAGTACCTGGTATGCTAAATATAACAAGTAGAAAATGTAATGGATATCTATCGGTTTCACGGTTTGTCCTGCGTATAGAATGATAGAAGGAGGACCCCACAAGTACAAGTTAAGACACTCAATTCAACTCCGCTCTTATTTATTATCTTATTTTTTATGGTACCTATCCATTTCACTGCCATGTTCATATGTTCAGCGATTTTCAGTTCTGGGAGTTTGTGAATTGGTGGAAAAAATGGGATTCTTGAACAAAATTGACAAGTACAGTCCGACTGTTGGGTTTGCGCTCGTAATTTTTTTCCTCAATGTAGCTCAATAATAGGCCTTTTGTAGCATCATATAATTTAAAACTACCTATAAATAATGGCAATGACATCAAAATTAAAATTGATTTTTAAAACGCTAAATTTTTACAAAAACTTGGAAGGGCTTGTGATTTTTTTCCGAACCTTTAGTAAAATTACATTACTTATACAAATAGAAGGAAAACAAAATAGGAAAGAGTTTTATTCGATTTATTTTTCTATTATCATCTCAAACACATAAAAAAATAAATTATCTGACTAACTTGAGCTTAATATTTATAAATATTTTTAGTAATAGCAGCCTAGGCAGGGCTGATCTTATATCATTATACGAATATCAAGACGACTGACTGAGACGCTGACTCTAGTATTGAGTGTTGAATATTGAGTAGAGGATCTCGAAGAAGCTCTGACCAGAACGAGGAAACAACGAGGGCACCAACTGTCACTATCAAACGCTATTGGGACAGCGTATTATGACATACGATACACCGAACCACGTCGGCCTCTAAAATTTTCATTACTAAATCTTTTAATAAATCTCTAAAATCATAATATTTTTTTATGATTGCTTAAATAAAAAAATGTGTGCATGGAAACTTATAGTTAACCTCTATATTGGAACGTTAATTAAGACTGTAAAATACAAATAGAACATACGCAAGGACTATTTTGTTTTTCATTTGAAAGAAAAATAGTTAATGAAATATAAAAGGCGCATTTCTAAGTAGTTGTATTACCACTAGATCATAATAGTATTAATATTTATTACTTGAAAACAAATTATTACGGTATATAAATCTACAGGAGCGACCGCAAGTCAATCTGTCATGTAACATGCCTCGCACAAAGTAATTTAACTTACTAACAAGTAAGTTACTACTCAGTGGCCTTTAAACTAAAACAATGTTTGTCACAAATATCTCGCTAAAAGGAATCTCTATCTCTCTCTCTCTCTCTAAAGTTAATATAAACTTATAATGTTGACAGGTGGAAATAACACCAGATCGAGAAGTAGGTTCGATTTTGTTCAGCGCAATGGGTGCTGTGGGTAGCGCGGCAGTGTCAGCGGCGGCCTGCGCGCGGGACAGCTAGCGGCGGGGCTCGGCCCAGATCGGCGCGCGCTCGCCGCTCTGGGCCGCGCTGACCAGCCAACCCATCGACGACATCGAGGACCCGCCCGACGCGGACAGCTAGCAGATGCTGGAGGACCACATCGTCGCCGATATAGGCGAACGCATGAAGTTGTTCTTGGACATTCCTCTTAGGTTTTAATCTGTGACACAATAACTATATAAGTGAACTTTCGTCCTTTATGATCGTGAGGTCTATATCGAATTCCTGTACCTAATAAATATATATATGTTGTTTTTTTTCTGTAATATCATTAAAATCTTTTTGTATAAACGAAAAACGTTTGAATTTCATAAACAACAATTTTCTGTGGCCGAACATCAAAGCCGATTCAGAAGGGAGTCGCTAATAAGTTGGATGTAGAGAAATTTTGCCGTAGGCTGTTCCTATTATTAAAGGTTTTTGTTGGCCCCAAAAATGTAATTCATTGCTGTACGCTTTTTTTGTACAAATAATACTATACTGTTTCAATATTTGTTTTACGCTTGATGTTTCTTTACTTGTAAATTTTAATGATAGTTTTATTTATATCTATTAATTAATGTAAATAAAATTCATATTTAAAAATTTAAAGATTGTTATCTTAGAATAAACATATATAGACAATAGTCTTATAAAATCTGTAATTTTGACGATTTTATGAAAAAGACTTCAGAGAAACTTAAACTATTTTGTGGATATAATTCGTTATTAAAATGTAGATAAAATATTTATGTAGATAATTTAAAACTTTTTACATATTTGTCAAAATTTTATTTTAAATTCTATAATAATAGAATAATGTAATAAAATATGTACACAATAGAAAACTAATATATTTTACGCACAACTGGCTTTCAATAAAAGTAACATCTGTGTAATTGATGTTTAATAAAATATTTCAAAAAAAAATAAAATTAAAACTTACTAGTAGAAAGTAGGAATAGAAATTTTGTATACATGGCCTGATCTAACTATAGGCTGATTAGATATACCGAAAGAATTATTAGATTAAAAAAAATACTTTAAGTAACTTTGACATATCTATTAAGATACAAAAACATTCTACGATTTGTTAAGTGGAACATATAAAACCTCCTCAACTCTTTAAGGTATTTTTTTCAGCTTCACGCTGTATCCGGGATGTAGCAGGGTATTAAGACAGTCCGCTCTCCACTTTTCGTCGAATTCTAGAGTACAGCGTGTTGAGTGGCGGCTCTCAACACTGCGCTTTGCCTCGACACCAGAGCGAAGAAATGAACATAATAGATACATCGTAAACGATTTTTTCATTTATAGGAAAATTATTAACGTTTTTGTTGCAAAATAATGCCTCTGAAATTATTAACTTTTATAAAAAAAAAGGTATTTCGCAACTGTACTTGCGAAATATATGTATGCATTATATAAAATACATTTATAGCAATTATACTAGATATTTTTTTTTTGTTATTATTCAAAAGCTTAATTATTCACAGATCTATCATAAATTTGAATTTATTATTTTTTTATTCATTTATTTAGGTCGAATATTACCTAAGACACTCACACTGATAAATGCTAATTAGTTATACTAAACATTCATTTAAATTTTTTGACCATTAACATAACAGCTTATTGTGTAGGCTTAATATTTTTTTAATTTATTTTCATAATTGCTACATTTATTAAAAAAATATAATGAAAGATATAAATAAATCAGCTTCACGCTGTATCCCGCGTGTATCAAGGTAGACAGAGGGAACCTGGTTCCACCAGATTTTGCAGACATTGCATGCTGAGTGGCGAAACTCAACGCCGCGCTTTGACTCGATACCAGAGCGAAGAAATGAAAAAAATATTAAATATTTCGTTTTCTCTATAAATTATTTCCTTATATAAATTTGCCCATTTGACTACACATTTCGTAATTATAATAATGATGTAACTGTACAGAAAACATATTACAACACTACTTTAGATCGGAATTACCGAATAATATTGAACAAAATCAGATAGTAACTAGTCAAATATATTAATATCTTAATTTACTTATATTTTATGCATATAACTCAAATTTGGTAAAGAAACATAACTTTAAAATATTAAAATGAGTTTATAATATTAGTAAGGCCATTTACATACTTCGATTAGCTTTGCTTTGTATATTTTTAATTTATTTGTATATATTTTATATTAGTACTACACAGAATAAATGCTCTCTAGAAAAGCCAAAAATCTACTTATAAATAAAAAGTAAATGTGAAATATGTTTATTTATTTTTTCCTAAATTTCTGTATTTTATATATAAAGATTCTATAAATCTCTTATAGGTATAAATATTCTAAATGTTATATAAAAAAAATATTCATGGTAGTACGTTTTAATTGCCCGTGTTAAGTAATTAATTTTATTAAATATGTGCGTATATGAAAGAGTCTTAGTTAAAACTAATTCTAATTACATAATATTTAAAAAAAATATGCCTACATTTTAAGTAAAGCCTCTTAACGAAATTACTTAACAGATGACATAAGAAAAACAAAACAAAGAGAAGATAAAAGATACTTAACGTACATTAGATTCCATTTCCATTTTTAATTGACAGCATGAAATATTATTTCAAAGCTTTCAAATAGCTTTGAAATCGTATGTCGGTGTTACTCAAAGAAAATTATTCATACCAGTGAATAATTCAAGCTTATATACGTACATACAGAGGTCGTCTTTCAACAAACTACGTGATATTTTTGTCTATTGTGTTTCCTATTGTGACTGTCCTTCTCCTCTCGTTATATAATGTACAGGGTGGAAGTTTTACGTTGTTGGTATCTATGCGTAATTGCGTCACACGAAATACAGATATGGATGAACACCGTGAAATGAAAAAAAATCCTACGTCTAAACTGTTGAGGTATCTTGATTAGTTTCTTTAGGTATGGGTTTAAAATATTTTACCCTATATGCTGTTCCCGTAAAAGTAGCGCTGACACTTCCACCCTGTATAAGAGAACGCGGTGACATGACGGTAGAAATTACGTAGTAAAGGTCAAGGACATCAAGTGGAACAGCCAGCAACAATTACCCCCAAACAACGCTTACCGCTGTCAAGGGCCCTCTACTGCATGAGAGTTTAAATATCATATACTTGAACCGAATATGAAATATAAAAAATATTTGTAATATAATATGAAATATAAAAAATATGTAATATTTTTAAATTTTACTTGTTACATTCAGTTTTTTAATAAGCATTATTTAATAAAATTACCTATGTATGTGGAAACAGCGATATGTAATGTACTACGTAATGTATTTATGTGTTATTGGGTAATAATTTAATGGCATCGAAAATATAAGGCAGTCGTGGCGCAGGAGCAGAAAGTGTGATTGTAAAACCGAATGGCTGTGGGTTCGATCCCCACCCGAGGATATGAAATATTTACTTAAATTTATATTTCCATTTCTTCACTCTGGTGTCGAGGCAAAGCGCGGCATTGAGTTCTGCCACTCAACACGTAATGCCTCCAGATTCGACAGAAAGTGGGAAACAGAGTGTCTTAACACTAGGTTCCCTCTGTATACCCTGCTGTGTGTGGGATACAGCGTGAAGTTGATTTATTATGATATACTTTGCAACGATTCATTTATATATTTTATAATATATATATAGGAACATTATGAAATCACGAAATTTGCGCGGTTGTGGCACATTTAGAAAGTGCCGTAAAGAATGAGTATGGGTTCTATTCTCATTTTGATTATTATTTATCTTGAAATATTTACGTTTCCTTAGTCAAGTAAAATCCGACGTTTGATTTTACGATCCGCATCGATTCTCTTCACACTACATTCTGTAACTTCACTATTAAATGCGAGATATTATTGACGACTGCTTTTACTCTGTTATACCTATGAGAGAACTCGTCTTCATAAAGATGTGTTTCCATTTCTGATTTTTATTGTGATAACAATAGCCCAATTTGATTAAAGCGACTAAAAAAAAAACAACAGTTTTTCAGGAGGAAACTGAATTCACGCCGTCGTGTGCAGGCTTATATGTATATTTTAACATATAATGTTGACGTTCTTACCTAAGAAATAGTTAGCAGATAATCAGGTTCTTAAAAAACCTTTTACCTTAACGCGAAGCAATTTATCATTTATATTTTCATTTCGTCGTTTTAGCAATCTTTTATCAAGTGCTTACACGTACCACGTAAACCACTTCACTTAAGAATTTTTTATGTATCTATGTGACAAAGTGTTCTTCGATATCCCTCGAAAGTTCTATTAGACTTTACACTTTTAAATCTTACTTTGAGGCCAGTCGTGGCGCAGGGGCACAAAGTGTGACTGTAAAACGGACTGATTGTGAGCTCGATCCCCACTTGAGGAGATGAAATATTTACTTAAATTTATATTTCCCTTTCTTCGCTCTTATATCGAGGGCAAGCGCGGCGTTGAGTTCTGCCACTCAACACGCAATGCCTCCAGAATTCGGCAGAAATTTTACGGCGTGAAAGGTAAGTGGTCGTCCATAAGCTGGTTTCATTTATCTAAAATATCTACTCTGTAATTAATAAAGTATTATATAATTTTAAAATGAAAAATAAATACTTTATATGTTGAACAAATACAAATGGAATAACACAAAGATATTTAATTTTTATCTTATAGAGTTTTTAGGATTTTTTTTTGTTTTGTATTAGAATTCCAGTGAATAGGAACCTATTCGGAGTTGTACCTTTCCATCATGACATATCTTAAATTCTAGTTTTTTTTTTAAGAAACAGCCCTCATTTGAACACATTCTGGCCCCTGGAAAATGTGCACTTAGAGAGGCAGCGCCGTATGTGGAACAGTGGAACATGATAGTGGTCCAGCACATTATTGTGATGAGACTGCATGAGAATGGCTTCAACAACCAAAGGTGGTCTATTTCCATACTTACTAGAAGTCTAAATCTGACACCGACGGATTACTCACTACATTGGAATTGATTCATGTGCATTAAAATACAGATTAATATGTTAAAAATAAAACTATAAAATTCGTGTTCTTTCGCTAAATCTGGATTGAACTTATTTGGTACGCTGGTGACCCGGTTACCTCTTTATATGTCGTAAAATTTTATAAATTGAAAAGGTGTCGATTTAAGAGTCTTATTTTCAATTTCGTCGTCTTGCAACTTAAAAATTGTTATTTTTAAATGTAATTGTCTGGTGTTTATTATATTTATAATCACGTTTATATGTAAGTAATAATCACAGCTTTTATAATATAACGTACATAGTCAATATATTTAAATAATTATCACAAAATAATATGTCGAAGTTAAAGTTATGGTCAAATCACTTAATTCAAAATTAAGATACTAATTTTATGAACTATTGATTATCTATAACCGGTCTTTACAGTCAATGTGTCGTACCTGACAAGATACTATGAAAGATATTTAGCTGGAGTTTGTTTTCTTAACTCTACTATTTGCATTTTGTTAGAAAAACATTCTAACAATAACCTAAATAACCTTTGAACTAGACTGGGGCGAACAAATCTTTCCTCAAGCATCATATCATTTGTAAAATCTGTAATAAACATTAAAAAATGTGAATACATATATAATATAACTTTTTTTTCAGCTTTTCTCTGTATGCAGTATGTAGCAGAGTATGCAGAGGGAATCTGAAAAAATTCTGGAGACATTGCGCTTTGAGTGGCGGAACTCAACGCTGCGCTATACCTCAACACCAAAGCGAAGAATTAAAATATCTAATAATAAAATTGCCTCGAGTGGGAATAGAAACCACAACCCAAGTCGCACGCCTGTGCCCCTGCGCCACGACTTGCCTCATATAAAGTATAAAATAAGCCTTTAAAAAGATACAGTCATTATATGTCCCTTTACTCTCTCTGCTAAATTTAATTATGCGTTAAAATACCTGTCTTTAAAACAACACGCAAAATTACCACGATTAATGGTCGATCAACAAGGTCAGTTCATCGAGGCCTTAAACACTAAATTATACCGTATATGCGCGCCTACGTCCAATACATTTTACGCCTTTGCGCGTGCACCGTGCGTGTAAAAAAAATTTAAATTATAAAAAAAATATATAAAATATTTTTGTGGCAAATGATACAATATATTATTGTGGTGTTTTTGTGAAATAGAATAAAAATATATTATAAAATATATTTAAATAAAAAAATATGTGGTGGTGAAAATTGAGATAAAAGAGAAACATAAAATTGATTTTATAAAACATATATTTTTTTAAGGTAAGATTTTCTTATTATTAAAATATTTAAAAAAGTGTAAGTTTTGTGTCCAGTTTCGTTTTTTAAAAACGTTGTGATTTATTTTATTGTAATAATACTTTTTTAATTGCTTCCGAAAATTCCGAAATTAGATCAGTAACAAAAAAAATTAGGTATTAGTTTCGTTAAAAAAAGTGTCAAAATAAAAGTACCCTTGACATTAGCAGTAGATCAAAAATAAAGATATTAAAACGACTATAGTAGTACACGAGATCCCGCTGCAAAAATCGGCAGTTATCAATTTTTTTAATAAAACTTATTTTTTATGAACAGTATACAATTCTACTATCACGTGGTAATAAAATTAAATCAGCTGCCTCGTAAAATTTTTCCGTAATAACCTCTAATTAAATGTATATTTAATAAACAATAAACAATACTTGTAAATAAATTATAGTTACTGGTCGTGGTGCAAGAGGACAATTGTGCGACTGTCAACGCGACAGGTTATGGGCTCAAATCTACCACTCAAAATGCCTCCATAATTCAGCAGAAAGTAGACAGACCTGAACTGTCTTAGCACTAGGTTCCCAAATTTCCTCTGCATACCCTACTATATGTGGGATTCAGCGTGAAGCTAAAGTAAATTATGTTTTGTTTTCAGTTTTTGAATGTTCACGAATACTATTAATTTATTAACGATTTTTTAAATGATGTGAAGCCTGAGGGAAGATGCGTTCAGTCTAGTTCAAAGGTATTATTGTTACAAATACATTACTGCAAATAGTAAAATTAAGAAAACTCCAGCTTAATATCTTTCATTGTGTCTTGTCAGGTAATGTTTAATTCATAAAATTCATATTGTTATTTTGAATTAAATGATTTGACCATGACTTTGCTTATGCATATAAAGTAAAGCAAATATTATCTATTCTACTATCATGTATCATCCATAAAAAGAAATATTTTATTAAAACAAAGATACCTATAGATTTTGGCAGCGGGATCTTAGGCAAAAATCTATAATAGTAAGCAACACAAATAAGCGTAAGCAAATGTATTAACATATTGTATACTAGGCGGAATTTTCTTATAAGTATAAAGAGTATATTAGAATGTACACAAGTAAGGCTCTAATCACTTAGCAAATATTAAATCTATATCAGCTTTATTAAAGGGCAGTCGTGGCGCAGTGGCACAAAGTGTGCCTGTAAATCGACTGGTTGTGGGTTCGATCCCCACTCGAGGATATGAAATATTTATTTACATTTATATTTTCATTTCTTCGCTCTAGTGTCGAGGGGAAAGCGCGGCGTTGAGTTTCGCCATTCAACACACAATGCCTCCAGAAATTGGCGGAAAGTGGGGAAAGGAGTGTCTTAACACTAGGTTCCCTCTGCCTACCCTGCTGTGTGCGGGATACAGCGTGAAACTGAAAAAAAATCTATATCATTAGGTATCTATGCAAGATTCATGACCACGAGCGCGAACTTGACCTACAGCCGAAAGTTGTTTTGATTTTGTTACACAACTAAGCCTTGTTTTTTTTTTATACTTTGTTATTCAAATTATGTTACGTTAATGTGAAAATATTATCTAAAGTTCTTGGTAACTTATTAAAAATTACATTTACTAAATAATAACAAACCTTATTTTTTAATATTATAGCATCATATGTTTGTTTATATTATGTATATTACATTTTGAGCTATATTTTACTAGGTTCCATAGAGTACTTCACCAAGCAATAGCACCTAGTTCTTAAATATAACAATTACAACAATTTTTACGAGTTAACGCTCTAGTGACTCCCGAAGGTCCTCTCAATTCTAACGTTGTGTTTTTATTAAGTGTTATAACCCTTAAAATGACTTAAAGTATGACATCCATTTAAAGAATATGATGAAATAACAAGTCTTACTCAAGAAAATATACGAAAAAGTAAAAGATACTTTCAAATCTTTATTGCTTCAACATAAAAATCAATCGATATTAAATCAGCTTCACGCTGTATCCCGCGTACGGCAGGGTAAGCAGATGTTAAAAACTCCGTATGTTAAAACACTCCGTACACCACTTTCCGCCGAAATCGACGGGCTTTTGCCTTGGTACCAGAGTGGTGAAATGTAAATATTAATAAATAATAATTAATTTCTTCGAGTTAGGATCGAACCCACACCCTTGTGCCCCTGGTCCACTACGGCCTCAATAGCTTCTATATATTCGACATAATTACACTAACTCAATATTATTCTACCGATAGTGTTCACACCGTGGCTGTCATACATATAGCTAATCAAGTCTCGGCAAAGGCAATAATCCTTAACATACTCTAGCTAATACGGCGTCCTGTTTACTTAAACCAATTTCGAAATTAGTTTACATATTATGTAAAAGAGAAGACGAAATCGTGACTCATTTAAAGTAGGTGGGTACGATTTAAAAACGGTACCTGTAAAATAAAAGACGATCCTTGGAAGGTTTTTTTTTGTAATATAAAGAAAAAAGAGGTCAGTCGTGGCGCAGCGGCACGAAGTGTGACTGTAAAACCGATTGGTTGTGGGTTCGATCCCCACTCGAGGAGATGAAATATAAATATTTACTTAAATTTATACTTCCATTTCTTCGCTCTGGTGTCGAGGTTAAGCGCGGCGTTGAGTTCTGCCACTCAACACGCAATGCCTCCAGAATTCGGCAGAAAGTGGGGAACGGAGTGTCTTAACACTAGGTCCCTCTGTCTACCCTGCTGTGTGCGTGATACAGCGTGAAGCCGATTTTATAAAGAAAAAATATAATAGAGAAAAAAACATGTACTACAACTATATTATTATTGTGTCACAACAAAGTTACATATTAAAAAAAATCTTGATTTTTGATTTCGTTATAAACTCGTCCTACTCTAGATCGCTACAATATTTGCCAACTTTAATTTAATTTAAAACGTAACATAAGTCTTTAAAAAACGGTGTAAATCATGAATTTTATAAAATAGAAAGAAGACCTTCAGCTCTTTTATACGGTTCTGGTCTTTTACGATATTTTAGATAAAAACAAGTTAATGAACTGACTAATTAAATTATAGGCCACCCCGCAAAACATAGAAGATAAAAATCGTAAATTTATTGTGTTAAAAAAATATCATAATCTTAAATGAAAAAAAAATTAGCTTCACGCTGTATCTCGCACACAGCAGGGTAGACAGGGGGAACCTAGTATTAAGACACTCCGTTCTCCACTTTCCGCCGAATTCTGGAAGCATTGCGTGTTGAGTCGCGGAGCGAAGAAATGTAAATATAGTTTTAAATAAATATTTCATTTCCTCGAGTCGGGATCGAACCCACAACCAGTCGCTTCTACAGTCACACTTCGTGCCTCGGCGCCGCGACTGGCCTCATAATATTAAATTTCATTAACATATAAATAAAGCATTTTATAATCTTAAATGCTTGTTTTTATGTATATGTTATAAAAGTACAATTAAATATATATTTACAACAAAATAAATAAATAAAAACATCATAAAACAAGTGGTTCTTGTAGGTACGTGGCTTCATGTAACAAATATTTACTAATGCGGTGTAGAAGTATTCAGTATTTACAATTAGTACTCAAACAGAGGTTATGTTTGTTTTCTAGTCAAATAATTTTGCATTACACGCTTGCTTTGTTGGTTTGGACTTTTGAAATAATACTCTGAAAATAACTAGATCGTTCTCTTATAAAGACGAAATCAAGTAGATTAGAAAGAGATAGATAAGATTCAGAATTTTGTCTATTCCATGAAAAATAATTATCTAAAATTTTCTAATTTTCTTGGAGGCCAGTCGTGGCGCCGGGGCGCAAGTGTACGACTGGTTGTGTGTTCCATTCCCATTCGTGGAAATGAAATATTTAATATTATCATTTCTTCGCTCTGGTATCGAGGCAAAGCGCGGCTTTGAGCGTTACGCCATTCAACACGGAATGCCTCCAGAATTCGGCAGAAAGCGGAGGTTCGATCTTAATGCTAATCTCCCACTGCCTCCCTTTTCTACATGCGGGATACAGCGTGAAGCTGAAAAAGATATTGTTTTCTAAAATATACATGAATAGACTTAAAATGAGTAACGACAGACACTTTGACTCATCGTTTATTTTTGACAAATCTAAATACAAATATTGAATTGAAACGGATTTGGTGCTACCGTGTTAAATAAAATACCAACTTCACAATATCTAGAAACAAATTTTATTAATTAAAAAAATAATATTGAGGCCAGTCGTGGCGCAGCGGCACAAAATGTGACTGTAAAACCGACTGGTTGTGGGTTCGATCCCCACTCGAAGAAATGAAATATTTACTTAAATTTATATTTCCATTTCTTTGCTCTGGTGTCGAGGCTAAGCGCGGCGTTGAGTTCTGCCACTCAACTCAACACGCAATGCCTCCAGAATTCGGCAAAAAACGGGGAACGGAGTGTCTTAACACTAGGTTCCCTCTGCTGTGTGCAGGATATAGCGTGAAGCTGATTTAATTATTTTTTTTAATCTAGAAACAAATTTCATTAATTAAAAAAAAACATCACACTGGCATACATTACTGACCTGCATACATTGATTTAAGAGAATCTGGTACAGGGCCGTACCTAGTAATTTCACATTATACAACATTTTTGTCCCAATTTAAACCTGTATGAATGTCATTTTGGCTTTAACAATATCATTACCATTGTATTGAGAAGCGAATGAACAAATATATCGTCAATGAAAAAGTAAATGAGTTTATTTATATAAAAAGACCATTTGTATACAAAAGGCACTTCTTAATGTAATTTTACGGCAAATTAAAGCAACGAATCGGTATCCGGACGAGTACGTTGTACGTGTATTGGAAAGTAATTCAGTCGAGAGTACAAGTCTTGGGATTAATGCTAAACCTAACGAGATCCTCGACCTCAAATAATACGGGTATAAAGCGAACTCTTATTGGCGAAAACAAGCTTGTTGATGTTGATTCAATTATAAAAAGGGAAATATGCATTATTTTTATTAATTATATGACATAACATATGATCTTCATCTCTACATATAGGTCATTTTTATATTGTTATACAAAAATTTTGGTTAGGTTAGGTAAGAAGCAGGTTTAGGTGCACTAACTAGGTCTTTATATGTTTTTTTTGCTTATACTAGGTATCTTAAAATAGAACGAGCTGAATTTTATGATTGTCATTATGTGATATTAGCTAAAGCAATTTGCGACTGATAGCAGCATCATCTGAACCTATTATTTCCATTATTGGCCATTATAAAAAATTAGCACACGATATTCAAACATATGTGATAATAACAAAGAATGCTGTATCACAATAATTACTATGATATGCGTATTTTAAAATGAAATTAATTAATACAGATCGGCTCAAAGACTAGTCACGTCTCAGTCTCAATCTATATAACTCGGTATTTTTAACATTTTTTAAAGACATTTTTTGGCTCAAAGCTTGAGCGCCTGGTCGGTTTCTAGGAGGCGCGGGTTCGAATCCCGCTACGTTAAAATTTTTATACGTTTTTTAAATACAATATAATAATATTGTATAGATAATACTTCAGCAATGTATAGAATACATAAAACGTGTAGTTAATGTATAAAAAAATATTTATTATTTATTTTACACCTTGCCTAGCGATGTTGCCAACTCGGAGTTATTAGAGCTCTACATCAAACACTTTAGCTTCAAAAATTAGCTCTTTTTTTACCTCTACTTTTCTACAATTTTTTTTCGTGTACACAAGAACACACCATGAATTAAACTTTGTCGTATATATTAGTTCAAAATTTGCGTGTTCTTATCCAAAATGTACTTTTACTACCTGTGTCTACAATGTCTAAATACTGTTGCTTTTGTATGGCTATTTTCCGATATATTTTTATTTATTCCTTTGATAAGAGCTAAGAGATCCATTATCACCTACACACAGCGAGCTAGTGAGTTATTCCTCCAATTTGAAGTGTTAAATTTGCGATCGGTCGTTTCAGTTTGGAGTTTTCTGTAAAAATTTACTGCGGAGTCGAACAACAAGTACTTTATACAATCCCTAGCAATCTTATTCACTAACTTAACTTAACTTAGCTTCACGTTTTATCCCCAACGGGGTAGTCAGGAAGAACGGAGCGCCCAACGCTACGGTCTCTACATGCCTCTTTCGCCTCGTCCACTGTCATCAACCTCTTCATACATGCCCTCCGGGGGGTCGTCATGCTTTTTACGTGACCTTCCTCCAGTATCTTGGATACTGTGTTTTCGAAGATCAACCGAGGTCTCACCCGATCTCTCTTACCACTCACTTTTCCATCATAAATCTTTTTTGCCATTCTTTCATCACTCATTCGTTCGACGTGCCCAAACCAGCTGAGCACGTTCTTCTTCATTCTCACCGTGACATCCTCGCTAGTACCTGCAATTCTATGTATCTCTTCATTGCGGATTCGACTGACTCCGCATATCCTACGGCATTCATCTTTCTTTTATTCTTCTTCTGTAATACCCACGTTTCGCTGCCGTATAACAGCGTTGGTACCAACACTGCATTGTGTACGGCCAAACGCGCAGCTGTACTGACGTTTCGCCGTCTCATCAATGCAGCTAAGGCTCCGTACACCCTGTTACCGGCAGCAATACGCCTTTCCACATCCATCTCGTATCTTCCATCTCTACTGAACATACTTCCCGTATATACCACTTCATTCACTTGTTCTAATATCTTACACTGATTTTGCATTCCGTCCTTTCTTCATCTCTTTCAAAAATTTCTTATTCACTACTTAGGTAAAATATGTAATAGGCAATAATATTCATTAGGATTAACAGTCGGGACCTCTTTAATGTATGCGGGGTTCCTGTTAAAGATTTTATTGATTGAAGAATTAATTATAGGATCCGACAGTTAATCCTAATAAACTATTGGGCTTGTTTATTTTCTTTTTAATTTTATGCAGTCGGAGTTTTTGTTTTTATAAAATAATATATTATAATATATTATTCACTTTTTAGTTAGGATTCATTATGGTAATGATAATCATGATATACCTTTTTAAAATCCTTGTATTGAGCTCTTGAATTTGATATCCATATTGTTGTATTCGAAACGATTTTTTTATTTTCACTAAACCCAATGGCGTCCCACAGCCGCCATGATTGTTCTTTTAACGTCACGAAACAAACAACACTTGGGCTGCTAATACGAATCTAACGATACCTCAATTATGTAAATCCGTTCAGCGATTCTGGAGATATGAGGTAGTAAAGAATGTTACATACAAACAAGATACGCGCGAAAAACATAACCCTTTCTTAGCAGTCGAGAATTAATATGTAACACAATCAAAAATTACGTAAACATTATTTGTTTCACAAATCTTTATATATTAATTAAGAAAAAATAACATTAATTAAACCTCCACATAACCTCGTTACCAAAAAATGAAACATTAGCCATTGGCAAAACAATAAACGATTAAGTTGATATAATCTTTTGAAGACGGGGTCGTGACCCACTTCTACTAACCGTATCTTTAATAAATTTCGCCAGTCAAATAAGGGAGCATATAAATGACCGTAGTCATGGTTATGTTCATAACACTGTCGTTCTAAGTCGAAATTAATCTGTCATGTAACTACAGTAAAATATATATTATATATACACTTTTTTCTTAACGAAATACAATCGAAAATTCCTTGTCATTTAGTATATAACCAAACTAAAGCAATGAAAATATATTTTAATTTGAAAATCGACCGGGAAAACATTTATTTATGATCATATTGACACTATATTTATGTCATAACTACTTTTCAATGTGCGGCGTTGAGATCCGCCACTCAGCACATAATGGCTAAAGAATTCGGCGGAAAATGGGGATAGGAGTGTCTAACTAACATTAGGTTCCCTCCGCCTACTCTGCTGTGTGCGGGATACAGCGTGAAGCATAACACTCTGATAAACTCTTTTAAATTCTATAATAAAATAAATAACAATTAATCAAATAACTCAAAACACTGCCAACTACTTGTTCTACCTGCTATGCGGGAAAAAGGCGTGAAGCCGCATATGTTTTATTATGAATTAAAACTAATCAAAAGTCCTACTCAATTACTAACCATGCATAAAATGAATATAAACAAAGTGAATACGAGAGTCAGAGATTATAATACTGTGCAACATTCATGCAATGCAACATTCGTACAATGTTAGAATAAATAATTAATTTTATAGACTTTTATTTGATTAACTTGGAGCAAGAATGTTTTTTTTTTGTTTATTTGTGAATTGGTATGGATTTTTCATTTTTGTGGCGTTAAATTGTCTCTTGATACAATATTTGAAACTAGTGTAATAGTTGAGGCCAGTCGTGGCGCAGCGGCACGAGGTGTGACTGTAAAATCGACTGGTTGTGGGTTCGATCCCCACTCGAGGAGATGAAATATTTACTTAAATTTATATTTCCATTTCTTCGCTCTGGTGTCGAGGCAAAGTTCTGCCACTCAACACGCAATGCCTCCAGAATTGGGCAGAAAGTGGGGAACGGAGTCATAACACTAGGTTCCCTCTGCCTTCCCTGCTGTGTGCGGGATACAGCGTGATTAAAATAAAATTTCTCATTTTGAGGTGGAGTCGACTTCCTAAAGAATTTTGTTAATATTGAATCATTTGGTGATTAATATTAATTTAAGTAAATATTTCGTCTCCTCGAGTGGGGATCGAACCCAGAACCAATCAGTTTTACAGACACACTTTGTGCCCCTGCGCCACGACTGGCCTCAATGAGAAAATTAATTTTATTAATTAAAGCAAAACATGCTATGCGATTTTAAAGCGTTTAATATACCTATAGTGTAGTGTGTAGTAGTTAGAAGCTCGTTCGCGATGGTTTCATATTCAAATTCCAACAAATCATAAATGAAAATACACTTTTTGAATATTACGTAGGTTTTGTTTTTTTATAGACATTTTTAGTTATTAGTTAATACTAAAACATCTAAACTAAGTAAGACTAATATAAATGTTATAATAATTTACAACAGTATCTGGAGCTGCTCTATATTTTCTATTTTTTTCTTTGAAATATAAAAACACATTGCTCAATAATTCATAAAAAATACTATATTCTTGATACAATCATGACTTCTAAACACGTCTGGTGCATATCTTTATTGAATAGAGACGTATTTTGTCCGAACTGTTCATTTTTTTTAAATAAATAATAATAAGTTAGTATTAGGTAAAAATTATCCTTTCTTTTTACTAAAATAAAAAACCAGTACAAAAACACGATGTTCATCTTAAATTCATCTATTTTTAACACAGCATCGGGGATTATAATGTTTATCCACAGCCATCTGTGTAGTTTATCAAAAGCTTACTGTCTATATATTAACCATGTTATACTGTTAAACGTATCTAACATAAGGTAGAAATAATAACCCAAATAGTTTTTTTTGTAATTGTCTTCCGCATCTTTGTTTATTTGAGTTTGAGACCGGTCGTGGCGCAGGGGCACAAAGTGTGACTGTAGAATCGACTGGTTGTGGGTTCGATCCCCACTCGAGGAAGTGAAATATTTATTTACATTTATATTTTCATTTCTTCGCTCTGGGTCGAGGCAAAGCGCGGCGTTGAGTTCTGCCACTCAACACGCAATGCCTCCAGAATTCGGCGGAAAGCGGGAAACGAAGTGTCTTAACACAAGGTTCCCTCTGCTTACCCTGCTGTGTGGGATACAGCGTGAAACTGATCTTTGTTTATGTGGGATACCTGTTGTAATGTCTACACGCTATATTATATTTCATATAGATAAGACGGGATGTTAAGGTAGTTAAAAAAAGTTTTATCAAAATCTGTTCAGTAATATTTGTGTAAAAAGCGAACAACAAACGGATTGGTAAAAATTATTTAAATTATATTTTTGGCTTCTATTACTTATACAAAAATCCCACAAAGTATTTTTATAGTTTATATTCGACTAAAGAATTAACTTCTTTTACCAGTTATATCTATTTATACATTTTATAATATATATAAAATGTAATAATTTATTAATACTTTAAAATATTATAAAATAACCCTACATGTATGCTAGTCTCATCCTTTCTAGAGATACTGTGAATCAAACGAAACCTGATCTGATTTATTAATTAGTTTCATCTGTATTCAAGCTACAATGTATCATCTCTATGACAATCAACGGCCTTCATATATTGTACTTATAGATACTAAAAAATAGTAACTCAATCTTTATTATAAATTTTAAAAAATTGTACGACATAACATATAATTTTTTTTTATTATTTTAAAAAATTATAAACATTTATTTCAGGTACATGAAAAAAAAACAAAATGCGTTGCTCTATATATTCTATTTCACATACACTTATGTACATTTCGCTGCTCATATCCGGATCATCACTAGAGTCGTACAATTTCATCGATATTTGGACCAACCTATTTCGACCATTACCTCATAATATAAAAGAAGGATTTGTACCAGATTACACACCACAGACCGGTCAAGTTTATGACTTCATTATAGTCGGGGCTGGGTCAGCGGGTTGCGTCTTGGCTAATAGACTTTCGGAAATATCACAATGGAAAGTCTTACTCTTAGAAGCTGGCGGTAACGAAAATTTCTTTTCAGATATACCCATATTCGCGCCCTTCCTCTCAATTACTCCCATGAATTGGGGTTATACTGCAGAACCTCAGGAAAGAGCATGCCTGGATCTAAGAGGAAACGTTTGTTATATGCCCCGGGGTAAAGTGCTTGGAGGAAGTAGCGTACTAAATTTTTTGATATACCAACGTGGCCATCCCGACGATTACAACGATTGGGTTAAAATGGGTAATGAAGGTTGGAGTTATGATGAAATTCTGCCATATTTCAAAAAGTCTGAAAATATAAGAATAAATGAATTACGTAATTCCACTTTTCATGGAATTGGTGGATATTTAGATATAGATCATGCAACGTTTAACTCACCTTTAAATGAAGCTTTCAAAAGTGCTGGCGAAGAACTTGGCTATGAGTGGAATGATCCAAATGGAAGAAATGTGGTTGGATTTTCAAAACCTCAAGCGACTATTAGAAATGGTAGACGATGTAGCACGTCTAAAGCATTTTTAGAGCCAGTAAGGAAGAGAAAAAATTTAAAAGTATCAAAATATTCTACGGTAACAAAAATTCTCATTGATCCTCTATCTAAAGTAGCTAATGGCGTAGAATTTATTAAAAACAATCGAAGGTATTACTTATTTCACTTAATATTTATATTTGAAAGCAACGACAAGCCTTTCACGCTTCTGCCCATAGGGAGTCGTAATGCAGAGGCACAAGCGTTAGACTGATAACACGACAGGTAGTGGTTTCAATTCCTATACGAGGAAATGAAATATGTAATATTTTCATTTCTTTGCTCTAATGTCGAGGCAAAGCACGTCGTTGAGTTTCGCCACTCAAAACGCCGTGCATTCAGATTTCGGCGGAAGGTGGGAAGTGGAGTGTTTTAACACTAGGCTAACTCTGCCTACCCTGCTGTATGCGGGATATAGCGTAAAACTGATAAGAAATATTTTTTTGTCATCGGTCCTTACCAAACAACGTACAATAATAAACCTATGAACTAACTCCCAATGAAGAACTTAGGATGAAGCAATACCAAATAATATTTTAGCAACTAAGTAACGTTTCCAATTAACACATGCGTGTACACAAGGGATTGTTTTATTTGCATACCTTACTGTTTTTAATGAATTTAGACAATATTAAAAAGACAAACAATACAAGCAAAAAGTAAGGCAACAGTTACATTTTTAAATTCTACCAAAAGAAATTATTTTTATACAATATTTATTTAAATTCTCTGTTTCATTCTCATATGAAAATCTCCAGAAAACTTACGGATAAAAAGATAATCGTCATTAATTATGCAAATATCAAACAAGAAAACTTTAAAATTTTAAATATATTTTTATTACTTTATTTTATAGGAGAAAAATATTTGCTCGTCGCGAAATCATTTTAGCAGCAGGGACCGTCGGGTCAGCTCAACTTCTGATGCTCTCCGGGGTAGGGCCAAAGGAACATCTACAAAGCCTTGGCATCAAAACTCTAGCCGATCTGCCTGTAGGATACAATCTACAGGATCACATAACTTTCTCCGGAAACGCATTTATTGTTAATACCACGGGACTTTGTATAAACGATGTAAGTTTTGTTATAACAGGTCGATTTAACATTTTTAAAGTGTTGCACCACGCTTAAGAAAGAAAAATGCTAATTTAGAAGACGTATAAAAATTTTTACGTGACGGGATTTGAACAGGCGCTGCTTGGAAACCGTTCAAGCGCTTTGACCATTAAGCTATACTTTGAACTTTTGAATTAATGATCAGAGTCCAAGAGGTACGGGTTGACCCCGCTACTTTATAAATTTTATACGTTTTCTAATTAATAAGTTGTTTTAATTTAAAAGTATAAATAAAAGTAACATAAATACAAGTGACATATCTGCTATCTGAACTCTCAACCTAGTTTCTCTAACAATTTTTTTTAAATAATTTACTACTTTTTGCAATTATTTTTAACAGATATATTTTTGATTAAAGGATCAATAAATTTTGATTATCATTTTATTCGGCTTATTTTAAACATGTTTTTAAATTTCAAGTATTAAAATTTCTGGATAATAATTTCATTTTTTTTTATTTTTATATAATATTAACACTATACGCCATCTCGTATTCAGAATGATTTATGATATCTTTTGTCCATCCATAGCCATATGCAAAATTTCAATTCAATCGATTGACAGTAACTTTATTAATATTCAATTGTTATTTGCGGATCAAATGATATAACAATGCAATTTGAATGTAAAAAAATATAATTTCACTTTATACAATTGAATGTAATAAATAACTTTTGGTACAGAACGGATATGCTTATATTAGGTTATCTTCTCTTGTCCCAAAAGAAAAGTGAATAAGTACGTGACAAAAGAAAGGTGAGTAAGTACGTGAATTGAAGCCGTTTAGGCATAGCAACTTCCGTAAACAAGACGATTCTCTATTCCTTCTCGCGGAAACCATTTATTTTAATTGCTTGTCTCTGGTAGAAAGTCCGATGACCAAAAAACCAGTTTCCACCGCGAAAAAGAAATGAGCGGGTAATGCTCAGGCGGAACGGACTGTTTTTAAATAAAATAGGTTAACATTTCCACCAATAAGGAATTTTATGTTTTGTAATTACTTCTAGAGCTGAACGAATTCATTTCGACTCTTTCTGCTCGCTCGTTCCTTCCCGCCCGGCTATTTATTGGTGGAGATACAAGTATGCAGTATACTGTTACGGGTGCAACGAAGGCCTTATTGGGCCCGCTCAAACAATTAACAAATTTAGATTACAGCTGCGTCACCAGCAGCATCAGCAGCTTATATGCTGGGACAAGGTCCCCTGACCATCCCGGGCGGTGCAGTGGGACTTGCCTTCACTCAAACTAAGTATGGCCGAGACTTAGCAGAAGGCCGCCCCGATATGGAGATAGTCATGGGTGCTGGATCCCTTGCTGGCGACCTCCTAGGAATTATAAGATCTATGCTTGGTATGTGTAATCTATCTATATCGTGGTAGGTAAAAACATCAGCTTCACGTTGTATTCCGCGCACAGCAGAGTAGGCAGGGGTTCTCTCTCTCTCTGTCTGCCCTGGTACGTGCAGGATACAGCGAGAAACTATGATATTTATTATCATATTACCTATATCACAGGCGTAACCGATCAGTGGTACAAAGAAGTTTATGGGTCATTATCACTACGGGACCGCCAGAACTCCTTCGCGCTGAATCCCATACTCATTCGACCCCGCAGTTTTGGTCGTTTAACGTTACGATCGTCAAACTTTAGCGACCAACCGAGGATACAACCGAACTACTTCGATCATCCTGAAGATTTACTAGCTTTGAAAGAGGGGATTAGATTTGTGAGTGTTATTTTATATATTATATTATATTTGTTCTTTACATTTTAGACATTTTTATTAATCTAATGTGGAGTAAGGATCGATTGTGGTTTTTAAGTTCTTAAGTGTCATGGACTAGCACACATTACAAAGTAAGCGTGGACTTTTATTAACATAATATATTATCCAATAAAGATATATCCTAGCTCCGGTGGCGAAAAGAGTCAAATATCAAAAATAACAAATGGTCTACTAACAAGCAATCTTTGTTGAATTTTGTTTTGTTGATTTTTTTTATCAACTTCACGCTGAATCCCGCACACAGCAGGGTAGGCAGAGGGAACCTAGTGTTAAGACACTCCGTTCCCCACTTCTTGCCGAATTATAGAAAACACATATTTACATTTTTTTATAGCTTCACGATGTGTCCCACACACAGCAGGGTAGATAAAGGGAATCTTCTTTATCTCCGTTTCTTATTTTGCGCCGACTTCTGGAGACATTGCGTGTTGAATGGCGGAACACAACGTCGCGCTTTGCCTCGACACCAGAGCGAAGAAATGAAAATTTCAAACGTTTCACTTCCTCGAGTGGAAATAGAACCCACAACCTGTCGTATTATAATCACACGCTTGTGCCCTTTCGCCATGACTGAGATAATAACTATTTTACTGAATCAAATAATACTTATTAATAAACAATATGACATTTATAAGACTATTTTATATATGTGTGCCTTTTATGAGAGTTGTATTGTTACCACAGAATATATAATTAATTGACTAATAAACCTACAAAGGCGAATTCATATAAATAAAACACGCAATGTTTAAACATCCATACAAAGTTTTATATCTTAAGTACTAAACACATATGTACATATTTTATATAATAATTTATGTGACAATCTGAAGGAAAAATCTATTTAACTGATTCATAAGATTCTTGCCAAGTCATCGTCATAAACGTATGTCACGAATTATACAAACCAAACGTGTTAATTTGATTATAATGATAGTTAAATATGTGGTGAGCGGAGTGTCTTAACACTCCCTCCCTTCCTCTGCCTACCCTGCTAAAAGCGGGACACAGTAAGAAGCGAAAAAAGTGGTCACTAGGCTCCCTCTACCCACCCTGCTACATGCGGGATACAGCGTGAAGCGAAAAAAATGGTTAAATATCTCTATATTAGAGATATTTAACCATTTTTTTCGCTTGTTGATTTTTTTATTTACTTCCTTCTTGGTAAAATAAAATGAGTTCAGTTAAATCTAGTTTTCTCATAAATGTACTTATTCAATAGAATACAATACGAGTAACTTTACTAGAATTAGTGGAAATTCCATATAAGTAATTCAATTCTCGCCAAGTGGAATCTAACAAACCAAGGCTTGAGCCAATTAAGTTCTCATCGCCCTACGTTTATATCTCTTTTGCGTTTTTAAATAAAATAAAAAAAACAAACAGCTTAGTGAGAACGGGCTTAGTGGGCAGAACGATTAGCCGGTTTCCAAAAGGCACGGGTTCGTTTATTTTTTTTACGTTTTCTAAAATGCTCTTTCTAGTCTTTGCGCGGAAAGTTTTCTTTTATTATTTTGACGTACGGACCCACAAACCTATAGTTAATCAGCACAGCAATTCCATTGCAAATAGAAACTGATATCACTTTAAAAATGTAGATAAATAAAGTAATGATCGTTTAGACATTTGGACAGTTGTAATTTTAATTTACGTTAGGTACTAGCTTAAATACTTAAAAAAGGTTTCTCAAATTGAAAATAAATATGGCATCTACTTATAGTCTACCTAAATTTCTCTGAAACGTAGTCTTAATTTGACAGTGACTAAGACAGACGTGAATACTAGTATTTTATTAAACAAAACACGGTTCCTCATCAATGTAGATTGGCCGAACGAGGTCACTAATATAAACTTGTTCGAATTTTTGTGACCTTACATAAATATTATAACATATGACGAAACTTCAGTCTTGCAACTTACTACATTTTGTACGGTTTAGTTACAGTTATAGAATAGAATTGAAAATATGATAACGCTTATATATCATATTTACATTTGTTAATATAAAAAGGATATACTTTTAAATATAATAATAATATATAAAAATTGCTATATACATTTTATTAAAAAACAAGAAATCATTAAATTAAATAGGTCACTTTAATTACTGTTTGAAAACATCGTTTTAACACTCCGAAAGATTGCTTACTAGTATCTAAAATTAAATACATTGTTGTTAGTTTTGTTTAGTTGTACCTATACTTCATCACGTTAATGTCCGTCTGTCCGTCTATCTATGTTTTTGTTCATCTGTCTACCAAGACCTTTTGCTTAAAAACAGGAGGAATCAAAAAAAAAATAAATCCAACCATTGTTTACAGTCCCTTCGATCACAGAAAAAATTAACATCCTAGTTAATGCAATCAAAAGACACTATGCTTTATTTTTCCACATATTATACGAAATCAGTCGCAAAATCAAATATTTTGTTTGAAGGTACTTCGCGTTGATCTACAATTATTAAAAAGTGACATCTTACTTAAAATACATAGTGGTGACCTAGACGACGGTTCTTCTCACATCCTTTTCACTTGCCCTAAGCTGATCCGTCCCTTATACGATGTCCTTCCTCATAAAGTTCCCCACTCCCTTAACATGCAATGTTTGTTAATGTTTGTGTTTATTATGTAAATTTTTAAACTCTATGTAAATTTTTATGTAAATATATTAGATACTAGCGGCTCGCCCACGGCTTCGCCCGCTTAAAATACATGATTATTGATTTAATAAGCAGAATTGATTGACAACTATAATGACTTCTAATATGATTTTTTTACGACATTATCGTCAAAGAATTTTTGATTGTTTTAAATAAAAAATACGACCATTGTTGATATTTGATATTTATAAAATATACATAAAGCTTATTATTTATTACACGTATATATTTTTGTAACTTTATGTTCTTTTTACCTATATAATATACTCTGTTAAATGTGCTGATGTCAGTGAATAATTTAATTTACTCATTCAGAAACAGCCTTAAATGTTAAATTATTGATTTGAAGGATTCATAATATTCTTTGTAAAATAACTGTAATAATTGCATATTAACTCCTGTACAGTTTTTAAATTAGTTACATATATTATATGAACGAACCAACCAAAAAATCTTTGTATTTACTTGATATTTCTTTCAAGATCGTTCTTTATCTCTGTGT
>JAAIXJ010001862.1:0-81459 GCA_013403705.1 Heliconius hermathena | reverse complement strand
GGTATACGAGTAGTAGGTGTGTGGTGCTATTTTATGTCCCAGCTCCGGTGTATGTAGTAGTGTCCGCCTTCATACGGGTGTGTGGTGCTATTTTATGTCCTGGAACTCTGGTGTATGTAGTAGTGTCCGCCTACGGTTCGAGACACGACTGTGGGGTGTGTGCCGTGCGTTTATTTAACATATCGGCCGCCTAGCGGTAGTGCGTTCGTTCCAACGACTTATATTGATCTCACAAATCAATCCACATCAGGAATCACCATTCTAATACAATCTTAATATAAACAAGCGTAACAAGTACCTTCGGAAAGATCATACACAAAACGTGCCAGAGAGTTCAATAAGACTGTTGCAGCCGCAGTCGGGTAGGAATTTACGGTGTAGGGTGGGGCGGTGCCCGTACTCTTTCTTCCTTTTATTATAACTAGTTCGCAGTTGTAGTGGAGAGGAAGATAGGACGCGCTCTTGGCTTTTCTTCGGGCGAGCTTCGAGTTATGACAATGTTATATTGTCGAGTTTCAGTTATTTGAATTAACTTCTGATGGCAAATATTTTATTAAAGCGATACCTTCTAATGACATAATATAAAATTCTTAACACTGTTACCTCTGAATCTCTTAAAGATTTTGGTTTCTTCACGATCACAACTATAAACGATTCTAACCACTAGACACATCACGAGCCAAGGTATTATTTATTAAATAATATTTTCAAAGGTGTTTGGGATATCAGTTACAATATGTGCTCAACTGGCACGCTCGGAACGCCAGAATCAAAGAACCATACCAAATACACAGTGGAAAAATATTTACCTACTATAATTTAGAAATTGGTTCGCCACTCTTGCTCTCGCAAATTTAACTCGACCCTGACCGATTTTATTTTATTAATCCGCCAATTATTTAGTGAATTTTTGTTAGATTTTAGTGAAATCGTTAACGACGTTTTTTATCCTTAAACTTTATGCCTAGCGGAGTAAACAGAGAGGACGGTGTCAACTATCTTCTACCTCTTTCTACAAATATGCCCTGCGGGGATCCTCACGCTTTTCAAGTGACAAGAGTAATTGATGCTGTATTTGTGTTTATGACAACCGAGGTCTTCTCTTACCTCTCTTACCAATCACTCTCGTTTCATAAGTCTTTTATACGAATTTTTCGTCGCTCGAATTTTTTCTTGATTCTCAATGTTGTAATTCCATTTCGATCGAAAGATTTATTTCGATTTCTTTTATGGGACAATGTGTACGCTTTTACAATAGGATCCCAGAAAACGTTAGGAAATTATCTATACCACGATTTAAAAAAAATGTAAAAAGACGTTTGTGTGGTACATGTTATTACCAAATTAATGATTTTATAAATGATTACATGGTGCAATTGTCCGTTCACATAGTGCTCGAGCGGTATGTCCAATATTTTCTTTCTTACAATTTTATTTTCCGTAATCAAAAGAGTGGAATGATCTGATTAATGTACCCTCTTCCAGATTTTTTTACCTCTTTAACCTCCCCAAAGACCTTCGTTCAAACCTTCCAACATTATGTGCTCTTATGGTGCTTGTCGTGGATGGAATATCGTAGCCTTATATACGGCTGGCAACAAGCCTCTATCATTGGCCTCCACTCATTAATTAATTTTTTAATAAATTGTATATATCTTCAAATACGTTTTTTATTTATTTTATACGTGGAAAATAAATATTTTCAATTCAAAATAATCGGCCCCTAATCTATCTTTATCCTGGGGCCCCTACATATCTAAATCCGGCTCTGTAAGAATAAGAAACTTGTGAAAAAAAAATACAATGTTTATATCCGAGAAGTTCCTTAGTAATAACGAAGTACCTAGATGTAGATATATAATGTTTTTTTTTTCTTTATAGGCTCAAAGAATAATAAATACCGAAGCATTTCAACGTTACGGAACAAAACTACACGACACGCCCTTTCCCAATTGCGAGAGCTTCCAATTCGATTCCGATGAATATTGGGACTGCGCCATTATGCAGACATCGAGTACTTTAGATCATCAGGTAACAGTTCTAGGGAGCGAATCGAAGTTATTACAAAATATAAAACTCTTATTTGGTGGAAATGTAAACTTTATATTATACATTAATATTATTGAGGCCAGTCGTAGCGCAGGGACACAAAGTGTAACTGTAAAACCGACTGGTTGTGGGTTCGATCCCCACTCGAGAAGATAAAATATTTACTTAAATTTATATTTCCATTTCTTCGCTTTGGTGTCGAGGCAAAACGCGCAATGCCTCCAGAATCCGGCAGAAAATGGGGAACGGAGTGTCTTAACACTAGGTTCCCTCTGCCTACCCTGCTGTGTGCGGGATACAGCGTGAAGCTGATTTATTTAACTAATATTATAAGGAATTATAAGGAATTCGTTCCGTCGCGGTGGAACGAGGCAGGCTTAAAGATAACAGCGGATAAGGTTTACAAAGTATAACGTGATTATCCGATAAACCCATGTTGACATCCTTAATCAGAATATAACAACCGCAAAAGTGCAGGCATATAGGATTCGAATCTGTCAGTTGGTAAAAAGCGTCATGGAATGACGGTTTTTATCTTTTTTTTCGCATTTCAGCTTAGTGTAAATTGCAACAGGCAATTTGACACATTACCTTGTCTTACCAAAGAGAAATAAAAATAATTTATTCAGTCATTTCACTGAGTAGAGATCGAACCTATAGGCTACAATTATTGAACTACAGTCCGACACTCTCTTATGGCTATTATTTTAGACATTATATTTAATTATATAATTCATCTCTAATATTATCAGGTGGGCACATGCAAGATGGGACCAGCCAATGACCCGACAGCAGTCGTGTCTCCAAGATTACTAGTCCATGGAATCCAAAGACTACGCATAGTAGATGCATCCATCATACCTAGAATACCTGCTTCACACACACACGCCCCAGTGGTTATGATTGCTGAAAAAGGTTCCGACCTTATTAAAGAAGACTGGAATAATCTTTAACAAGAAAATTATTTAATTGTTTTGAAAGCCCAAAGAATAATTTTAATATCTAAGTCAATGTGGCTATGTAACTGTTTTGTATTTAATATTACATTAACATTAAAACAATGAGATAATTAGCAGTTTAAATCTATTAGAAACTACTATCATGATAAACTTTGTTTTAGTACAACACACTTATACACAATAATCCACTAGACTTGTTAATTGTTATAACTATATAGACAGTCGTGGCGCAGGGGCACAGAATGTGACTGTAAAAGCGCCTAGTTGTGGGTTTGATTCCACTCGAGGAGATTAAATATTAATTTATATTTCCATTTCTTCGCTCTGGTGTCAAGGCAAAGTGCTACATTGAGTTCCACCACTCAACACGCAATGACTTCAGAATTCGGCGGAAAGTGGGCAACGGAGAGAGCTTATAAGTATAGAATAAAAATCAATGTTAGTTTTTCAACCTAGTCATAGTAATAAAACATTGTTAAATAAACTATTTTTTATTTTATCCTCTTTTCTAAAAGAAGTATCAATGGTATAATATTCAACATTTATATTAAACTGCTAAATCTAAATAAAAATAATCTATTATGCTGAAGACATTCCAGTTTTGGTCTTTCTATTGAGTTTTCTATACAAAAATGATAAACGTTTTTCATATTCCTTCCATTTTGTTGGCCTGAGTCGAGGGGTAGCTGTATGCGCAAACATCTTTTTCTTTCTTAGTAGTATCTATAATACAAAAAAAGAAATCACTGAACAAAGTATTTTTGCAAAAGATAAAAACTTAGATATGAATTATAATAAAACTGAATAAAATATTTTTCTGTAAGAACACACAGTAAAAGATATTCTCTTTTCTAGATATTATATATTTTTTATGCTTCACACTACTATACAGGATGGAAGCGTCAGCGCTCCTTTTCCAGGAACAGCATATATGGTAAAATATTTTAAGCTCATATCTAAAGAATACCTCAAATCAAATCAATATACCTCAAAAGTTTACAGATTGTCTAAAAATAATAACACATAAAATAACTTACATGATATTCATGGCCTTTTACACCTCTTATCCAAGATGGAACAGTGTACAAAATCTTTACTGGATGTATTTCTCCAGAGCCTAGTATATCTATGTAATCATTTTGACCAAATAGTGCGCGACGTTCTGTCCAAGCATTGATGGGTCTGAAAAAAAACATGAAATTGTTGTGGTAATTAATATAAAATTATTAGAAAACACCAATTAAAATAATACACTACCAATATTTATTATGGTATATTCATACTAGGCTCTGTTTACCTACCCTGAGTGATGCTGTGATTTCTTTGATTTTTGCAATAATTACACATTAAATGAAATAGATTTCGAATACTGTACAGGAAACTTTGGTCGCTAAAAAATATTTATTATTTTCTGTTGTAAATAATACAAGCAAAATATGTGTGTGGTGTTGTTTTACCTATATTCCGGCATTGGCAACCGTCTTCCTTCAGACCTCGGAAGCAAACCTCCACTCCAAATTTTTTCTTCATAACCATATCTCCTTACTAATCTCTCCTTTTCAGAATGATATCTTGTTCTAAGAAATTACAAAAATATATTTTACAAACAAAACATTTATTAAAAGAAAATAACTCAAAATTTTCTAACCTAACAATATTGATCGTTGGTCGCCAAAATGTTTTTAGAACTGTCTTACTAAGCCACTCCATTATGGTACTAGGAAAATATTTAATTCCTTTCTATTTTAATAACACGTTAAGAGCATTTTCAAAATTAAAAAAAAATATCAAAAATTTTGTATTAGTATTGCTATTTGCTGTTGACTTAAGACATTTATTGCCACACACAAAAATTATACAATATTAACATTTATACGCTTGTGATGGCTCGGCTAACGCTTACAACCGCCAAAGCCAAAACCTCGTAAGTGTTTGCTGCAAACTCCCTTTGATCCAAGGAATATATATATATATATATATATATATATATATATATATATATATATATATATATATATATATATATATATATATATATATATATATATATATATATATATATATATATATATATATATATATATATATATATATATATATATATATATATATATATATATATATATATATATATATATATATATATATAGCAAAGTATATGGTATAGAGTATATACCACATACTTTGATCTGTTGAAAAACCGACGCTAATCCGGTTCGTCGACAAACTCTTGCAAGCTGTCAAGCCAAGCACCATGTTTACACACTTGTCTCAATACAACGCTTGGCAAGCGTCGGCAAGCGTGTAAGCACAGCATTGGACGCTGTGTTTACACGCTTGCCGTTTATTACAATTATATACGTACGATAAGGTAGTAGATACCCTACCCAGTACCGTACCGTATGGTACTTCATATTCGATTTGATTTTCAATAGCTACAAATTTAATAATTATATACCAAAAAGTAATTAAAGATATATTATAAGTTATAAGTAATTGAGATTGTCATTAAAAATATTTAATCACGAATCTATATTATATACAAAAAACTTGTTATTATCTATAAATCTTAAATTATTTTTATGTCTATATTTCAATTAAACAAAATGGCTGAATTGCGTTGAAAATTATTGAATTTTATGAGAAAAAGTTTAACATAAGTAGGTATTGATAGATATAATGTCAAATTTGGATTTTTGTGAGTAACAAAATAAAGTACAGTGTGTGAATTTATAATTAATTTATATATTTTACGGAGGAGACAAATAGTGCGCGCATTTGCGTTGTTTGTTTACTTGTTATGTTTTTGCTCAAAAGTTTACCCAAACAATATCGACACATTGTTTACTTCATTATATTCTTCGAGTTTGTGATTTATTAATATATTATCTTTTTCTTACAGAAACTTTTGAAAATATGTCTAAAAAAGATCCAAATGATCGAAACGAGAGAAGACTAGATTCAAGTGATTATGAAAACTTAATATCACAACATAGTATCTTTGACGCTAAACCTAAGCATCAGGTACAAGAGCTACCTAGCTTTCCGGGATTTTCTAACGCAGAAACTCAAACAAAATCAAGCGACATAAAGGCTCAAGGTATACAAAGTGGACTTGGTGCCTGGCATTACAACCCTTGGTGGATGCTGGCTAGCACATCACGTAGTGTTCCATCACAAGACGATTTTTCAGAAAACAGTGATCAAACTAAAGTGAAACAAGAACCCAGTGGAGCAGGAACTCCTGATCCAGATCCGTTACATAGTGATCTAGACCAATTCCAAACGACTCCTACGCCGCCGCCTCCAGCGGGATTGGACTCATTCTGTGACGATTGCTCAGATCCTTTTTGTGATTCTAGTGTGGCAATCTGTCGTAAACTCTTTCACTGCCCACATTGCAGAAAAAGTTATCCTACTATACTTGAATTCAATACCCATCTAACAGGAGTTCATCCTGCCCAAAAACCTTTCAGATGTCAAATCTGCTTGGAGCCCTTCTACAAAAAATCTCATTTACGGCGACATTTAGATGCAAGCCATACTCGAAAAGATGTAAACAAATGTTCTGTGTGTTCTAAATACATAAAAGATAAGAGTAACTTACGTAAACATATGCAAGTTCATACGGGTCGTGTGCCTCAGAAACAATTCAAATGTGATTTATGTAACAATAAGCGCTATATGTCATTAGAAAGACTCAATAATCACAGAGTAGTCTGTACAGGGGAGAAAGTATTGAAGTATTGCGATATGTGTACTAAAGTCTTTGATAATTCAAGGTCTCTTAATAGTCACAAGAAAGTGCATGCAAGAGAATTAAAATGTGAAAGTTGTGGAGAACAACTCCGCTCCTTGGACCAGTTTAACAATCATAAAATGCTCTGTATGGGAAACTCACAAGAAGCTGGTAGTAGCTCCGCAAACACTGGTGTGTCTGTGATGGGCCGCTGTTGTACCCAACCTGGTCTATGTGAGCATGACAAACCCGCCTATTTGAATATACCTAGTTACGCTACTGGCAGAGTATTAGACTCTACACTATCTTCAGTAAAATCTGAATTGAACTGATGGCACTTGCCATCTTTGATATATAAATGGAAAATTTTCTGATTTTATTTTATACAGATTACCATATGGTATAATCAATGACAGTAATAATTTACACAATTGAGAATTTCACAAGACTGATGCAAATATCCCGCCTCACAACTTGCTTTATTATTACCATTTAAATTTAGGATGTAGCTTAAGTAATACAGTTAGTTTAATAAGAATTACCATTTGAGCATATTTAAACAGAGCTAACGCTGTAATGTGACAACTCCCTATTTTCTGTGTTTTATAGAGGAATGTGCTCAAATGGTTGCCCACCTCTTATTTTGTACCATAATTTTATATTACACCTGTAAGTTTTTCCACAAACCAGCTTTACTAATAACAAAACAAGACCAGACTTAAAGTATGTACCTTTTTAAAATGGCAGATATTATTTATTATTTGAATGTTACAATGCCTTGACTGATTTAGAATAATGACTATTAGTGTGCAGTATTACATTAAACATTTTTTTTTATTTTTCTATTATGGAAAATTGTAAGAGCTATATTTTTTTTATAATTTTTAGAACTTTTAGAAGCTAAGTTTTATGTATAAATGGGTGGTGTTCTGTGGAGACTGTATAAGAAGCATGCTCTATTTTTCCAATGCTCTAAAGTACATTTCTCCAAATACATTTTTAAATGTAAGTTTATATTCTTTATAATTATTATGTATGGAAATATTTACTAAAGACAGACAACTACACTTAAAAACTATTATGTTTCAAATCATTAAAACTTAGAATAACTAACTTTAAAGTGCAATGACCTTTGGCTAAGCCATGAACATAATGTGGTAATGTGTGTTGTTGAGTCTAAAAACTCGAAATATTTATTCTTGAAGTGTTATACACAAAAAAACTATTACTTATATCCATAGGAACATATTTTTAAAGGTTTATTAGACCTATGTGTATAAGTAAAAAGTGATTACACAGCATAAATATAAATCTGTTTGTAGATCTGGTATAGTGAGACCTTATTGAAAGAAATTCTCGAATATTTGGAAATTACATTTTATATAAAAAAAAAAGGATTTACAGTATACAAAAATCTTAATGACAATCATATAGTGGGCAAACATTATATTTTCATGTTTCATATTCGTTAACAGACTATGTTTAATCATATTGCTTTATTTAATTTTATTACAAGTTATTAAAAAAAAATAAGACTTCTATTTTGAGGCTTTATATTTGTGTTTAGTTGTTGCTATTTACATTTGTTTTTACATATAATGTGTTTATTTTTTAGTATTAGAATAGCTTAGTTTATATAATATATTATTATACATAATCTATATACATACGACATTTATTGTTTAATCAAAGTTGTATAATTGTTACTCTATTCTGAAGAAAGTACACAGTTTATACCTTCACACAAAGAGTTATAGGTCAATTGCAACAAAGACAATAACTAACAATTTTTTATAAACTCTGACGAAAGGCAATCAAAAAAATGATGTATTAAAACAATTTAGTTTTGTTTAAAATAAGTTGCTACACATAGGACAAATTATAATTATTTAATCTCTAATTTAAAATTTTAGTTTAGATGACCCCTTATTTGTTAAGTCATATAGGAATACAATGGCAATATTATCGTTTAACTTGTTCAATTATTATATTTACATTTTGATGAAGTTTATATCGCATATATGTTAATGTTGTAAAAATAGATTTGTTACTTCCAAAGATCTAAAATTTCAGTTTGTGAATTTTTACAGAATATTTGATTATAATTGAGTATATAATTAATTATGTTTCATATTATTTACGGAATAATATGAGTGACCTTATTATTATTATTTTTGTTTTAATTATTTAGTGTAGTGCAACGGTACAAATAATAATCAGAACTTAATATAACGAATTTCTCATGTATCATTATTTTTTTTTTCAAACAGTTTTACAGTATATTTTTATGTAGAATTTAGAATGGTGTTACATATACATAATTTATGCACCTAGATTAAGAAAAAATGTGTTCATATGAATTTAGTTATAATAGAGCGTACCTAGTTATATCTCTATTACAGTAGTGCTGTAGACTGTAAAACAGTGCAATTTCCGCCAATAAAATCTTATATTGCCACCGAATATATACGCCACCTTTAGTTGCAGTATGGATATTGTTAAGCCAAATATATTGTACCAATGTATGCGACTTCAACATCTGTGGGGTAATCGTGCAAGCTAGCTGCTACCGTTACCTAATTAGGTAAAGACCTCTCGGTTAAGATGATAGATATTAGCTAACAAACTAAAAAAATATTGTAAAGAAAACGGTCTTCACGAATAAACAAAATTAATTTCCGTTAACTTTTGTTTCAATCATACGTTTTTTGAAGTACGAATGACACAAGATTATATAGAGGCCGTCGTGACGTAGGGGCACAAGCGGGCGACTGCAAATGCTGTTTGTGGGTTTGATTTCCACTTCACTCGCTCTAATGAAGCAAAGCGCGGAATGAGTTGAGAAATCGGCGGAAAGTGAGGTACGGAGTGTCTTAGCACTAGATTGTCATGTTCACATCCCCCCTGCTGCGGGATGTAGTGTTAAAAAAAAATCTTATCGTGGATTAATTTTGAACACGCAAGTTGCACGTTCAATAATATATAATATGGCAACTACGCCTAACTACGTTTAACTACTCTACAAAAGCCTAATACAATTAAAACTTTTTGATTTTGCCAAAAATGAAAATGTTTTTTTTTTCTTTTGTAGCATATGTGTATTATATATGCACTAACCAAAGCGACAACATCGCACACGCCTCATTCACGAAATCAAATCGTATTGGCGGTGAAGTGGAACGTTAAATAGACAACAACAGGTTTATCATATAAAATAGGTAATTGGGTAAAATAGAACGAGAAATTCTTTCCCCGTTCGGGTATGTTTTTTGAGAGTGAAAAATGGCAACGCTTAGTAGTATGTGTTTACGTCATTGGTATCTATCTATTCGTCACGAAATACAGGTATGGATAAACATTGAGAAATGAAAAAAAATCCTACATCTAAGCTTTTGACGAATCTTGATTATTTTTTTATAATATATTTGAAATATTTTACCCTATATGCTGAATAAGTGATATAGTATAAGGGATACGATATTTTTTACAGTACGTTTTTATTTATATTTAGGGTTCTGTACTTATAAGGAAAAAAGGAACCCTTATAAGATCACTTTATTGTCCGTCCGTCTGTCTGTCAATAGCCTTTCCAAGCGTTCTTTTCTCTCAGAAACGCTTGAAGATATCGAATTAAAAACTCCAACCATATACTCCGATCCGATATACTCCGATCTACGGTCTCTCGATTTCCCGAAGAAATCGTATTTCTTCATTTATCTAAAAAAAGATATGGCCGTAACGGAAGTTTATATCGCAAAAAACGCGTATTTCGACACTATAAAGGGAATCAATAGTGTGTTTTCTGAACTAGAATTATTAAATTTGGTAGCTAGCATCTACAAGTAGTACTAGTTAAGGAAAATATCTGAAAAAATCTGATACATTTGTGATTAAATCTTAAAAAATAATAGCCTTACAAGGGGGAAAAATTTGATATTAAAGCCGCTAGTTCAAGTGGTGTATCACCCTTTCATGGCTTGATGTGAATATTCTAATACTTGTTTTATTCATTTTTTTATGATGCACTAATTGTACGGAACCCTTGGTGGGAGTGCCCGACTCGTCCTTGTCCGTTTTTAATTAATTAAATTTATTTAAAAAAATCTGTAGCCTGGAGTGTGTAACTTAAATCAAATCAGCTTCATGCTGTATCCCGCACACAGCAGGATAGGCAAAGGTAACCTAGTGCTAAGACACACCGTTTCTCACTTTCCGCCGAGTTCAGTGGGTCGAGCACGAAAAATATTCGAGTCCGTATTGTAAACGTTTCGAGGTGACGATACGATTACAAAGTTCGAAGCACGAACCGTAGTGTATCGACTATCGAGGACTCGATAGGATTAAGTAGGTGACGTCATGCTAACGAGACTTAGAGATGTTACTGAGCGAATGAAATGGACGTTCAAAAACCAAATAAAATGGTGAATGTTAAAACATTCAATCAAAATATTTATTTATCTTAATTTACATTACAATTTACGTTGAAAATGAAGAAAAATTTATAAAAATATTACAAAATATATAAGTAAGGTATCAAGATTGGAAGAAATTCAATCTTTTTGTAGATTTAAAACAATATATATCTTGCGGTTTTTAAACGAATCCACTTGACGCCCCGCCAATCATAGCTAAGTTTGTATTTGTCACTCGTGGCGCAGCGGCACAAGGTGTGACTGTAAAACCGACTGGTTGTGGGTTCGATTCTCACTTGAGGAAAAGAAATATTTATTTACATTTATATTTTAATTAATTTTTTGTTTAATTTTTTGATTTTTTAATTAATTTTTCGAAGCTATNCGGCGGAGCGCCAGCAGCACGCGTGATCACAGCACGTGCCGCCGGTGTCCGGTGAGTCGCTGCGTCACCAGGGGGGTCGCGCAGGGATGCGGAGACCGGGGAGAGTTCGCCGCGGCTAGCCGGTCTGTCACACTGGAGGTGATAACCCGGCCAAAGCGTTGGCATACTCAACCCCGGGGGCGCAAAAGTGGGAGGCGCAGAAGGCGCGGGGCTGGCGAGCTGTCCAGCGGCAAACGGGGTGCGGGGGGGAAGGGGAATACCCGACCCTCCATCGCCCGTGGCGGAAAGTTCGCGATGCGTTGGCGCCGCGCAGGGAGTAGGCGGCGTGGGCGTCGGTGGCGCGAAGCGCGTAGGTGGCGTGGCGTCCGGGTGCGTGGGCGGTCCGGTCGCTACGCGGTTGTCGGGGGTACGGGGGGGATGGTAGTCCCCCGCCCCTTCATCTCTCGGGTCCTGTGAGACGCCGGTGCGTGGGCGGGAGCGCGAGCGCGACCTATGGGCGCCGCTACGGTCGCCCATGGTGGCGCGTTCCTGTCCAATTCGTCCGCTACTCGGCAGTCATTACTGGTCCACTGAAGGGACCGTGAGGTCCGGGGGGGCGATGGTGTACACTATGCGTATGGTTACGCGTAGGGTTACACTTGCGCGGTTGCGTCACTGCGCCGGGGCGCAGGCGAAACTTAAGAAAAATTTCGAATGAAATATTTTTAAGTTCCAAATGGCGCACCAAGAAATGACTCGAGCCGTTGTAAGAGAGGTGGTTACACTGCAGCGGTCGGGCCAATCCTGTATCACCGATCAGTATTCATTCATAACAACTATCCTCGGTCGTTGCTAAGATGCCCATCACACGATCAAGAGGTCAGGCTGAGGGATGGAGATATGAAGCTAGGGGTGACCCTTCATCTAGTCACACAGAGGTGACACACCCGCCTGCGGTTACACAAGAGGAATCCGTAATAGTAAAGAATTTAATAGTACCAAGCAACGAAAAGGAAAATTCAAGAATTAT
The DNA here is from genome assembly GCA_013403705.1 of Heliconius hermathena. Lineage (NCBI taxonomy): Eukaryota > Metazoa > Arthropoda > Insecta > Lepidoptera > Nymphalidae > Heliconius > Heliconius hermathena. The sequence continues at coordinate 68,906 of JAAIXJ010001862.1, read as the reverse complement.
TTCAATTAACAGGGAGGAACAACTTGAGAGCGCACAAATAGGGTTAACAATTTCGAAGTGTTCGAATTCAAAGAAAACTTCAAAATCCAAACGTAAAGCAAGAACAGCTCGTGAAGAAATACTTCGCATCAAGCTTGAACTCGCACAAATAGCTCTGGAAAACGCTGAATCAGATAGTTCAGAATCAGAGGAAGATAATATATCGAAAACTTACTACGTTAGCTCCTGGATTGAAAATAGTGCACAAATCGTACAAAAGTCACCAACATTACGTGCAGACGTTCCGAGGTAACCACATCCCATGCCTTTATGCTATGCAATGCCTCAATATCCAAATATCGTCATCGACTCCGAAATCAACAAGCAATACAGATAGATCCAACAAAGGAAATAGAAGAGCTAAAAAAGGAAATAGAAAATTTGAGGAAAAGTTGCGAAAAAGCGGAATCCGCTCCTACTTCGTTGTGTAAGAAGACAGAGGTACCTATAGCTACCATTTTACCTCCATTATCGTCATATAATTTTCCCGTCACGTCCAAAGTTATCATGGATCTTCCTACATATAGTGGAGCATTAAATGAATGGCTATCGTACAGGGCCATATATGAAAACACTAAGGAATACTTCAATGATGTCGAAAATACAGCCACAATTCGAAGAAGCCTAATTGGGAAAGCATTGGAAGTCGTCGATACACAACTCATAGCTCATTCAAGACTAGATGCCATCATAGAGGAGCTTGAAGTGAATTTCGGTCGCCCAGATACAATCGCATATAGTGAATATGACAAGCTTCGGTCTCTACCTCGTTGTGCTGACAATCCAAAGGATATACATGCGTTCGCCAGTAAAGTTAGAAGTAGTGTCAACCTATTTCGCACACTCAATTTACACAACTTTATCACTGCGCCAGATATAACGAGGACCCTTCGAGAAAAGCTTCCATCGTCGTTATGTACCAGGTGGTACTAGGAACAAGCGTCTATCCTCAAACCAGACCTGACGCACTTCAGCGAGTTTCTCACCAAACAAACGGCATGTCGCACACTTTATTCAACGGAGACCCTGAACTTAGAGCCTACTCGTCGTGTGGTACATAGAAAACATACCACAACAGAAGAAAGGAAACCTAATAGATTTCATGGAATGGTTAAAATTACGTGCAAAATTTGTAACAAAGAAGGTCATCACAGTATTAGCTGCAAGAAATTTAAAGATGCCAACTCAGATAAAAGATGGGAACTCGCCAAAGAACACCGACTTTGCTTCAGATGCCTTCGGTCCAGACAATTAGGACATTCTTGTAGACTACAGAAATGCAGCATTAAGGGATGCACCGCTACTCATCATCGATTATTACACTACGATAAAAAGGAGAAATCAGAAATTCGAAATAAAAAAGAAGAAAAAGAAACCGTGGCCAATGCGTGGATACCATCAAGGGCTCATGCTTACCTTAAAATTATACCAGTTCGAGTTCTTGGACCGGCGGGAGAAAACTCAGCATACGCTCTATTAGATGACGGATCAACTATGTCTCTCATAGATGAAGCTTTGGCAAAGGAAGTCGGTGCTGAGGGACGTCTGGATCCTTTAAAAATGGAAGCAATAGGGGATATAGTTATTGATACGCCAGGATCAAGGCGTGTTACTGTGACACTTGCTAATTCACAGACAAAGGAAATTAGCTTTACAGCTCGTACCGTTCCGCATCTTAATCTTTCCCCACAAACAATTCGTGAAGAAGACTTAGCTGCCTGCGATTACCTTATAGAATTAAAAGACAACCTCATCTACGAATCAGCCACACCTAAAATTCTAATTAGTCAAGATAATTGGAATTTCCTACTCGCAGAAGATGTTCGTATAGGACCAAAGAATCAACCAATCGCTTCACTCACGACGCTCGGATGGGTGCTCCATGGTGCGTACAATAGAATATTGAGTCGGGGAATCCACTTCGTCAATCAAGTTACTGATTATGAAGATAGAATGGATGAACAACTGAGAGATTACTTTGCCTTGGAATCTCTTATCATTAACCCGCGTCGGCCAGACTCTGATCCAGAAATAAAAGCTGAAACCATTTTAAAGAAAAATGCACATCGTTTACAAGATGGGCACATTGAAACTGCACTTTTGTGGAAATCAGAGAACACTGTAATGGTCAATAATTATGAGTCAGCTTTGAAAAGGCTCATATCAATAGAAAGGAAGCTTGATCGTGATCCTGAATTAAAAAGCAGATACTCAGAACAAATGGAATCACTTGTACAGAAGGGTTACGCTAAGATGGCACCTAAAAGAAGCACCCCAGGCAGAACATGGTATCTGCCACACTTCGACGTCCAAAATCCAGACCCGCGGCCCGCGACCCGCCCGCGGCTTCGCCCGTTTAGACTACATGATTATTGATCTAATAAACAGAATTGACTGACAACTATAATGACTTCTAATATGATTTTTATTACTTTAATTTGTAATATTCTAATATGTTTTTTTAACTAAATTTTAGTAATAGATATCTATAAGGACTTTTGATTGGTTTTAATTAAAAAATACGACAAACGTTGATATTTGATAAAATGAAATCTAAAATAAAATCCGAGGGAACCTAGTGTTAAGACACTCCGTTCCCCACTTTCTACCGGATTCTGGAGACATTGCCTGTTGAGTGGCAGAACTCAACGCTGCGCTTTGCCTCGACACCAGGGCGAAGTAATGGAAATATGAATTAAAGTAAATATTTCATCTCCTCGAGTGGGGATCGAACCCACAACCAGTCAGTTTTACAGTAACACTTTGTGCCGCTGCGCCACAACTGGCCTCAAATTATTGGATATATTATATAGTAAATTCTCGATCACTAGACCCTATTTAATTCCTCTGTGATTAGAACTATCCTTATACACAAGAATACAATGTTGAAGCTTGTATGGATATTTTTAAAAAAATAGTGTTATTCCATACTTAGGAAAGAGAAACACTTATTTACTGTCCAGCAACGGATGGGCGGTTTCCAAGATGCGCCGTCTCAGATCCCGCTACGTTCAAATTTTTATGTTTTCTGAATAAGTATTTAACCTGTATGGATGTACAGCCTCCAACTATAGGGTAACAACATAATCCTTCGAACAATCAGTAGAGATCCATGAAAACCTGAATACGCCTACAGTAAAGAGACCAACCTCCAGAACTCGGCGGAAAGTGGGGAACGGTGTGTCTTAATACGAGGTTACCCTGCTAGGTTGCTCTGCCTACCCTGCTGTGTACGGGATACAGCGTGAAGCTGATTTGATTTAAAGGGAGAAATAGCCAAAGTCACAGAGAGATACAAGGATAGACTAGACGTTGATCCTAATGCCCTAGCACAGCAGCTAAAACTACGTAGCTACGTAAAACGCATTAAAAGGAAAGACATCCTGTAGAGAAATATGAGTAGATGTCCTTCCTATAGGATACACTCTTCATGACAAAGTCCTTCAACAAATTTGCTAAAGGTGACGCACTCAATGCAGATGTTCCCAGAAAAAAAAATCTTCGCTCTGGTGTCAAGACAAAGCACGGCGTTTGAGTTTTGCTATTCAACAGTCATGTCTCCAGAATTCAGTGGAAAGTGAGGAATGGAGGGCCTTAACTCTAGGTTCCCTCTGTCTACCCTGCTGAGTGAGGGATACAGCGTGAATTTGATTTAATTTTCATTTCGCGATCAATAGATCTTCTAAGAGATAATTCAGGATTATCCATCCATTACGAAACATATATGGTACTCTTGTTACACCTCCAGCAGCCAACTTAGGAGTCTGGTAAATAAGTAGGTAGTAAATATTTCAAATTGGTTGTAAAATAAAAAATAAGTACAAATAAATTTTATTGCGCAAAGTTAAATCAAGTTAAATTACAACCCTTCCTCTTTTAGCAGCTGCTTTAACAATTTTAGTTTTCTTCTCCTTTTTCTTTTTGGCAATATTTTCTTTCCTTTTCTTTTGTCTCTCTTCCTTTTTACTTTCTACACCTTGAATCCTGTTATCCCATTTCTTTTTACTGACCTTCTTTTTTTGTTCCTGATGAATTAAAAAATAATTATGAATCTTTTTATTATAAAAAATGTTTCGTCGTTGCGAGGATGTTTTTTAAGTTTATGATATAATAATTTCATTAGTCATTGTATTTATTTTATTTTTTGGTAGTATTGGAGGTGAGGAGGTAGTTGGTGAAAGATGTGAGCAGCGGGAATTTGGAGCTCCTTATTATATTTATACTTATACTCTTTTACACCTAAAGCTTGAATAGCTACTTTATATTAATATATATATACACACAGCAAGAGAGGCAGTGGAAACCTAGTGCTAAGACACTCTGTTCCCCACTTACAAAAACATATTGTTAATTTGAAATCAAAATAACAATATGTTTAAACAATATATTGTGTGTTGAGAGATAGTCTCAAATTCATAGTATTAGGAATAAGTTCTCGCTGTTTTTTTTTTTTATTAATTTAAAATATAATGCTTACAATGACATTACTCAAAGTATTGTCCATAATTAGAGACCACTTTCTCCCATCTCTCTGGTAGCAATTGAATCCCCCGTCGGAAAAACGACTCATCTGTCTAGGCAATCTAGGAATCAACCCATTTTTCGGCTTCTTCAAAAGAATGGAAGCGCTGCTCGCTTAAACCGTGCGCCATCGACCGAAACAAGTGGTAATCAGAGGGGGCTATGTCCGGTGAATACGGCGGGTGGGGTAGAACTTCCCATTGAAGTGTTTCCAGGTAAGTTTTGACTGGTTTTGCCACATGTGGCCGAGCATTATCATGTAATAAAATCACTTTGTCGTGTCTCTGCTCGTATAGTGGCCGCTTTTCTTTCAGAGCGCGACTCAAACGCATCAACTGAAGTCGATAGCGAGCTCCCGTGATAGTTTCATTAGGTTTAAGCAGCTCATAATAAATTACGCCCTGCTGATCCCACCAAATGCAGAGAAGAAGCTTAGAACCATGGATATTTGGTTTTGGCGACGATGTTGATGCGTGACCCGGCATGCCCCACGATTTTTTTCGCTTTGGATTGTCGTAGTGAATCCACTTTTCATCCCCAGTGACGATACGGTGCAGAAAACCTTTTCTCTTTTGCCGTTGAAGCAACAATTCACACATGAGAAAACGTCGTTCTACGTCTCTCGGCTTCAACTCATACGGCACCCAATGCCCTTGCTTTTGGATCATTCCTAACGCTTTTAAACGTTTTGAAACTGTTGACGCATCTACTTGTAACGTTTTCCCGAGCTCTACTAACGTCTGACATGGATCTTCTTCAAGCAATGCCTCCAATTCTGTCTTCAAATTTTGTCGGTGCTCCAGAACGCTCTTTGTCTTCAAGGTCAAAATCATTACTTTTGAAGCGCCTAAACCAGTCTCTGCACGTTGTATTCACCAAAGCATTGTCACCATATGTCTCAACGAGAATTCTGTGTGCTTCTGTGGCAGATTTTTCTGAATAAAGCGGTGCAATAAAATTCCCCGCAAAAACACTTTATTTGGCACCAAAGTACACCTTTTCACAAAGGGACAATAAATATGTAGTTGACACTGTAGTAATCACTATTCTACTATAATTTGAGGTTACATATAGTACTACTTTGGTGATTCGTTACTGTACAAAATTCCATGCACAGAGTGCTGCAACGCTGATCTTTCAAATTAGAGAACTTATTCAAGGTCCTAATACAAAACTATAAATTTAAATTTAACATTTAATATTCATGTTAATGAATAAAATCAAAGTATAATGAATGTACAATTTCAAACTTATGTAAGCTTATGTAAAACTGTAAAAAATATGTAAAACACTGAAAGCAATACTAGGGAACAATAAATCTTAGTAAAAGAATATTATATTCAGGTGAATATAATATTCTTATGCCAGCATCTCACTGCAAGTACAAATGCCTAATGGAACTAATTTCCACACAAACATACTACTATACACCATGATATATAAAGCATTATATTGGGTTCTCCCTCTCAACATTAATATCTCAAATTTAGGGAGGCGGGTGGGGGAATGGATAACTACTATTAAAAGGTGTCATCTGCTCTGATATGAGTGAAAAAAATATTAAGGTGTTTTTAAATATAATATTGCATATAAGTTAAAAAAAAATATTTACCATTTTTTTGATAGATTTTTTCAATAGAGTTGGATCATCTTTAACTTTCTCTCCTTCAGCTTTTTGCAGGATATTTTTCCATGCCATTTTGTCTTTTAATTCTTTAGCCTTATTGCTGTCTGTTTCTGCTATTTTCTTAAACTTTTCTTCCTGTTGTTGAAGTTCATCTAAGATTTTTTTAGGATCCTTTTTAGATTTTCTATCTAAAATATAAAACAATTTGATAAGCCAGACATAACTTATGTGGAAACTTTATAATTTCAAACTTTTATTAGTACAACATCTATTTCATCATTCATTTATTATTTATACAATACAACTTAAATAAAAATAATACAACAATACAACTTAAGTAAAATAAAAACGAATAAAATGGGGAACAGAGTGTCTTAACACTAATTTATCTCTGTTTACCCTGGTGTGTGCAGGATACAGTGTGAAGCTGAATATAATAAAATCATACATGCATCCCTTGTTGTGCAAAAGAATTGCTTTAAAGTGTAAATATCAATGTTTGTGAGTTTGTCCCCACCATTTCATCTTTCAGCTTTGATAAGATAAATTAAAGACAATTGTATACCTTTATCACCAAGCTTTGCAAAATCAAATTTCGAAAATACCAATTTGCCATCATTATTGAATATTGGTTTAGCTGCATCAAGTTTAATTTTAGGTTTTATATTATTTTCACCAGTTTCTGTAGCTTCAAGTGTGGCTTTTATTTTATGTTTATTAAGCTTCACTCTTTCTTTTTTCTTTATTTTCTTACTTAATTTGCTATTTAAACTTTTCTTAAGTAATTTATTTTTTAAGGTAAATTTATTTTCAGATTTAATTTTTTCCAATTTTTCCTCTAATTCCACTATATTACGAGCCCTTTCTTTTTCATTTGGCTTCTTAAAGTTATTTGTTATTTCAATGTCCATTTGATTCTCTTCATCTTCTGAAATAGCAAAATTAATTAAATTAATATTTTCCCCACCTTTTAGTATCAATTAGTTCAGTTCTTTTTTTTAAAGCTTTTCGAGCGTGTCAGTTGAGCACAAAATCACTTCACCAATGTCACGTTGTATAGAGAACAGGCTAAAGTAGTAGTATATGTATATCATACCTTTCTTTTGTGCTGGAATTGTTACAGATGAAAACAGGTTTTTCATAAAATTCAACTCCTTGGCAATCTCATTCCTTATTTGGTTACTTTTTATTGGTTTTTTATTTATTGCCTGGACAGTCATTTTTATTTGTAGTTTATTTCTTCCTTCACTTTAGAAGTAATTTTAATCTTTATTATAAAATATTAAGAATTAACTAGTGTACTTTTAATTTTTAATTACAATATTTTATTCCATATTTTTCAAGTATTTATATCACGTTTTTAACAAGATTTAAAACCATACAAATACATAACCTCTATCCTCTGTGACATTGACAACTTAACGTTTAGTACCAATACAGATTACAGATTAATAATATACGAGAACAGTAGTCTCTAATGCCTAGTCTATACGCTTGTCGAAGCTTGTCAAGCTAGGATTGGATCTTCGAATCCTACACAAGTGTTTTGCTAGACGCTTTTGCGCGTTCGTATGTTCATGGTCTGCAATGCATGATAGACGTAAAAGTCGAAGCTATTTCAGCTTAATGCATTGCGTTTGAATTATTTATATACTGTAAATAAAAGACAAAAGAAATAAAAAAATCTATCTGTGTTAACTTCAGTTAAAAAATTATGAACAAAGTAATACATAAATACTACTTGTTGTTGTACTTGTTGTGTGTTAAAGATATATAATAAATTTTATTTTCATATTGAAGTATATTAATAAATGTTTATATAGGTTAATCTCTAAATCTATATTCGGTTACCTAGGTTCGAAATTTATTTTAAAAAACACAAAACAACAGATAATAAAGTAACAATTAGATTTCAATGCAAATAAACATGTAAAAAGAATAAACTAAGGACAAAATAACCACCTTTAAACATTAATAGCAAAAATCAATTGACGAAAGGTACTCACAAATCTTACTATCTTAGATCTACCTACTTAATTACTAACACTTCAAGTCCTTGAGCGATGTTACTTCGACGACCGCTAACCAGTCCTGGTCTTTCCACGTTACCAGGCGGGAAAACTCGCTTGTACACGACTGAGCGCTGTTTTATATAAGTAGAAATGGTAGTGATAGCTATCGATACCGCTCGTACATTGAAATATTCCTAACATTATAGATTTAAAATGACTTTCAACCTTTATTAATTGTGAACTATCAATGAAGTAAATAAATCTCTGAGAATTTCGCTTTATATAGTATAGCTCATTTAATATACGTATATATGTTAGTATTTTGTTATTTGGGTCATATTACAATAAACCAACAGATAGTAGAATTCTCTCCTATTTATATGCTTGTAATTAATTATAATATTGCGTAGCAAAACACGTTCGTTGGAAAAGAAATCATGAGCGAGGCTGAATACACTCTAACCTGTGCACTATTGCACACGTCGCAAGCCTTTACAGCAAGCTCCCTATGATCTGTGTTCAAAAACTAGCAATGGTCCGGATTCTCAACGTGCAGACGCTTGTGATGAACTAACGCTTGGCAGACCTAAACCTCCGTCTACGCACGGTGTAAGATATTAATCTCTTAAATAACCTATGTATTTTATGTTATACGTGATTTATAAGCTTATGATGGCTCGGCAAACGCTCACAAGCTCCAAGCGTTCACAAACGTTTGGCTTGCATTTATGTGCTTATGAGCCCGTTAAAATATTCCTGACATGCAAGCATGACAGACGTGGATGTCGAAGTTATTTAGGCTTGACGTATTTATATATTACTAGGGGCCCCCGTGCGGGTACGCCTGCTGGAATTATTTAAGTGTACTTAAGAAAAAACCGCATAAGCGTGAGTTGGACTCGCCCACCGAGTTTCTGTACCAATTTCAGTATTGTGAATGGGAAATACCTTACAAGTTTTGATGATGCGACAAAAAAGTTAACAAACTTTTAAAAAAGTTAACGCAAATTTAATAATATTTTATTTTGTATATTTACCACCAGTTCACTAAGGCTAATGCCTCAGACCTGCGAAGAACCGGCGCAAGAAACTCAGCGGGACGTTGCCGTGCACTCGTACTTACACGTGTACCTGAATAACGTATAATTTGATAAGCCGTATAGTAATTTATAGCTTGACAAAATTAAAAATAATTTCCCAAAAGACTTTAAATTAATTAAAGACGACAGTTATGGGTTTAGTTCCCACTCGGGGAAACGAATTATAATTTATTATTATTTTGAGACTAGTTGTGGCGCAGGGGCACATAGTGTGACTGTACACGCGACTGGTTGTGGGTTCGATTCCCACTCGAGGAAATAAAATATTTGTCGCAAACTCCCTTTGATCAGTTTTCAAAAACTGATACTGGTCTGGATCGGCTACAAACTCTCACGCAAGCTATCACAAGCCATGACAAACGAGGTGTTTACTTTTTGGTATTCGTGGTTCGTTCGTGGTGTACGTTCACAAACGTATAAACGGAATTATGAGAACGTCGCATTTTTTTTGTACCAAATAACTTAACGGGGCGTCCGTTTATACGTTTGTATTGGTGAATGCTTGACAAACCTCGGCAAGCGAGTGGGCGTAATATAAAAGCCGTCATTCAATTTATAATTATTTTAAGTACAAAAAAGTAAGTAAAACTTTATAATTAAATAAGTGATTATATCGTTGACTAAAAATTAACACATATTTATATTTTGAGTTGTCATAAATGAAACAATTAGAATATAAAAACATAATTATTTATACCCTAATTTCAAGCTGTTTTTAGTATTAGTACTGACATATTTTACGCTTATGACACATCCAAAAGAAAGCTCTTTTTAGTAATTATGTTTATAATTCATAACTTTTAAACGCTATATATAAAATCAGTATGCCATCATTTACCTTGCTCTGTACAACGCCCATAAGCTATCCTAAAGATGGATTTGATTAATCTATGACAATTTGACAAATGACAATTTTGTTTTGAAAAGACTCGTTAAGTTTTTTGAAATATATATAATTAATTAATCACTATGTCTCAACAAGACATATCCTGTGGCTTAGAATATATTACACCCTCAGATTTACAGGGGTGTCTTACAGAAGCATTACACGCTAATTATGCCTTTATTGTTTCACCAATAGTTCACCCACGTTTTCGCCGATCAGTTCTTCCAACCGGTGCTGTAGTTGGTGGTTTCACGAGGTCTGATATGATTTTGTCGCCTCAAGATTGGAATAGTAGGATCGTTGGCAAATTATCAGCATACTTGGATCCAGACTCATCGTCTGATATTGTACGTCAGCGACATGAAGAGTTACTCAATGAAGAACTTTTATACTGCCGAGGATTAGGACTTCCAGCTGTAATATTGGCTCTGCATTCGAAGAATAACAATAATTTATGTAGAATTCTACAAACTTACTTCGAGACAAGGTCAGTACTAAGAATTTTTTAGAAAAAACTATTTATAAAAAAATTATATAGGAATGAATTATGTTTTATTGTTACAGTCATCATCCAACACTTATATGGGTCTCAGTGTCTATGTTATGTCACAAAACATTAAGAGCCAATACTGAGGAAGATAATGAAAATGAAGATGCATGGAATGAACCTTGGCATTGGTGGTCTAAATTTCATGAACGTATGGAATGGGACAAAAAAATTGGTGTTGTATTGGAAATATCTGCAGACTTACCATCCCAAGAAATAGTGAACAGATGGCTTGGTGAACCTGTGAGGGCTATAGTTGTTCCTACATCCCTTTTTCATAACAATAAAAAAGGGTAAGCCTTTGATATCAAAACTTAAATTATCAATTTCATGACCTATTAATTAAAAATATATATATAATTTTAGCTATCCAGTGTTGTCTAGAGCTCATCAGCAAGTTGTAGTTAGTATGATTGAACATGATGCACAGGTTATTGTTAGTGGAGCAAGAAGATCAAACATTGAATATTATTTGCAATATTTGTACAGGCTTTGGAAGAGAAGGCCATTTTCTGCTGAAGATCCCATGTTAAGTTATGCTAAAGGGTATTTATTATTATTATTTACTGTATTTTGTTTATTTAGTTAAAACACCTTCAATTTATGATGAACAAACATTAATCAAATTGCTATTCTGTGTATGTTTAATTGTCAAACACAATATTTAATACATAACACATATAATATACTAATAGTAGTATAGTTTTTTTCTTTTCTTTGTCTTTTAGGTGGGAAGACTATCTTCAGACACCACTGCAACCTCTTGCTGACAACTTAGATACTCACACATACAATGTTTTTGAAAAAGATCCAGTGAAATATGACCAATATCAGAAAGCAATTGCTAAAGCTCTTAGTGACATACAAAAGAAAAGAAAAGAAAATGATAGTAAAGTTAGTGGCAATGTAATCATATTTTGCATATATATGTGTCTTAAAAGATGTGTTCATTTTTATAAATAATTGGCTTGCAGAGTCATTGTCACTTCATATTATCTTTCTTTTGAATTAAATCTGCTTCACACCATGTCCCACACACAGCAGGGTAGGCAGAGGAAACCTAGTGTTAAGACACTCCGTTCCTCACTTTCTGCTGAACTCTGAAGACATTGTGTATTATTTGGTGGAACTCAATGCAGCACTTTGCCTCGACACCAGAGCAAAGAAATATAAATTTAAATAAATATTTCATCTCCTCGAGTGTAGATCGAACCCACAGCCAGTTGAATTTAGAGTCACTCTTTGTGACCCTGTACCGTGATTGGCCTCAAATTTTTTTTAATTACTCTGTCTATTAGTCAAAAGCACATTAAAATCATTGGATCATTTAAAATATTTAAGAGTACATTGGTAGGAAGTGTTTTTTGTTATATACTATGTAAAGATATAAATGAAAATACAGTTGACATTATACTTTCAGACAGATGCATGTATAATTAACACGAAACCTGAAGGCAAAACTGAAACATGTCAAGGAGACACAGCACAGGAGGATGATAAACCAATTATTGTAATGGTGTTAGGAGCTGGCCGAGGTCCACTTGTGAGAGCCACACTAAATGCAGCAGATATAACTGGAACTAAAGTGAAAGTAAGCAATACAAAATACAAATAAATATTTTGAACATATTTAAATAATTATATATTAGCATACTATGAAAATATATAAGAATTTTTGTAGGTTTTCAAAAGGTGCATTTTTGTGTCTTGCTACCTACATATTAGTATATTTTTTAAAAAATATATTTAAATAAGTCTAAAAGCTATGTTGCTCTATAGATCTGAATATTTTACCAACTATCATACATATACCATAGCACACTTATATATAGTTACATACATTTTATGCATTGTAATAAATATTATTATGGCACAGTGGGATAGTGTCTCACTGTAATTTTAATGAGTGTGGGTTGGATCCTCATTTGCAATTAGGCATAGCAAAGAGATCTGCCACTGAACTCACAATGTCACAAATTAATTAGTTAGTTGTTATAACATCAATATGATTACACTACTTATTATATAACTATAGCTTCGTTTAATTAAATAAAATATAATATTGGGTCCTGCCATTTGAAGCACATATATGTTTGAATAATAAACAAAAACCGAAGTAAGGAATTAGATTTAGTATCTTTCTGTGTATCCTTAATCAGAACAAGTGAAAAGATATAATTACTGATAAATTATAATTTTGTATAAAATAATAGTTTTCATATTTAAGTATATGTATATTATATTAAAATTTGAATGAGCTTTTATAAGTTTATTCTATTATACAGTAAGCTATTTTTAAGGTAATAGCAGTGGAAAAAAATCCGTGTGCAGTAGTAGTGCTTGCGGCACAAGCGCGAGAGGTGTGGCGCGATCGCAATGTCGTCGTAATACCTGGTGATATGAGACATTTAAATCTATCTCCTAAAGCAGATATTATTGTATCAGAATTATTAGGTATTCTTAAAAATATTTACTATTGTCAATAATATGGTTGGCCTTAATGAAACTTTTAAGTAATAAATAATATATGATGCCCACAGGGTCTTGGGGAGACAATGAACTTTCCCCAGAATGTTTAGATGGTGCTATGGGTCTACTGACACCTGGTGGTATATCAATACCTAAACAATATTCTTCATATGTGTCACCCGTTTCATCTCCCAGACTATGGGCCGCATCCAAATTTGCTACACCAGGAAATTCCAACCAGATTGAAAAAAATCTTGAAACTTTATGGGTTGTTTATATGCAAAATAAACACATTATTGGAGACACAAAGGTAATTAAATTGTTGCATATATAATATTTTTAACCTTTCTAAGACATGCTTGTATATATTTAAATTTAAAAGCTCAATAATATTATTAATATTATTAAATGATTTTAAATGAATTATCTTTTAGGTGGTATTTACATTTGAACATCCTTCTGAAGCTGCCAGAAATCATGAAGGACAAGATTTAACAGATTTTAGAGGATTGCCATTAACAGATAACAGGAGATGTGCAACACTTACATGGGATGTGAAGCAAGATAATGTAATGCATGGTTTCGGAGGATACTTTGACTGCACCTTATATGAAAATGAAATGATAAGCATAGTACCCTCTACTCACAATCCTGGAATGATATCTTGGTTTCCAGTTTTTATACCCATAAAAGTATGTATTAAATATGCAATTTTTACAACAAATCAAGTTATGCTTAATATAAAATATAAGAATTCTTAAACCTGTGATTTTCATAAAAAAAATATATAAAGCAACATGCATATCTACAGTGATATCTTTGCTTCATCACAAAAATCTATAAGCTATTATCAACTGTTTGTGCGTGTTCATGGAGAATTAACATGCATTTCTTGATATAGAATACACTATCCAAACCCCTCCATCAACATAACCAAATTCCATCAAAGCATGTGAGTTGCGCCATCGTGTCTTCAATCACACATTTGTGATGAACAGAGAATATACCTTTGTCAGTTGTTAAAATATTATTACTAATGGAACTGATAACCAATCACTAATGTTGCTAATTGTGTTAAGGCACCAGGTTTGATCCTCAGTTGGGGGTAAAGAACTATTTTCCTACTCAGGTAAGAAAGGTGATTTCTGCCACTCAGTGTCATAACACAAGGTTTTCTATGAAGGTTTCTATGAAGTTATAAAAATGATATAGGTATATGTTAACAAAACATGTTGTTACAGACTCCTCTACGAGTTAAGAAAGGTGATACTATCAAGGCAACATTTTGGAGATGTGTGAGTTCTCGCAGAGTTTGGTATGAATGGATAGTTGAAGTAGGTGATACAGTTACACCTTTACACAACGCTAATGGGCGGAGTGCAGAAATGTTATTATAAGACAATTATCATTATGATAAAATAAAAATTGAAAAGAAATTTTATATAGTTAATTTTTTCTTATGTGTTTTATTTCTAAGACCTTCATAAATAAAGTAGTGCTAATTTACTTATTTCACTGACAATTTCACTATGTTCATTTCTCTATGAAAATCATCAATACATTGTTCCCATCTTTTCTCAAAATAAACACCTGCAATAAAGAACAACAAAAATTAAATTATTATATTGATCTTGTTAATTTTAAAAATATTTTAGTTGTTCAATACATTTTTCTATTTAAGAAGAACAGCTCAAATATATAATAAATATGCAATTTTTAAGAGATAAATAAAACATACCTTGTAAGAACTTGGCACATTTGCCTGTTTTGATGGCCCATGGCAAATAATATTTTAAATACAATTGTCTATGTTTAGGTTTTAGACGTGCTGCTCCCCATATTCCACCTCCAATACACATAGGTAGCCTTGTTTGAATTCCTTCTACCCATTTAACAGTTACCTTTAATTAATTGGTCTAAAATATTACAATGCTTTTCAATGCTAACTAATAAGATGTTTCATGTATTGTAACTTACTTCACCAAGCATTGTAGTTTTCATAAATAATGTAGCATGCACTAGATCATGAACCTCTCTGTACCTTTGCATTACATAAGCCAAATCAGGATCACTAATAAATTGAACAGGTAATCTTGAATCTGCAGTTATTTTATTATCGGTCATAAAATCAGCATATACACGACCAAGTGTATTTTCTGGTAAATTCGAAAGTGTTTCAAAGCAAACTGTGTGACTATTGATTCTCGGCATATCTCTCAATATTTCCATTCCCTCTTCACTCTTTAACATTTTTTCTCTCATAGACTTTAGAGCGGTATCACCAGTTACTTCCCCTAAACAAGCTATCATATCTCCCCTGTGAGGATTTAGGAGAGCTACAGATGCTGAACCAACAGATAGTAATGTCTTTTGAAATAAGCTAGTAGGTATGTAATATTTTTCTAGTTCTTCCTTGAAGTTTGCACCTTTAGCACAAGTGCCCATTCTTCTTAAAAAAAATAATGTACGCATTTTTTTAAAAACGTAAACAAATATATACTTAAGCGTTTTATATTTAAAATTTATTATTATGTAAATATAATACAATATCATCAACTTTTGCACTCATGAGTTCATAACAATTGACATTTGATAATCAATGGCAATTCATATTTCATAGTGATGTAAGGTAACGAGTGAACACTTAACAGTTTAGTCTATCTATTGACTATTCTGTTATAACCAAAGAGTAAAGTAATATGTAATAATCAAATTACATTAATTAATACTTAATTTGAGCTACTGGAAGTCATTGAACTCTTATATTCGAATGATTATTAGTAGCGGTAAAATAAAATAGAAAGAGATAATTAAAATGAATTTAATGTTTAATACATATTTTTGCATGTTAAACAAGCAAACTGAATATTTTGCTACCAACTCGTGATTCTAAGTATATAATTATGTATCTGGTCAAAAGAGGTTTATCATTATAAATATTTTTGTGAAAATACAAGGATGCTTAGTTCTATATACTAATATATTAAATATATGACTTTTAAATTAATCGAGATTAAACGATAAACAAAAATTATTTTGATAAGAAAACCAAAGAAGACCAAACTCAAAAAAAAGACCTTTGGTCCTTTTTTGAGTTTGGTCTTCGACAATGAAAATTTACAAAATTAAGGTCTGTTATAACAGACACTTATCTATAAAATAAAGGTGCTATATTGTGTAGAAACAATGATTATAAACATTTATATATTATTATTGGAATGAAGAGTCTTAACACCAGGTTCCCTCTGCCTACCCTGCTGTGTGCGGGATACAGCGTGAAGCTGATTTATTTATATTGTTATTTTCGAAATATTATGTTATGTAGACACTTTCAATACATGGACAAAGTTCACCGCGTATTATTTTGTACTTATTTGAGAGGTATTGTTAACCTTAATTAGCTCTAAATATCAATACTAGTAAACCATAATGGGAGTTCTCCTAAAATTGTTATTTTTAACCAAAAATTATATCTTTTTTAAGACCGGCGTGTACAGCTGAAATTTTGCTGTGAGATATAAGCTTGGACATTATAATGCACATTTATTGAAGTGGCATCTATCAACAACACCTATTTATTTTAAAAATGGAATTTGTAAAAAATATGTTAATACGGACAATGACCATTAGTGTAGAATAATGACAAGCAACTGTGGTACCAACAATGATTCTTTACAACAGAATTGAAATTAAATACTTACTTTTTTAGCTTCACGCTGTATTACGAGTGGGAAAGTCAGAGAGAACGCAACGCCAAACTCTACGGTCTCTACATACCTCTTTCACCTCGTTCACTATCATCAACTTTTCATACATGCCCTCTTGGGCGTCCTCATACTTTTTACGTGACCTTCCTCCAGTATCTTTGATGCTGTATTGTCAAAGGTCAACTGAGGTCCTCCCCTACTTTTGTTACTGCTCACTTTTTCTCCATAAATATTTTTTGCTATTCCTTAATCACCAATCAATTCGCACGTTCTTCTACATTCTAACCGTGAAAAGTAAGATTGACTTATTCCTAGCGGAGCAGTACATTAAAGGTTAAGTTGTGGACACGCGAGTGCTTAGGATGCTGTCCTGGGAACAGACCAATATGTAGTCGTTGCTAGAATAAAGAGTCTGTGTTCATTTTGAGGCAGCCGCACGAGACGTCCAAACTTGAAGTCGAATTATCGCATAAGAAGCTGGAAGTTTGAATACCGATCGATCAAAGAGGGATAAGTGCTTCCAAAATATTAGACACCTTTGAAACAGCAAATGGAAATGTTGAAGTATACCCTGCCATTATATTCAAGAATTATATGAGAAAAGCAGCGACAGAAATATGTAGTAAATGAAAACGAGATTTTAGTAAAAAGAAAAGATAAATGGTGGGATGATAAAGTGAAAGGCATTGTAGAGAAAAAGAAGCATATTAGGATTATAAGGCCTCGGATAAATCTTCTTAAAAAAGAAAAAAGATAAGCTACAAAGGCACCAAACGAAAGTACTGATAAAAATGAAGCGTGAAAGTTCTGAGAAAGAAAGAAATAAAATGTTAACGAGCAACATTTGTAACGAAATTTTAGTAATTCCTAAGGTTGTTTATTAATTTGCCACACGTTTTACAGCAGTGAGCATGTCGCAGGAGGTCCTAAACCAAAAAATTTTTTTAGCATTTGTAAAATACTAATAGATTTTTCACATCAGGAGTGTAAGATATTTTGGGAGACTGCCTCGGTACAATACAAGGGTTCGCTTCCCTTGTTGTAAAGTCTGTATGCGAGAAGGAAAAGGCACGTCTCACGTATTGAATAAGGTTGCGCCGTGTCAACTTGGCAGCATGAAGTGACACAAAGTGACATGCGAGTGAAAATTTCCTTCTCAAGAAAGTTCTGTCTCGAAGGACTAGAGCCTCTTCTTGCATTTGAAAGAAATGATGAAAGGACGTACAGTCGTATTGCTGCCGGTAACAGAATTAACGGTGCCTTAGATACATTGATGAGACCGTGAAATAACAGAATAGTTGCACGTTTGAGTACACTGTGCAATGCTGACGACCTACGCTGATATATGGGAGCTAAACGTATGTGTTGCATAAGAAGAATGAAGGAAACGTAAGATACGCATTACACATTAAATCCCTCGTAACTAGCTGTGTAAAATGTCCTAAAATGTATGGGTTGAAAATACACAACAGGACTAAACTGACTGTATCTTCAATAGTTAGCCAAATCGGTATGCCGAGGTATAAACTGGCCTAGCTTGTCAAGGACTCTTACAATTTTGTTTGCGGGCTGAAAGATCTTAAGTTAGCTAACAAAGAAACCATACTCACATACTTTAATAGTGAATCTTACCACCATCTTACACATTTTTCTAAAATTGGCAAATCTTATCAAAGAGCCCACCAACTCTGCGACGCTGAATACCTAGGGGACGAGCTTTGATAAGTGAAGAATGCCCTTCATCAGAACAAGATGCCTGTTCCCCTCCAACGTTATCAGAAGACCCCCGGTAGAAAGACAATCGGGACTTCTACCATATGTAAAACACCTTTTGAAACAGACAGGATTGCAACATTTTAAGAAAAGCTTCCTTTAAAACTATATTTAACAAGAAAACGTAACTTTCCTCTGCAGTGTGTAGACCTATAAAAACTAGACAGTAACTGTGGTTATTAGCTAGATTGACGAGTGGTGATGAAGTAAAACATTTAAAGTTAAGTTTTTGTACTGTTCTATAAGGGAAAATCAGTAATAATATTTATACATGTATGGAATTAATGTCTATTGAATGTCATGCATGATAGCTGCTAGTCAATGTAATAATTAAATTATACCATTGACTTTGAAAAGTGCAATGTTGAGTTTCTTGGCGGCTCTTCACCGCAGAACTGCCTTCCGAACTGGTGGTAGCTTTTTTTGGTTTATATGTTCATTCGACGATTCAAAAGTGCTTATAATAGTCTATTTGAATAAAGAATATTTTGAATTTGAATTATAACGTTTAACATTGAAACTGAATACCATGGAAGCTATATAGCAAGCAGATACAAAAGAATAAAATCCGAGAAAAATACACGAACAAAATTTAAGTACTACGTAAACGTACGTAATTCAGGATTACATCCCGAAATCAGACCTATTCATCTACTCTAAAAGCTAATAAAATCATTGTCTTCAACCAGCGTCATTGCCATCTTATACAATTTTCCTGGAAATGACGTCGCAATCAATGACGTTTTTACATAAAATACGTTGGAATTTTATCAAAAACTCATTCAAAGTACATGAAATGTGCTGGTTACAGATTTTGTTCAAAATGTCAATGTAAGTATATATTAATGATTGCCGAAACATTTTAAATCTAAGGGTAGTAATAAAGATATCAATGACGATTGATGTGCTAAAATTAGGAGAATCCAATTTAAGACTTATTTCTGAATTGTGAAAGCTTCCGTGGCGGTAGTCGCACCGTCGGAAATTAAAGCTCTGCATGCTAACATTATTATAACCTAAAATAAGCAGTACGTTACATAACGTATTTTCGTGGCAATATTTAAAACAAAAGGTCGCCCGATCAATGACCTTATATACATTTTATAAACATTTTATGCGATCGATGTTTGTGTAGCTACACCTAAATTATAATCACGTTTTATTATTAAAAACTTTAACGATGTACTTATTTCATTGAAAATAGCAAATAAAATTAATATAGTTTAATTATGAATATTTTTGATAAGAAATTAGCTAAGAGTACACCAAATCTCCACGTAAAATATTAATTTTTTTGAAGGTTTTTTCTTAAAATATATTTTTTTATACACGAAATCATTAAACTTGTCTAGACTACTTGTTTGTAGTAAATACAATTATCATTAAAATTTATGGATATTGATAATAATAGTTGTATATGTGCAATTTTACAAAATTTGTTGTGAGTAGAGACGCGACAGAGTTAGATAGACACATATCTTAGGGTGAATAGAACAAATCCTTAGGTATATAGTACATCTTAGCTAAGTTGACGGAATATGTGTTGTGCATAATAACTAAAATTCCTGAGTGCCTATTATTAATTCCTTACATTTTTTCTTTACACCCATATGGTGTATCTATTGACCCCACATAATTTTATAAGTTATTTTATAACCTATTTTTTTATTTTACAACGTATCGAGTATAGAAACTTTACTGTGAAGTAGATATAAAACCGGAATCAATTTACATGTGTATTAAAATTTTATATTATTATAAAGTAAAGCATATAATAGAATAATTTTAATTCTATAAATATATTTACCTCATTTTACAATATATTACGTTCAATATCGTAATTCTTAAGGCCATATTGATTTTTTTTGGAACATCGACTATTATTACGAAGTACAGCACTATGCTACTAGAATTATGTCAAATATTAAACATCATAACAATATATTAATATGTTTGTTAAGTAATTAAGAATATTCTCAAAGTATACTTATATCTATACAAAAGTATTACCCTGAATAAATGTACTATCTGCAGTTAAAAATATAGAAAATGTGTTCGGGACTTATACGTATAACTAAAATATAATCTCGAATGTATTTTCCCAACCATTCAAACGATGGCAAACCAAGAAGAAAATCCTTTGCAAACACAAAACAAAACATTTGTACCAAAATTTAAAAATAACGTTGGTCGACCAAAAAGAAAGGCGGAAATTATATTTAGCCCACCACCAAAATCTATAATATCATCAATTTTATGTGAAGAACAAAAACAAATACAAGAGAATTCCGTCTGCGAATTAGATTTATGCAGCAATGAGTCTTTTGAGGAAAAAAGGACCTGTGAAGATTGTTCTGATGGGTATAAAATAATTGAATATTTAATATATTATAAATTTATCTTTTTTAATATTTCTAACAATTCCTTTTTATTTTCAGAATAATTTACAATCAAAATGATTACAATGATCATATATTATTACACAAAAATAAAATTTACCAATGTAACTATGACAATTGTTCATATGTCACAAAATTTTCTTCAAATCTTACAACACATAAGAGAACACATACATCAGAAAGACCATATGCATGTGATGAATGTACTTTCAGAACAAATTTCATAAACTCTTTAAAATCACACAAGCGTCTTCACAGAGCAGAGTTGCCATTTGCTTGTCAGTACTGTAAATATAGATGTAACAGTGGTTCTAATTTAAAGAAACACTGTATGCGTAAACACTCAGATATTTAAAAAAAATAAATAAGCTATTATTTATATAATTTGTTTGTTTAAATTGGAAATAAAATACATTTTAAATATTTCAAAGCATTTATATTCTTTCTAGTTATCTAAATAAAACCTTATTTAGAATTATTAAAATGATATAAATATATTTCAACCCAAAAAGGTCATCCTAATTATATAATGATAATAATCAATAACACCACCAAATACACATAACCATTTTTATTTTGTTTATTAGCGAGGTTATAAAATAATAGTTATCATAATACTATACTGGTATTTGACCTTGTTGTTATTGTCAGCTATGTTACATATTACTTATTCCTAAACTGTTCTTGTCAACATCAAATTGTATATCACTTCTAAGTACTCTTGAAAAATATATTTTATATAAATGTATATATTTAGGAATAAGTAATATATTAGTTTACTGGTATTTACATTAGTGACAATGTTCAGTAAAGTCTACCACCACTGATTCTCGCCACCCAAAGAGAAAATAGCCAGTTGCAGATCCAAGGACAACAGCGGCACATAACCAAGTGTTATAAGTCATAAAAACCAACATCAACATGTAGCTTACAAGCACTTGAATTCCATGGAGTATAGTCTGCCATGCGTGTTCCATACTGAGCATTGTTGGTCTAAAATTATATCATTATAATATAGGTACTTCATTATTTAAGACATCAGAAAGACGACATTTTACAATAATACTTACATATTTCTCTCTAGTACATGTGGTATAGGCCTGAAATAAAAAATATTTAGTAAACATTGTTAAAAATATTAAACAAAAAAATTATAATACCAGGTGTGGCATAGGGGTACAAAGTTTTAGGTGTATACGTAACAGGTTATGGTTTTGATTCTCACTTGAGGAAATATTCTTATTTCTTTGATCTGGTATCGAGGCAAAGCACAGTGTTGAGTTCCGAAACTTAACATGCAATGCCTCCAGAATTCGACGGAAAATTAGAGAATCCTAATAACAAGTAGAAGTTAAAAAAAAATCAAAAAAAGTTAGACAAGAATATAGAAAAAATGTGTTTCAATAATAACCAAACAATAGTAACTAAAAAACTGTAAAAAACGTGTTAATACATTAAATATTTCCATGAAAGATCATTTGGGATAATGAAATAATTGTAATAGAAGATAATGTGGTATTTTTAATTTTCCTGTGTGTTTATGAATGCACTTCTCGCAGGATCTAGGCTATAATTGGTCTTATTTCATAAAAATCAATTATAGCCCAAATTCAGATTAAGATTCAAAAACAATTGTAAGCACAGTAGTCAAAATAACATAAAAAAAATTATACACATATATGCTGCCTTGTTGAATATGATTTGCACATTTGACCATTTACCATTGCCAAATTAAAATTATCATATAGATCTGGAATATATAAAAAAAAGTAAGCTGTTTTTTTCTGAATATTTTATAAAGATTTATGTCTGTGTTCTCTTGTCAAATGTTGGAGAGATAAATATTTTCATCTTCATGCCTTATCCTCCATAAAAGAGACATTGAAATGTAATGTTAAGACACACTATTCCCCACTTTCTGTCCAGAGCAGGGAAAGTTCACTCCTTCAAATAGGGATTGTACACTTTCTTTTGACATAAGGTTAATGCTGTCAGCCCTATTGTTTTTTTTATGGAAAAGGACAAGGCAAGCGAGTGGTCGGGTCACCTGATGGTAAGTAATCACTGCCTGCCCACAACCCCGTGCAACACCAAAGGAGCTGCAGGTGCATTGCCAGCCTTTAAGGTGGAAGGCAGGCTTTGAAGGTACACATGTCATGTCAACCTGGAAACACTTCTGCCAGTAGCCCAATCCACAGTTCTGTGGAGCGTGGAAAGGAAGTTCCTAGGAAACCGCACAGTAGTGGAGTGCCACGTATCCAGCTGGTGTGTGGCTATTACAGTGACACCATGTGTTGAGTTGATGCCGGCAAGGGTCTTCCACTGCGGGACACAAACCTTGGCTTATGGCCATTAATTGAGTTGGGAAGTTCTCTATTCTTAGCAACCCAGCCAAAATATAAAGACACAACTGGGGACTAATTAAGAATAATTTAAGGGAGCTGGAAAACCTAGCCAAGTGCAGCCACTCAATCACTTTGATAGTCAGACAATGGGGTTAAAATGGCCTAAATAGTTGTTAGAATTTTATAATATTTTACATACTGTATAACTTGAGGTTCATCTGCACAAATATTTGCTACACGTTTATCAGGTGGTGCCACTGCACAATATTGAAGTCCTGTGTATGTTTTCCAAAGTAAATGTTTTCTATAATATTTAAGCCTAAAATTAAAAGTAAATAAACAATATAAGCATATAATAGAACAATTTTCTTAAATGTAATTAACAAATGATCAATTTTTTAAGGTACTTCTTACCCCTCATAAATTAGAGCTAATATAAATATTGCCAAAAAAGATCCAATAAACTCGCCAATATCAGTTACTTCCCACCATGAAAAAAGAATTGTCACCATATATCCTCCATGGAACTAAAAAATATTATGGTGTATATATATTAACTACTGTTGCATATTAGAAACTTATAATTAAAAATAAATATGCTTACTGTCATGCCTCCATGCATATCATGGACATTTGGACCTGCACCATGTATATGAAGTAGATTTGAATGATTTCCCTAAAAAGTAAAGAAATAGAAAAATAATGTATTTTTATAAAACTCAGTACAAATACTACTTTTTTTTAGACTTACATTAAAATTATTTAAAAAACTTGTTTCATTCACATTAGTCTGATGAACTCCATGAACTATGTTGTGAACCCCACTG
The DNA here is from genome assembly GCA_013403705.1 of Heliconius hermathena. Lineage (NCBI taxonomy): Eukaryota > Metazoa > Arthropoda > Insecta > Lepidoptera > Nymphalidae > Heliconius > Heliconius hermathena. The sequence goes on along the minus strand of JAAIXJ010001862.1, from coordinate 44,654 downwards.
TGGTCCATATTACTCATTTTATGACTTGAATGTTCCATGTGACTATGTTCCTCCATGGTAAACCTTCAGAACTAAGTACAATTATGGTTATAACAAATATACACTACACAATTTTTTTACTTTCAGATCATTTGCTTTTTAAACTATACAATCAAACAGTTGCTGCAAAGAAAAAAGTTTATTAAACATCAGCTTCGAATCAAAAACAATATTGTCAAACATCAATTAGTCTTATTAAAAATTTTTGCAATAAAATTCAGCCTAAAGACGTTTACAATATTCAATACATACCTACTAATATATAATATATAACTATGATAGAATAACTTTTGAAAGTTAAACCTAAAAGATTATAATTTAACCAGTAAAGATAACTAGTCACAAAATCACGCGTTAACACTTTCACTTTCTTAAGAGGTCTTAGAATGCTCTGTATTCATGTAACTGTATCATTTTTGTGGTAGTTGAAAATAATAGTTTACATAATGTTACATATAACTTTCAGATTTCTAATATGAAGAATATCATATATTGGTAAATCATATAAATATTAAGAGTTCAACTATAAAGAACAAGAGAAATTAAATGTGATACGTTAAACTTTTTTTAATTAGCAAAAATTCTGCGAACTAGTTGATTAAAAAAAATATATTTAAGATTTACTTTTGACATTTGTCTATAATTGTCAAGTGATAATAAAGTTGTCATTATCAATCTATTATTTCTCAATATTTTTCTTCTATATTGTGGTCTTAGATCATCAATTCTTATTGCACGATATATTTACGGGTAATTAAAGCTTCTCTGTACTAAAAAATATATTGAGCAATAATCTAATTCTCTATTAAAATATTCGCAGATTTTATTTGTATTTAACACTTTATAGCGGTCCTGTAAAATAAAAACGCGGTTTCTCCCTTCGATTTAACAAGAGTTAATATTAAATTATTAGAGGGGCCAGTCGTGGCGCAAGGGCACTTTAGCTTTGAACAGATATGTTCGTGTAAATGTATTTTTTTTTATTTTTGGCAAATTTTCTTATAAGTAAAATTTCTGGGATGGATAACAGACTCATCTGGGGTGGACACGGCTCGCCCGGCTCTCCCCCTTACTACGCGCATGTTCCTGTGTGCTCCTGTGTACGATTACTTTAATATTAGATTAATTTAGCTAAAGTATAAAGCTACTAGGTAGTCATTAAAAGTAGATTTAACGAATACTTTACTATCTCTTTTGCCTATTTAGTTATTTGCTTGAAGGTAAAATTTATTTTACTTTATGATGATAGATCCACTTGAATTCATTCAAGTTAAATACTCTCTTAATTTACGTCTCTAGTTCATTTGTTTTGCTTAAACTTACATGTCAATAGCGTACTGTATTTTACAGATATTATCTCATAACTATCTACATATTTCATATATATTTAACTTAAATATTCATATCGTCGGCGTAGAGTGTAAGCCTTCCTTAAGACTATTTTGTATTTATCGTTATGTTCATTTTTATAGTATTCGAAAGTGAAAAAAAAATACAAACTTGACTTTTATTTTATTTCGTACAATAGAGAATACAAATCAATCCAAAAACGTAAAAGATAATATATGCATATCCATAGTTTTTAAAAGATTTTTTTGTCTCTCCTGATAATTTGCTTAATAAGCTTTTAGCAGGTTTTCACCCTAAGCCGACGACTCCGCTGAATGCAGCACCAAGCTGCAGAGTGTAACAAAATTCATTATATTAACATTTACATATTTGTCTAATTAGAATGTACATCTCTAATTTGAACTTAAACTTAAATCATAACAAAGCTGTATTTTAATTATCACATAAAATATGGATAATTTGATAATAATTAAAAAGTACAAAAAACTTCATTATATGAAATTAAAAACATATATTTAAATATTGAGTTAATAATTATATATCATAATGTAAGCTTATTTAATCTGTGATGGAACGAAACGCTCCGATAGGGAAAGTGGAAGACAGCGCGCTCCACACTCGCGTACGCGGGAGAGTAGACTCGAAATGTGAGGGCGCCACTAGTGGCTGCCTGCAAATGGCTTATGCAAACTGTATTAATTTTCGTAGTGCATTCTTTTGAATCCTATGAATACTATGAAATCTTATATCATTGTTTCATCAAAATCTGAAATATTAATGTTTTACACGTTTTTCTATGCTTTTATTGTATTATTTTGATTTACAGAAAGATATAGTGCTAAATGAATTTTAGGTATGACTAAAGACGCTCGTCACTCGCTTCATGCTTGGCGGCCATGTCTGAAGCCCGCTTGGACCTTTGAGAGTTCGTGTTGTGCTATTCTTTGTTGTATAAAAAAGACAGTGGTTATTGTTGCTACCAGACAATGATATTATATTTATTATAAATGACTATGAACTTTGTTAATTGTGGAGTGTTTTACAAAGTCGAGCAAATCGATAGAGTTTGCTTCTGCAGAAGTTACTCCAACATCGTATTTTTAGTTCATCCGCCATATTGGCGTTAATATATCTTCGTAAGTCTTTTTTTCATATATCTTCGCTTATATTTAATAGTTACTCTTTATTTTTTGTTATTTTGATAGTATTCTATGTGGTCTATTTCTTGTATAATAGTAAAGTTTGCATGATTTGATTATTAAGCAATATTTCATCATAAATGGTTTGGCCTCTAGACTAAGGGTTTCACCTATATATTTTCGCAAGCCTAGGGCTCCTTATATAAGTGCCTAAACGTAGAATAAGTAAAGATATTTCTTATGCAGGAACTTAATATTTTCGTTGCCTTATGTTTAGTGATGTTGGTTTAATCATTACTATCTTCCTATTTTTTCACATATTATGTTATAAATCTTTTTATGAATTCAATGTAAAATCGTTATCTTATATAATATTTTAGCCTAAATATAGAAATTACAATAAATAACCAACTTTTATTAAAATTTCATCCCTTACACCCTTTTGTTAAGCCAATTATTGAGTCAGCTAAAGAATGTTCTAGATCTAAAAAATACGTTCTACACTCTCCAAAGTTTCACTCAAAGCAAAATTTAGTAAATTATATGTGATAACAGTTTGTTTTGACAGGTAATGAATAGCAAACATTGCCACTAAGTACCTGTAAGATTATTTTTAATAAGTAAAAGGGTAAAGGTAGATCATTAAACTATGTCAATGCATGATTTTATGTGAAAGTGCATGATTCGTGAAATTTCAGTTGACTTCCATTTATAAAACTTAAATTCTTAAAAAAAGTCTGTATACATTACAATAATAATAGAAAACAATAAGATTGTTTATTTATTTTTTAAATATTATATCCATTTAGAAAACAAGTTGCTTGTGCGGAAAGTAAAAAATGGATTCACATCCAGGCTTCTCTCTGATATCCTATGATGATAATATATTGATTAAAAGTATAATAAAAAGTAAACTAAAATAAGTATTATATTTTTTTATACTAAACAAATTTAACCTGACTTCAATTAAAACTAAAACGAACTAAATTACTAAAATAAATCTTGTTAAAATATCAGTAATGTTAAAAACATAGTGTAATATACAAATTATATTGTTTGTTAATTTTTATTGAAACAAATTTAACTCATAAAATTAAATAAATTGGATCAGTATAAAATATAATATTATTAATATAAAAATTATTCTTATACCAATTATGTTTTTCAACTCATAAGGATGTCACAATAAAAATAGCATACAGAAAAGTCCATAGTAGTGTCAGTTTCAGTTCAAATAATTTGGAAAAAAATTATGTAGCACATGTTTATATAATACATCTTTTGAGTTATGCTGTATCCCGCCTGTAGCAGAATGTGTAGATGGAACAAATTATGACTAGGAAAAAAGCGGGTCATTTGTCACTGGAATTGTTAGTAACATATTACAAAAAATAAATTTATTAAAAAAAAATCACGAAAATTTGGGTCTAAATATCGAGTTGTAACATCAAAATGGGGGTGTTTGCCAACACTGAGAGGGAACCTAGTTTTAATACACTGTTCCGCTTCCCACCCAATTTTGAAGACAATGTGTATTGAGTGATGGTACTTAATGTTGGACTTAATCTTGTTACCAGAGCAAGGAAATGAAAATAATTCATTCCCTGAATGAAAATTGAATTCATTGCCCTCATGATTATAGCCAGACACTGCTTTGTACTATGGAAAGCTCATAATAAAAAATGTAAAGCAACAAAATTAAATAATACCAATTTAGACAACAACCAATTTTAACCTTTAAATGTTCAGTACCATGGCAGATTAAACCAAAATATATTCATATAAATTCAATGTTTCTTTTTAAATATTTGTCAGAAATGAATAAATAAATAAATAATTGATAGTAAATGTTTCATCCAAGTTTTAAAAGAAACTGTATGTCAAAAACTAGTCAAATCCAAAGATTAGAGCATTTAGAGTTAAGGATAAGTTGGAATGGATAGAATACCTATATCTCAATATATGATGATTTTTTTATTATGTTTGTCATATTAAAGCGAGACAGCAATACCATGTGTTAAAAAGAACCACCTATATCGAAGTACTGTATCATCATTAGTAAAAACATAATTTTTTTTAACATATTTTTATTTCACGATTTTGTGTATTTCAGTTGTAAATATATTATAACTGAAATACAGTAAAACAATAGAAAAAAGAATGTAGATAATGTGTCCATAGACTTTGTACACAAATTAAAAATATAAACTGTTAATCCCAGCAGACAGACATATTTAGAAAAGTCACAATAAATATGTTATTTTAAATTTAATATTCACACTATTTGTACTTCCATAGTTACTACGTAACAAATATTTGAGCCATAATTATTAAATTTGCAATTTTTTTAATGAATTTCTTAAACTGGATTAATAACATATATTACATACAATTTTGGAATCCAACGATTCAAATATTTCAGTAGTCATTGGACTAAGATCTTGTGTTGACACAAGTATTATATCAAACTACTGCTAATAATTTCGTTTTTGAACTCTTCCATAGCAAGGATATGAGGTTTAACGAACCTGATGATATTCTAGAGCTTATATGCTATATGCTAACACGCAGCTGATATTTTAAAACTAAACCACAGCTACTATAATCCTGTTAAAAGGGTTTTATTGATTATGTGTAAAAATAGTGACAAAGATTTATTTAATTTTTTTTAAATTTACTGTATTCCTTGTTGTTTTTTATATTACTTTTTGTAGTTCAGTTGGTCTCTTTGAATTCCATGTTAATCCTCATGACCTTTGATTCATATTGAATAAATATAGAAATTAGACTGAGCTACAGATTTATGTTTATGATACTTTGCAACAACAATAATCAAATTTTGCAAACAAGCCAACATATAATAAATATAGATTCATATTTATAATATTTTGTCTTGTTTCTTAGAGATTCAGATTAAATTGTTCCTGACTTTAGATTTTTTTTTATAATCAAAATACACTTAACACACCAACTTTTGTATTCTAAGATGGTCTATTTTACTGCAAATTGACTGCTGTCGGTCAAATTGTAGGTAATTAGGAACTCATTGAAATATACACAAAATGTTATTCAAATTGTTTGTAGTAGATATACATATAATGTGTGACTGACATAGTACAAGCTTAAACTACTGTGCATAGAAGGCTGATATATATTTGACATGTAGGTTCCTTGGAGAGTGTAGGGGAACACTAAGAGATCAATTTTTTGATATTTTTTGATTCACTTTTATAAGATTATTTGTATATATATAAAATAGAAGTTTATATTTCATAAAAAATACTCATTACAATATTTTTATATTTTAAAATTTTGTTGTCTTAGTGATATATAATCACGCCTATATAAAAATAGTTTCATAAAACTATTAAAATGTATTAGTTTATTAATAATAAATAATTTTCAGGTGTGGAAGATTTTTTAATAAGTATAACATAGTATCTTCACTACAAGCATCAACTCTACAGGCATATATGCAGGTATTAATTTTATTTATTTTATCAATTCAATATCCATATATACAATAATATGATATACTAAGTCAAAAATATGACTATTTTTCAGGTCTAATTATTAGAAGGAACAAAATGAAGTACACCTAGGTGCGAAAGCACCGCATTATATTATGATAGAATGGTTATATGTTATAAGAGGTTATAGCTGATGCCTCTGAGCCAGAGATTGGATGAGCCTCTTGTTACAATTGAGGTGAGTAAGTGAGCTCTATATTCACTAAACTTTAATTTTTTTCCTACATGTGTAATATATTCTGTAGTGACTGCATCATTTTGGCAGGTAGATTGCAGACTCCAGCACAATGCAGCAGGCAGTCGATCCTCTTGCTACAACAAGCACTGTAAGCTCATAATATATATTTATTTTTATGATATTACCTATATTATTATATACGTTATATTTTAATTTATAAAATATATAGTTTTCTTAATATAATTGACAAAAAACTTTAAATCTATTATAAATACTAACTGTCAAATAATATCAATGGCCAATAACCTAATCAAAGAATATATAAGCATTTTTATATTTGTCACAAACAGCCGACGGCGGAGCCTGTCAATGGCGCGTCCTCGGAGGATGTCCAGCGTCGGCAAGGGCGGGTGACCAATCAGCTGCAGTTCCTTCAAAAGAATGTGATTAAGGCTGTGTGGAAACATAAATTTGCCTGGCCTTTTCACCAACCTGTAGATGCAAAAAAACTGAACCTTCCTGTATGTGTAATATTTGTATGTTTTTTATCGTTATTTGAGTGCCCTTAATATTAAATGAATACTATTGCTTTTATAGGACTATCACAAAATTATAAAAAAGCCTATGGATTTGGGCACTATCAAAAAACGACTCGAGTCCAATTACTACTTCTCAGCTCAAGAATGTATTCAAGACTTCAACACAATGTTTACAAACTGTTATGTGTATAATAAACCAGGAGAAGATGTAGTAGTGATGGCGCAAACATTAGAAAAATTATTTCTAAATAGGGTAAGTAAGATTTTACTTTTACAGTTTATGTTTAAATTATTAAAAAAATATATTTTGTATATATAATGCAATAAGTTGATAAAGTTGTTTAATTAATTTTAATTATATATTTTTTGATGCAATGATACAATTTTCAGCTTACAAGTCTGCTCTAACTAAAATATATACACATTAATTTAAAAAAAATGTTAAAAGTAAAGGTAAAAAAAAGCATAAAAGTATAAATATCACCTTTCATAATAGATAGCGCAAATGGACAAAGAGGAGAAGGAGATGGACATGCCATCCAACAGTGGGAAGGGTACGGTGAAGAAGCGCACAGGCGGGCCGAGTACGGGCGCGCCGGCGGGCGGGGCCGTGGTGGCGGCGAGCGCGGGCGCGGCAGCGGGCGCGAGCGTGGCGGCGCTGGGCGCGCGGACCGCCGCCGTCAAGCCGCTAGCGCCCGCACCACACCCTGCCTTCGTAGGCTCTACGAATACAACCACGACGCCCACCCTCACTGCCCCCTCAGCTACGCCGCCGGCCACCCACACTGGACTACCTCAGCAGGTTCGACTCTTACTTGATTTTATTTATTATATATAATGATAATAATGCACCTTTTCTCAATTGCAAATTTATAAAATACCATATTTTTTTTGTTAGAGATGTTCACTTTTTTCTCCTTTTAAATAGTATATTTATATTATGGTTAATTATTTTCTGGATATAAGCCTCCTCCAATCCCCTCTAAACTCTTTTCTTTCCGACCACCTGCATCCAGTCTCTGGTGATGTTAATGGATTCTAGACTAAATGCCAAGTGTTTATATGTGTACAGTAGGTAACCAACTTGATAAATCTATAGTTACCGATGTCTGTCCATTTCACATAATAATATAATTTTACAGAAACACCATTGTTTAGATACCTTTTCATTTTAGTATAATTTTGTATTATGAAGTAGGGGTCTCTTATTTATAGATATCACAATATCACTGATATTCTGTGGTCTTATAATATCCCAAGTTATTTGGTTTTTTCTTCAATTCAAATACCTCTGATTATAATCAAGTCACTTATGGCGCAGGGATACAAAGCGCGTAAACTACTGATTGTGGGTTAGATCCCCACTTGAGGAAATTAAATATTTATTTAAGTTTAAATTTTCATTTCTTTGCTTTTGTGTCTTAACACTAGGTTCCCTCTGCCTACCCTGCTGTGTGCAGGATACAGCTTGAATCTGATTTTTATTTATTATCAGAACATGAGTTTAAGTTATGATTATGAATTACTTCTGGATTTAAGTATATATAGTGAAATGTACAATGTCTATAGGTGGCAACTCAACCTTCAAACTTTCATGTCAACCAAGCTGCTGCACCTCCAGTATCCACAATACCAGCTGTTACACTATCACAAACTCAACCGGCTAAGGTCAGTTAATTTTTTTTTATTGAAAAACAAATATTTCAATGATATGGATGTTAATTTGTTATTAATAAATTTTTACTTTTGTAGGTAAAAAAGGGCGTTAAAAGAAAAGCCGATACTACTACGCCTATGGGTAGCTCCTTTGAAGGTGGCTATACAACGCCTACCATTGACCAACAGAGTGGACCCAAACCTGCCAAAATTTCAACAAGAAGAGAAAGTGGTAGACAGAAAAAGGTAAATAGCTTAAGTATAAAATTTTTGGGCTAGTCGTGGCGCAGGGTCAAAACCGTGTGACAGTAAACGCGATATGTTGTGGGTTTGATTCCCTTCAGAAATCGACGGAAAGTGAGGAACGGAGAGTCTTAACACTAGGTGCCAAGGTTTCCGCTGTCTAGCCTGCTATGTGCGGGATACAGCGTGAAGTTAAAAAATATAGTGAATTATAAGGAATCTATCTGTTATATGTCGTAAATAAATGATCACCAGTACACTTTCACAATCCAGCAATGAATGAGTATATATCGCAGGCCAGCCGCGTGGGCGAGGACGGGTTCAAACTGGGCGGGCTGTCGCCGTCGCTGGGCGGCGCCGGCGCGTCGCACGCCGCGCTCGCGCCGCAGCTCGCCAAGAGCAAGGAGAAGCTGTCCGACGCGCTCAAGAGCTGCAACGAGATACTCAAGGAGCTGTTCTCCAAGAAGCACTCGGTGAGTTGCCACTTCATTTCACTACACTCAAATATGGTACTTGTGTTAAAATGTTTATAATTCATTTACAAATCTCTTTCTTTAGGGTTATGCATGGCCGTTCTATAAACCCGTGGACGCGGAGTTGCTTGGTCTGCATGATTATTTTGACATCATCAAGAAACCTATGGATCTGGGGACAGTGAAACAAAAGATGGACAATAGAGCTTATAAAACGGCCGCAGAGTTTGCGGCTGATGTGCGTTTAATATTCACTAATTGCTACAAATATAACCCTCCCGATCACGACGTTGTCGCCATGGCGCGCAAGTTGCAGGACGTCTTCGAAATGAGGTGAGAAACTCTTCCATATAGTCATTCTATGCTGCAAGTTATTGCCGTCAATCAATTTAAATAACATTATGTAAAATAAAAACTTGTATAAAATTGTTATGTGTTTTGTTCATTAGATATGCGAAAATTCCCGATGAACCGAGTCACGTGGGGATACCGCATATTGATAAAGGCAGTTCTGCTTCAAGTTCTGAATCTGGATCCGAGTCTGACTCCGAATCGGACGACTCGGACGAGGAAAGAAATAATAAAGTCAAATTGTTGGAGAAAGAACTGCTTGCACTTCAAGAGAAAATGAGGAAGCTTGTTGAGGAATCAAATAACAAGAAAAAGGCTAAGAAGAAAATTAAGGACAAACAAAAGAAACAGATTCCTAATAGTGCTATTCCAAAAGCAAATGCAGTTGCTGGGTATGGCGCGAAAGCTAACAACATTGGGGAAAATCTAGGTGAGTTTAAAACTTAATAATAAATGGATAGTTGAGAATATGAGAGTATGACATACATATTTCACACTTAAGTGACCAAAATATTGTTGTCGCCAACCATATTCTTAAGAAAATAGGCCATACTTTCTGGTCAGGTATTTATTCTGTCAAATTACATAATCCATCGTAGTATTTACTTCAATCTTAAAGCAAGATTTGCATGAGAAGCAACATAACTAAATCCACTCTCATTTACTAAACAAGTATTTATTTATTTCTTTTGGGTATCTGAACTCACTTATACCTGTTTCTATAATATAATATTATTATAATACGAAGACACATTGTCGGTTTATCGGAACACATATTGTCTATATATTTTTAAATTATTCGGAAAGGGATTCTACGTAATTGCAATAAGTGATTTGTATCACCCAAAAATAATTTTTCAACAATAAGGGCAACCCTACAAGCAACTGCCCCCGATTGACACAATTCCATGGCTTTTATAGTGTTTTTCGCCTACATCTGTCTCTTTTATACGATATTGCCAGCAATATGCATTTTATATATAAACCTTCCTCTTGAAACGAATTCTTAACTCTGGTAAAAAATAATAAGAAAGAAGGAAAAGACACAAAAGTAACAATCCCTAACACTGCGACAGCGTCGTCGACGGCGCCGAGCGGCGTGCGCAAGGCGGGCAGCAAGCGCGGCGCCAGCACGGGCGCGGCGAGCGCGGCGGCCGCGACCACCGCCGCCAAGGCGGCCGCGCGCCCGCCCGCCAAGAAGAAGAGCTCCACGCCCACGGCCGCGCCGCCGCACCACGCGCACCACGCGCACCACGCGCCCGCGCACCACGCGCACCACGCCCACCACGCGCACCACGCGCACCCCGACACCGACGACGAGGACCTCGCCAAGCCCATGTCCTACGACGAGAAACGCCAGCTCTCGCTCGACATCAACAAGCTGCCTGGTAAGTACTAGTTAGTGTAAATGTATGTTGAAATGTAGGATCATAAATTAGACGGTTGAGGGAAACGAACGAACCTGTAGTGTACTAGACAGCTTATTTAGATAGCAATATTTTGTCAATAGTTCTAAGTTAAATTATATAAGACTAAGTGTTTTTTTCTAAGGTCAGTCGCGGCGCAGGGGCAAAAACGCACGACTTTTAACGCGACAGGCTGTGGGTTCGATTCACACCCGAGGAAATTAAATATTTAATATTTTCATTTCCTCGATCTGGTAAAAAGACAACGCGGCGTTGAGTTCGCCATACGAGTGCTTCCTGCTTTCCTAAATTCAACAGAAAGTAAGGAACAGAAGTGTCGTAATGGTAACGGAATGACTTAACACTATGTTCCCAGGTTCCCTTCGTCTACCCTGTTTTGTGCGAGATACGACTTTAAGCAAAACAAAAATATATTCTTTCCTTTTCTATTAGACGAAGCTTATATTAAAGTGACTTTTCTTTATTGTTTAGGTGATAAGCTCGGCAAAGTAGTCCACATAATTCAAAACAGAGAACCGTCACTAAGAGATTCCAATCCTGATGAAATTGAAATTGACTTTGAAACATTAAAACCTTCCACGCTTAGAGAATTAGAAAATTATGTTGCTTCATGTCTTCGGAAAAAAACACGTAAGTTTCATTTTATTTAACAATTAATATATATTATTGTTTTGTTGTTGTTATTGAATAGCATTATCTCATTGTAAAAAAATCTTTTAGATCGAAAAGTGTCTGGTAAATCTAAAGATGAACAAATGGCGGAGAAGAAACAAGAATTAGAAAAACGACTGCAAGATGTCTCAGGCCAATTAGGAACAAATAAGAAACAGCAACCTAAAAAAGGTATGTATCATTTATATAGCACATTTGTATGAATGTGTTTATAGTGTGAAGTTTGTGGGTTCGAGTCCCGTTACCGTTTATCGCTGTCCACCCAACACGTAACAGATTTAGTCATGACAGCTAGTCACAACTTATTATTTTGATATTTTACACATTATACAGGGATGGAAGTGTCATCACCACTTTAAATGAAACCACAGTTTTAACTACTCTATAAAAGCCTAATACAATTAAAACATTTTTTTTTTTTCAAAAATGAAAAAGTGATTTTATGATAAACATTGTGAAATAAAAAAAAACCTACGTCTAAACTGTTGAGGTATCTTGATTGATTTCTTTATGTATGGTTTTAAAATATTTTACCCTATTTACTGTTCCCATAAAAGAAGCGCTGACACTTCCTCCCCGTATATTATATATTGGATTAAAACTATCATAGAATTATAAATTTTACTTATTGCATAAATACATGCTGGTTTTTATTAAATGTTCTAATATTATAAATGTGAAAGTTTGTGAAGATGGACGTTTGTTTCATTTTCACGTAAAAACTACTGATCGGATTTGAATTATATTTTACAGAAATGTAACTTATACATCAGATTAACACATAAGCTATAATATAACAATAACTTTAAGCCGCCTTTTGGTTGCTAATAGAACATAACTTTAGTAAATTAAACAAAAAATATAAATAAGATGCCTTGGTCAGTTAAAATATTATTTATTATGATTTACAATTACATTACAGTACAGTAATTACAGTTATGATAAGTTAGTATTTATGTTTAATTGATTCAATTGCTGTACTCTCACAGACTTATTATTTTGCTTTATATGAAGCTTAATTTTTCATAAATATTTGAGAAATTTAATATTTTTTATAATTATATCTCGCACGTTGTATGTGCATAAAGCGGGACTTAGTGTTAAGACACTGTTTCCCACTTTGTATTATTACCAGAGCGAAGAAATGAAAATAATTAACTTACCCGAGTAAGGAAAGCGAATCCACGACTGTCGCGTTCCGCCAGTGGGCCACGAAGGTGTCAACTCAGTGAAATATAGGTAGTTAATATGAGTGTGGTGTGTTGTGTGCGCAGAGGGCTGCAAGGAGGGGCTCGGCGGCGGCATGTCGTCCTCGTCGTCGTCCTCCGACTCGTCCAACTCGTCCTCCAGCACCGACACCAGCTCCTCCGACAGCAGTGACAGTGAAGCAGGTTAGACTTAGCGGCGCTCTACTAAACGACTTACACTTAGATATTATGTTACTTGCATTTAATTACGACTTCTTATCCGAGAATCAAATCTGACAGGTTTTTACCTTTGCCAGTATTTTTTTTAAATGTGACTGACGTGCTGCGCGGAGAGCGGATGACGACTTTTTAAAATATTTTATTCTAGTCTGAACGTACGTGACGGAATGAATGGTTGCGATTCGACCCTGAGAGACTAGTTAGCTCGCGAGGAGCGATCTACGTATGTAGTGGCTTTTTGCGTCCCAGCGGTGGATGCTCATACACTTTTGTATATTTTTTTTTATTTATTGACATTCACTCTTTAAAAATGATTTACTTTATTACTTCGATAATGTGCGATGATCACAATTGTTCCACTTAACCGAAAGGGATCGCCTGATACGCCATGAATGCTCCAAAAGTGAAAGTGAAAGTTACAAAGAATGGATGTTGAATGCTGTCTGTTGTGATGGAGTGATAATAGTCTGTCAATGTTCGGTACCTTGTGAATGAATATGACGAGTTCAGGTGGAACCACCTCGCAATAAATGTTTGTTTACAAGACATTTAGTACTTATTTTTCTTGAAAGTAGAGAGTTAGTTGTGTGCTTGAGTTAGCGTGCGTGTGTCGCAGATGTAGTTCTGTATGATTTATATTACTGTGATATTGGAAAGAGGGATCCTACTCTTTACATTCGATCAGAATAAAATAACAAATGCTCGAGCATAATAAGAAATGTTGGTAAAGGCACAAACAGCCAGTCGCTAGTAAGGAGGAGAAGCCAGCTTTGGTGTCCGTCGACGCTCGTAACTGGTGCCGGTAAGAGTGTATACATGGTGTGCTTTCATGTACCGATAGGAAATACCTTTTCACATTAATATTTTTAACTATATCATGTCCTCGAGTGCGAATTCGTTTCATTTGCATCCTTGAAATTGTGATCTCTCGGAATAGATATATAATATATATTGGTAACTTCAGATCTCACGTTAAATAAGTATAGTTCGCGTAGCTGACGTCGCGTGCGTCGCGCGTCGCGGGAGCCGGCGCCACGGTATGCAAACAATTGTGCGAGGGCGGAGTTCTAGTGACATGTGTAGTTAAAAATTTAATTCTCTGAAAAGGTATGCTTTATTGGTTGAACGCTTGTTGCTCGATGCTTGCGCCCGACTCCGACTCCCGTGCGACGCGACTCGCCCGTTGTACCACGACCACCCAAAGCTGGCCTCCTTCCTTCCACAAATTGTTTGCAAACTTGTATACCATATATATATATATTTACATATAGTGCGAAACCGTCAACTACTATGTTATGGAGTTAGGCCCTACTGCTGTAATTTACATTTGTCGTTAGTGATGTTACTTTAGGCAGCTGAAACATTGTAATTTTTTATAGTTAGCCTTTTTTTTTTTCGCCACGAAATTGTAATTTGTGTAATATCCCACTGAAGGAGGGAGGAAAATGGTGCAATAATATGCGTGTGTCACGACAGGTGCTTGGCAGAACACATGCTTTTTGTAATTTTTTTTTTTTAGAAATCTTTTCTTTTCTTAAAATTTTTAATGATCATGATGTAAATTTCTTGGAGAGTAGTCAACAGTTACAATGAACAAGATTTATATGCTAAGATATTCCCTTAAGATACATAACGAAAGTATCATTTATCTGATATGATTAAATATCGTTGGCGTTAAACGTTTTATGTTAAAATGAAAAATATAAGTCAATTCAATTCTCTATCTATGGCCATTGAGCAGTGTAGTCAATGATTTTTAAAAGTAAAATGTTTTGACTATGACTGGGAATTTTAAACAAAACTTTTATTATATACGTTTAAATATTACTTTAATTAGCTTAATTGATAAATATAATTTTAGGTATATAGGTATTTTATAAAAATGCAAATACTTATATATATATAGCATCTTATAGAGTATTGTAATATTTCAATTTATCTAATTTATTTTTTCAACTACAGTCAACGTAATTTTGTTGCAGAACATAATATGTGAATTAAATAAATAATATATAGTTTATTTTTTAAAAGTTAGCTATTGCTTGTAATTATTGTTTTCTGAAAAGCATCATGTATTAGGCCTAATGAAATGTTAAAAGTTATACACATGTGACACCACATTATCGGCATCGTCTAATATTCAAGTAGAAACTTGATAATTTTAGCTCAATATATATATATATCATTGTTTTAATACAGTTTTAGAAGATTTTATAATATATTTATTTTATTTTATATAATGTTACTCGAATTACCCGCTTCAATGTAAGACTAAATAAAATTTGGCTGACAGTATTTTAATATAAGCTGTTAAAGAAAATTTGACATTTGTTACATTCCTAGCCATTTCTAAGAAATAGGATAAAAAATAAAACAAAACAGTAGTTTATTGCAAGTACAATTTGATTTTTTTTTATAGCAAAGATGAAGTCTTACATACTACAAAAGTAGGCAAGGGCATTTCGTTTATTTTACTTTCGTTTCTTGCACTTCAATCTAACTAACTCTAGCTTTAAATCCTTTTTGCCAATTATTTTTACATCTTATGCATATTGCCTTTGCCTCACATTATGTATTATGTTTGAATCCTCGCTTTTTCTAGGGCCGAGATAATAGAACAAATTAGTCGATCGTATACTCTTGTTAGAATATTGCATATAAGTTTATGGAGATTATAATTGTCAAATGTTTAAGATGGAAAACTATAAACATTGATATTAATTTGCTAAAAATGACATGTATAGATGTTTTTGATTTTGTTTTTAAGAAATTAAGTAAATGTTTTGTACAATTAAATATGCGACGATTTATTTGATGTAGATTTTGATGTGTGTAAACAGAGACACCATGTGTAAATTTTATATAAGATTTATTTAATCGACCCTCACGACTTTAAATTGATTAGTTTGTAAGAATGAGTGGTAATAAAAGAACTTTGTATATAATTCAATATATTACAGAAATTTAAGTAAAACTTTTAAGTAACATATTTTGAATTTTATTTTCTACCCTGAGATCTGAAGTTCCGATAGTGTTTTTAATGCATGCGT
Source organism: Heliconius hermathena (assembly GCA_013403705.1). Lineage (NCBI taxonomy): Eukaryota > Metazoa > Arthropoda > Insecta > Lepidoptera > Nymphalidae > Heliconius > Heliconius hermathena. The sequence continues at coordinate 28,580 of JAAIXJ010001862.1, read as the reverse complement.
TTAAGGTATTTCCTATGAATTACGTGATAACATAAATAACCTTCTTTTCAATATCCACAGAATGCTACAAGCTCGAACGTGAATATGGTTTATAATATTTGAAATGGTTAAGGTAGTGCCTAGTATGTAATTTTTTTGTGGTTTTCATGATACTATTGGACCATAGTTTAATTCAATTACAATAGTATATGTAATTTTTGTGTTTATATTTATAATAATATTTTCTTTTTTGGTATAATAACGATAAAATTATAGAAGCATCTATTGCTGGATTGCTTGATAATAAATTATGAAATATTTTCATTATAATTTATAGTTATGGTCTAATATAAAGAAAAAACCATTTAGAACATATCTCTGACTCGAGCAGACAAGAAATAATTAATAGTAATGAATTTCTATTAAAGAAGAGATAATTAAGAAGGTCTAGGAAGATCTTTATGTTAATATTGTTGCAGCACATTTAGGTAGGTGAATATATTTTGTAGTCAAAATTTGTATTCTTTTTCAATTTCTTTTTTTGTTCATTTGTTTTGTAATTACAGGAACGAGTGCAGGCAAACCTTCCAAGAAGAAAATCAAAAAACAGGGTCTACAAATCCCATCTCAAAATGTAACTAATTTTATAATATAATTTATTTCTAAAAAGATTGAATTGAAACTTCATAAGTCAAATATTTTTCCAGAAACAGATCCCTCCAGGTACGGCTGTGGCGCCCACGCCCGCAGTCGCCCCGGCTCCTGCCCCCGCGCCCGCCCCGGCCTCCGCCCCCGCGCCCGCTCCCGCTGAGCCGCCGCCCGAGCCCAAACAGGAGGCCCCTGCGCCGGCACCCTCGCCCCCCCTCGAGCCCAAGAAGACGGCCGTGGTGGCGCCCCTCGCGCACCCCCCGCCCGCCGCGCACCCCCCGCCGCACCCCGCCGTGCACCCGCCCGCCACCACCGTGCCGGACTCCTCCAGCATCCCCGTGCTCAGGGAGCCCGACTTGATCAAACAACCGCTCAAAGTGGAGCCCCGCAACGGCCTCGACAAAGTGGACACATCGCACTACATAGACCCCATAGAGCGCTCGCTGGCCAGCCTGGAGCGCAGCCTGCAGGCGGACGTGCCGATGGACGTGAGCGTGGGCGCGGCGGAGGCGTCGATGCGGCTCGACGACTTCCCTCTGCCCAAGCCATCGATGATGCCGGACGCCGCCCATCAGAACCTCATGGCCCAGCTGGGCGGGCTCTCGGAGATGACGCACGTGAGCGAGCAGATAAAGAGCGAGCTGTACGTGCCGCCCCACAACGGGTTCGTGGATAAGAACTCGGCGCACGAGCTGCGGCCCGAGGCGCCAGCGCCGCCCGTGGCCTCCATCTTCGACCCCGTGTACTCTGCGCCGCCGCACCTCGGCGCACCCGGCGCCCCCGGCATGATGCAGTCCGTCATAAAGAAGGAGGAGATCAAACCCCTGCTCACGCCCAAACCGATCGAAGATCTCATGGGTGTGCCTAACATGGTCTCAAACAACCAACTACCTGATAGAGTAAAATATGAAATAGATAAAAAAGTCGATGATAATAAGAATTCACATTTTGCTCAAGCCTTTAAACTTAAACAAGAACAGAATTTAAAGAATGCTAGCTCTTGGTCTTCGTTAGCGCAGGCTGGCAGTCCACAAAGTATACCTAATATGGGTACCAATAATCAAATTAAACAAAAACCCGTAATGGACAGCTTTCAAGTAAGTGGTGTGATATTTGATTATTTTTTATGAATGTTTTTTTTTATAATTTACTTATACTATACTTTATTGAACAGGCTTTTAAGAAACAAGCGCGCGAAAAAATGGATCGACAACGAGCTCTTATTGAACAACAGGAACTTAGGAAAAAAGAGCAAGCAGAAAAAGAAAGACAACGCCAAGAAACTGAAAGGCGGCATCCTGAAGATGATAAAATGAGGTAAGAAATAACATAAACATAATATTGCATAAAACCCAGGCACAATAAATCATGAATTATTCATGAATATGTAATAATTTTGTACATACTTTTAGGTCTCATCTTAAATAACTTTTTTCGTACGCACTTTTCGTAGTAATTTATTTATACTTATAATAAAATCGTAACGAGTGTCTGTGCGTTAAAGATATACATAATTAATAACAAATAATTAATAACATAATAGAACTAGAAACAATATTTTTTGTCTGTTTGTGGATTCGTTCACACTAATCTCAGAAACGGCTTTACCAATTCAATCGCAGAGTTTATTATTTTAATCAGTTTATAAATAAAAAAGTAATATAATTTTAAAGAATGCTGTTGGACAAAATGAGTACAAATAAGTGTCATCGAATTGGCTGAAAGTTTCGGTTTGAATACAGGGTGGGGGTGAGCGCGCGCAAGGCGGAGAGTGCGGAGGTGTCGTCGCCGTCGGTGTCGCCGGTGGCGCGCGGCTCGCCGCCCGCCGCGCCCGCCGCGCCGCCCGCGCCCGCCGCGCCCGACAAGCCGCCCGCCTCCGAGCGCGACCGCCTGCGCCAGCGCGAGCAGGAGCGCCGGCGCCGCGAGGCGGTCAGTACTGCACTCGCCGTGTGCCTCACTCTTAATAAGTGCCGTCTTATAACGATCATTTTATTATTTCATTAGTTTGAAAAAAAAAAACACTTTCATATTTTAGCAAAATCTCTTTTGTTTTAATTGTATTAGGCTTTTATAGAGTAGTCAAAACTGTGCTTTCATTTAAAGTGGTGATGACAAACACAATCTGTATATGTATATATAATAATACAACGTAAATCTATAATAAGTGTAATAGAGTGATCGTTACAAAAATCAAACGCCATTTATTTGTTATGTATGACGCAAACAAACACAAGCACGCAAAATTTTGCCATGTTTACTGTTTTGTGAGTTTGACATAAACAACAATTTAAATGTTTTATGAAATACAAATGGGTAATCATAAAGACAAAAAATACATTAGCAAAAAATACAAATAATAAATAATCATACAATTTAATATTATATATTTATTTTTAAGTTTGTTATAGCAAAAATACCATCTGCCTATACATACATGTATGTGTGTGCATATTATGTTGTATCTAACTCAAATGATCCAGTTCTAAAAATGTCAATAAAATTTATCAAAGAGTTTCTTACATACGTCAAAATAATTTTTAAATAATACTTGTATATTTTTATATGTTCTCATCCCATTGAATTCTGGATGAAATAACATGACGTTCTTCTAAGAACTGACGAATCAAAATTGTCTAATGTCGATTCGAAGCAAACTCGCATCCATAAAATTGTATTATTTATTTAATATTCGGAGGCCGGTCGTGGCGCAGCGGCACGAGGTGTGACTGCAAAACCGACTGGTTGTGGGTTCGATCCCCACTCGAGGAGATGAAATATTTACTTAAATTTATATTTCCATTTCTTCGCTCTGGTGTCGAGGTTAAGCGCGGCGTTGAGTTCTGCCACTCAACACGCAATGCCTCCAGAATTCGGTAGAAAGTGGGGAATGGAGTGTCTTAACACTAGGTTCCCTCTGCCTACCCTGCTGTGTGCGGGATACAGCGTGAAGCTAATTTAATTTAATTTTTTATTTAATATTTATTTGCTATGACGTTTACTAAGTGACAAATGACAATTGTAATTACACTTCTTTGTATGTGTTTGTAAGTTTAGACGGTATTGACGGTCATAGTACGGACGGTCTCTGGTAGTATGTATATGTTTACGTCATTGATATTTAATCATTTTTACCTCACTCCCAATCACTAAATGTATAAAAAACTATGAAGTTAAAATAATAATCCTGCATCTTAACTTTTGATATACCATCTACACGCTGTATCCCGCACACAGTAGGATAGACAGAGGATTCCCTCTGTTAGTGTTAAAACACTCCGTTCTCCACTTTCCGCCGATTTTTTCGAGATATTGCGTTGAGTGGCGGAACTCAACACCGGGCTTTTGCCTTGGTGCCAGAGCGAGGTTTATGTAAATACAGCTTTATAATATTATACCATATACGTGATATAAATAACTGGCCAGTATATTTTAATTTAATTTATTGTTATGTGTATGTTATCTATGCTTATCTTATTTTCTTTTTCTATAACCACAGATGGCCGGCCAAATAGACATGAACATGCAAAGTGACCTGATGGCAGCGTTCGAAGAATCGTTGTAGTGCGTTACGCGGACTTTATTTTTAATTGTACATATATTGATTATATAAATATAACGTCAATGCAATTTATACATATGATAATGTATGGCGCCGGAGTGATTTCGTGATCGTTTTGTGTGTGAACCGTTGACTAACATGTGGTTAAGTGCTGTGAATAGATATACTTATTATAAATTAAACTGTTGTACCATCTATCTGGATTTCGTGCTACGGTCCCGCGACTCGCGCGCCGTAGGCCTTTAGTGGGGGTTGCATTTTAACGTAATAAATTGTATTATAATAACTTTGTATGCGAGTTCTCGATGTAAACTCTCTTTTACATTCGTAAGCCTATAATATATTTATATTTTGTTCTAGAAGTCGTCGTCGTCTACCTTCCGAACTTGTTTTATAGTATGTACTAATAAATAGTATGGTAGTAATTGAAATTGGGAAAAAAAATAATCAAAAAATGTTTTATTTTATGTATAATAATGAATAGACAATGTACTTTTAAACCATGAAATCTGTTAATTCTTCCCGCGCCGTCCATGTTCGCAGAGTCGCGCCACGGCCGACGACCGACGGCGGGCGGCGGTTTACGTTATGTATTTAATAGTAAATGAAATTTCTGTTACGTGTTCGATTTTCGATGAATATTGCTTAATGTTAGTAGATTTTTTATCAGTCTGTCAACAGGAAACAGATCAAATGTCATACATTTGATTTGAAATATATTTATTTTACATTGGAATATGTCTTTTTATGTTTTGTAGTTAGCTGACTCCAGTGGGAAATGTAATTTATAGTATTATGAAAAATCATAATCATACTCATAGGGAGATACCTCGTTTGAGTGTCGCACCTAAACAAAATTGTATATTGTTAAGCGTATTATAATTTCAACCGTTTTACAGCCTCAAATCAAAATGTAGATATAAAGTAAAATATATTGACATTCCATATTGTACTGTGTTGTTTAAATTAATGTATAATTTTAAAACGACATGTATATTCTATCTCGATCCACACGTACTGGTTTAAACATCAATTGAATAAATCTTATATCTACATGTTTCAGATGATAATTCATTTATTTTATACCTGAGCCAGTCTAATAAAACGTGGCACCTATTCTTATTAATCTTAGTCAAGCTTACAAAAGTTTATCGTACATATGTTTCTGACAAGCGATACGACGCTGACAACTAGTGATGTACCACTAGTGCCATCTAGCCAGATTTTTCCATGCAAATCAAATGAGATTAAAGTAAATATTTAAAAAAAATCAACGCAATTAATATACTTTACCTATCTTCCTTCAATAATACAGAAATTATTGTTTAATATATGATTTTTAAAAAAATACAGTGTATAAATTTTTGTACAAGAAGTACATAAGACAGCGATACTAAGATAATCATCCCTAATAATTGACTTTCGATGAGAATGTACGAGCAAAAAAATAATCATTTTATATCATTTATTAAAAAAAATCAATGCCTGGATTTTTTCAAATCTTTCAGCTAAATAAAATTAATTTTATACTAGCACAATCAAAATGACCAAGGTTAAAGGCAAACTTTACTACACAAACATTTAAACGTAATGTAACTGTTAAGAAAAAATGTAACATAATAGGAATCGCTCCAATTTATAGAGTAGGTTACATGTTACCGCACTATTCTATTTTATTTATTTACAAATAAAGTAACAAAATCTTCGAAAACTTCAATTCTACTAACTGTTCTACATCATTATAACAATATAATGATAAAAATACACCTTATGAAGATATTCCGTCCAGTTTCATTTTATTTTAAAGCATTTAATTTCTCTAAAAAAAAAAAACAACTTGAAGTGTATGTGTACGTAAAAATTGCCGATAATATTTATATATTAACCATATTCTATGTTGTTATTTATGAAAATAATTTCTATCTCACTGGAATAAATATCAAATTCTTTTCTTTGTTGATATTGTATCAAAAAAAATGTTATCCTCGTGTTTTTATGTATTCATTTGATGTCTTAACCGAGCCTCTTCAGTTCTCAAGAATTTATTATGGTAATTTTGTAATAAATCAATACAATAAAAAGTTTAGTTTATTCATTTCAATAGTCATATACAAGTAAAAAAAATATTGCTTAAGAACAAAACTTTTAATAAATAAATAATACCATATATACTCATAGAAACAGAACTAAACTTTGTAGTTTTCATTTATATTACACAAGTAAAGTAAACAATTTTAGTTAAAACCAAACCAGTACAGATTGTTATAAAATTTCAAATAATTTAAAATCGAAATTTACATAATTCTTTATATGATTGTCACCACGGATTGTTGGTATTAATAAGTTTGATTATTAGTTAATTTATTCAAAAGCAACAACAGGTAAGACCATGAATTATATAAATCAATATGGTTTATTTTTCAGTTCCATTTTTCACAAAATTATCTTTAATTTTGTGAAAAATGGGCTGGATGGGATGAAATGCTATTGGGTGGCAGAAACCAACGCCACTTTACCAGAGAGGAAAAAATAAATATCGTCATTTACGAGTGCAATGGGATCAAACCCACGACCGTCACGTTTACAATTTGACACTGCCACCACGCTACCACAACCTCAATTGTGTTCATTATGATTTAAAGTCACTTCATTTTGTCCTAATTTATTATTATCACCATTACAAAAATACAAAAACTAGTGCTTTTTTTTATTTCTTTAAATTAGTAAAAATTTTGGTTCGTGACTTTGTTTACACACCCAATTTTAACATCTGAAAAGATCTCAAATAAATGATTTCACAATAACTATGTTTTTGGGTTAATTTCAATTAAAACTTAATATACGAAGTCAATATTTGAAAGTCTTTTTAGGGTTCCGTACCTATTAAGGAAAAAGGAACCATATAAGACCAGTAGCGGTCCGCGGCAGCTAAATATGGTCCGCGAATGATTTAAAATATTGGTGCTTGAGCAAAGTCTGCCTACAGTTAAATTGTTTCCTCAGTAAAATATAAAATATTTTGACATTTAAACTTACTAATATACTTTGAAATTCATTGATTTTTAATATTTACTTAAAAATTCACACACCCCATCATACAAAATGTCAGATTTTTTTTTAAAAAACTTGACTTTGAAATAAAATTTTTGTTTAATTATTAATTTATTTTTATTATACCTACATAGTGGTCCCTGCTAACAATAATTCTATAAAAGTGGTCCCTGATCAAGAAAAGATTGGGAACCCCTCCTATAAAGGGAGTCAAAATTAATAGAGTACTTCCGGTAAACCTAAAATCATGAAATTTGACATCTAGAAGCTACAAGTAGTACTAGTTTAGGAAAACTATACATTTGTGATTAGATTCCAACAAAATAATAGGCTTAAAAGGGAGGTAACATTTGGAATTAAAGCCGCTAGTTCAAGTGAGGTATCAGATAACAGGTCTCTGGTAAGCTAAACTTGAATTTCAGATAAACTCGAGACGGTTCGAAGCTTTTGTATTGAACCCTCGGTGGGCGAGTCAGACTCGCGCCTGACCGTTTTTTTACTGTCTAAGGTCTTGCTCATATGAGATAACGTGCGTGTCAAGCTTACTCGTAAATGCGTTGTCTGGACAAGCTCTTATAAATACAATATTGTATTCAGCACTCTTACCGTAATTCAGTTTAGTAACACTTTAATTTAACGCAAGATGTCATAAAACAACACTAGGTATTTAGCATAGCATTAATCGTTCATAATTTTTTTTTGTTAAATAATGATTTTAGAAGTTGCGATATTAAGAAGAACATCGTGGGTGTAATTAAATGGTAATATATTTGCTTAAAATGTTAGTAATATAAAATAATCGAATGGAAACAATATAAGGCAATATAGCTTTTAGATTTTTTATTAGTCTGTCACTTTAATAATACATATACATACATTGTTGTAAATCTACTATATAAAATTAGATAAATTATGGTCAACGAGTCATGGTCACCCTAAAGTTAAGCTTTTTGTGAAATTTTGAGCATTATTTACTAGGGAAGTAAATAATGATAAGTAATAAAAATCCTATTTAAATACTAAAAAAAATCTAATTTGCGCAGCCATCTACGGATAACTTTAGGGCGGCCACGACTCGTCGTCAGTACTGTAGTCACAACACTCATTGAGGGATCAATTTTTCAATTTGATTTATATTTTAAAAATATTTTGCTTTTAAAATTACGATTTCGAGTGCTTTATTTTTCAAAAATATAATTATATATTTTCACTTAAGCACGCAAACTGTACTAAAAGAGGTAGGGAGAAAATAGAAATGTATATATTTGTACTTAGTACATACAAAAATATCTTAGTTCAGTGGATTATTTGACACATTTTTTCTATTGATACGTAGACAAATTATAATATATAAAGGAGATTTTGACAATTAAGTCTTTTATTCTGAAAACGTTGCAGTAAAGTGTATGTAACACTGGAATAGCATTCAATGCAAAAACGACAAAACACTTCTAAGGATAAAATTATTAACACGAGAAAATAATAAAAAGTTTTATGTAAAATTTATAAATAAATTTAAATGCGTACAAAAGTATTTAAATGTAGATAAATGCAACAAATGACGTGTTAACCAACCATGCATACTGTTTTGTTAGATGTTTATTTATAGGCCTCGATATGTACTATTTATATGATATGAAAATATGTTGCGTGTTAACTAAATAATTTTTTACTCCAAAATTATATTACAAAAAGAAAAACTTAAACATCGACCATCAACTACTATTTAAAGAATATGGTAGAATAAGGTCTTCAAAAGACATACTTTAGTACCATTTACACGTTTAATTACCCACTTATTCATAACAAGATTACACCTCACAACATAAATAAAACAACAGGGTCAGGTTGGAATAATAATATATCACATTCCTCGATCTTACTGTACAACTAAATCAGGCTACAGACAAGCACTTACACATAAAAATTACATGAATATGTATATTTAAATAAATTCGCGTGCGGCCTAGGAGGCGGGGTCCCACTCGATGAGGTAGGCGGGCGCGAGGCCGGGCGCGCGGCGCCGCGCCAGCACGCGGTATGTTTGGTCGGCGCGGAAGTAGGAGTGCACGCGCGACTTGAGCGCGTCGGCCTCGCCGCGGCGCGCGCCCGCCTCGCGCGCGTCCTTGTGCGGGGACAGCTGCAGGCTGCGCACGCTGTTGCCGGCGGCGGCGGGCGCGCCGGCGCGCCTCGAGCTCTCGTAGTAGTTCTTCTCCTGGCGCTGGCGCAGACGCCGCCCGTGCAACTTGCCGGCGGGCGCGTCGCCGCCCTCCGCCGCCGCCGCGCCCCCCTTCGCGGCCTCGTCTGGCAGTGGACATGATTTGTTGAGCTGTGAATTGCAATAGTTTTACAAACTACAAATAACTCATCTTATTTTGTTCAGAGTAATTATTATTTGAATAAAACAAGTTACACTGTGAAAACAAATATGAAATCATATAGTCTATACAATAATTTCTATAAAATTTTGTATTTTTTTAATAACAATATGTGTAATCTAAGAATAAAAATTTTTTTTTACTTTAAAAAGTTTTCTCTAATGGTAGTATATATATAAAATTTGTTATTTACCTGTAACTGCAAATGCTTTCGAGGCCGTCTGTACTTTCTTCTTTTCACCTCCCCATTAGGTCCTATAACAATATCTTTCTCGCTAAGTTTCCTCTTCAGAGGCCGCACCATTGGCCCCATGAGTGGGTTTAATTGATTTGGCAGTGAAAACCGTGAATGGTAATGTCTACCATTTTGTTTATTAAATAAATTCATATTTGAGGTAAAAGGCGTTTTCGATGAATATGTGTTTTGCATCAAAAATGGATTATTCTTCCCTTGAAAATCTTTCAGCGGTGGTATGATGGCGTCTAGAGTGCCCCTACTGGACGTCTCGTCGCCCGACGATTCAATATCGTGTGTGAAACTATTATAAGGTGGTATACTATCCATGTGCTGGAGCGACATTATCTTGGAATGTTCTATGATGTTCTTAGTGGACAACTTGGACACTTCCAAGTTCATAGTGGCTATTCTAGAAGTATGCGTGTTGATATTGATGTTACATTCATTGTTACTGGAAATGACATCTGCGTCTTTGGGTACATTGTCTAAGCTGGCGGCGCATCGTACTAAGGATGTGTCGAGTGATGGCACGGGTGATACATCGCAGGTGGATTTCGCTTCATTTGAATCTGATTCATTTATTTCTGTAATTTTTTCTAAAGCGTCTTCTTTGGCATCGGATTTCCTAGCGGTGGACGTACAAACGGAAGGCGACGGTTGTTCGTCCCGTTCCGTTGTTTTAACGGATTCGTAGGAACTGGCTGAATCGTTTTCACTATTAGAATTCGAGTTGAGGTTCTCGTGAAACCTCTTCCCCATCATCAGATTCAACCAGTGACCATCTACGGGCACTATCATATGTTGATTGTGATTTTTATAGGAACTTTTTTCGTTGTTACTACTGGAAGGCTGCAAACTGAAAATAAAAGTATATACTAAACAAAAAATAAAAATGCAAAATAAAAAATTAAATATATAATACTATAGCTAAGTTAGTTATCAATCTTTGAATAAAGTTTCGATTTTTAGCATACAGATTTTTTATAATGGTTACTACATGCATTTGAGTTTTTGTTATACTGTATATTCAATTTATATGATTACAATAGCGACTGGTCTGTAGCTTTGATGATTAATTTGATAAACTCCGAATAGAATAAACGGCCGTAGATCTGAGTATACGGTTTGAATTTCTTTTTGTAAAGTAAATTTTTAAATACGATTGTTCTTAGGAAACAAGGGACTGTAGATCTGAGTATCTCCAAGTGTTCCTGAGACATATGCTCTTGACAGACAGACAGGCGGATGGACAACAAAGGCCACAAATTTTCAGAACTTACATGTTGAGAGGAGAAACTCAATGCCACGCTTTAACGCTGTTTAAATCTTATAAACATAAAAATATTTCAAATAAAAACAAGAACGTAGTTCAGTTCAACAACAGCAAATAGTCTTAGCTCATAAGCAACAATTTAATTTTGGTAGTCAAGTAACAAGTTCAAGACTTGTTACTTGACTACCAAAATAAGGTCAGCAAATACAAAAATATATATAAAATTACCTATCATCTACAGAAACTGTTCGGGGTGAGGGTGCTCTGGACAAAAACCGTAGCCGCGGCGCATATTCTCGTACAAGCTCATCAGTCAATGGTTCCCCTTTCTTAACCTGAGACATTATTTATAGATGTTAATACGTTTATTATCTGTTGTGCTATTAAAAAAAAATCAGCTTCACGCTGTATCCCGCACATAGCAGGATAGGCAGAGGGAACCTAGTTCTGGATGCATTGTGTGTTGAGTGATGGAACTCAACGCCGCGTTTTGCCTAGACACCAAAGCGAAGAAATGAAAATAATGTAAATAAATATTTCATTTCCTCGAGTGGGATCGAACCCACAGCCAGTCGACTTTACAGTCACACTTTGTGCCCCTGCGTCACGACTAGCCTCTTATAATATTATAAAAAATATATAATAAAAAAATAACCTGTTCTAAAGCAGAAAGCTGCATCGGCGGTGGCGGCGGGCGTCGCAGCCGCAGTCCCCATATGGTGGCGCGCTTCTTCATCTCGCGCCCGCACTTGAAACGTTTTCGAGACGACGTTAACGCTGTGAGAATTTTTTCGCGCCTCTCGTTCACAGGCGTTCGCCACATCTATATAGAATAGTTATTTTTCTCATTACTAATAAATAAAAATCACACTATTTTGTTAATTTACTTATAAATAAGTGTGATTTCAATAAATAATTTCGTTGAATTTCTTGCGCCGGTTCTTCTCAGGTAGTAGCCTCAGGGATGGGTTCAAGTGGTAAATTATTTGACATTCAGAAAATGAAAATATAAAAATAGAAAATGAAGCTTGTGGCTCCTAATTTTGAATAAAATGATTTGACTTGATTATGAGTGGCAATATTAGTACACTGTGGAGTAGTGGGAAAGCAGCAGATTGTAAACATGATAGTTGCAGGTTCGATATTCATTTGGGACAATAAATTATTTCATTACCTACTTTTGATGGGACAAATGTGGTATTGAGTTCTACCACTCAACACGCAATGTTTCAAATTCTCTAAAACAAATTCGGGAGCCGGGTAAGCCATGTATGTCCACCTCAGAATAGTCAGTTTACTCCACACTTAAACTTTTACCCAAAAAGACCTGTGTTAAGTAAAATCGATTTTTTTACTTACATGGCATTTCCTTATATTAAACTTCAAATACATTACATTACATTGACCACTGACCACTGAAGGCAAACGATAAAGGATCCTGAAAACATGTCAAGATACGCTTCCATTTACTGCTATACGCGGAATACAAATTAAAAAAAAAGGAACCACTAACCTTTTCAGGTAACTGCAACGCGTGCCAATTGTCCATGATGTAGGGCATGATGACGGTGTCCAGGTCAAAGTAGTTGGGCGCGTTGTAGGCGGTGAGGTTGTACAGCGCGAGGTGCGCCAGCTCCAGCCAGCACAGCTCGAGCCGCCGCAGGTACTCCGCGCCGCCGTTGCACTTCGCACACGCGAATATGTATAGCCTGTCAGGTCGATATAATTTCTTTTACTAATTATAAATAATCAATTTAACCTTTGTTTAACTTGGTTAGTATTAAGACATTACGTTCCACAAATTTTCAAAAATTACATGTTGAGAGGCGGAACTTAACGCCGCGCTTTAGCTCTATATAAATCTCATGTATAGCATAAATATAAAAATATTTCATATACGCACTTATCACCCGCATATAGCGGATACTGTAAACTCGACACGCATCTTTGGTGGAACCAACGGGAACAACGGCAACATAACAACATCTGAAAACAAATAACGGTTATAGAATGGTTCTATCGTTATAATTATAATCAAATGGTATTGGACATACTTGCGCAAGCCAATCACTCTTTTCACCACAATAACAGTGTACCTCATTCTGGTCTTTCCCCGCCTCGGACGCTGTTGATGATGTTGTTGACGCCGTCTGTACAAAAAAATTGTAATTTTAGTATTTTTATTACATATAAAGCAATATGTTGTTTAAGATTTAATAACTTAGTAATTCGGTCCAGGGTGGCGACTGTAAAACACAAGTTGTGGGTTCGATTCCCACTCGAGATATATAATGCCGCCACAATTAGTGCGGAAAGTGCGGATTGGAGTGTTTTAGCACTTAGTTCCTAAGTTCCCTCTGCCTACATTACTATGTAAGGAATCCTGTATTCCTGAAGCTAAAAAAAAGTATACACAGCGACACTACAGTTTAAATGTCATTTCATAGGAATTATTAGTTGCTTTGATTTGTTTTTTTTTAAATTGGGTAATGTACTTTAATCCCAGATATTTCCCATTCCCACTCGTTAACCGCGGCGGCGGCGTTCAATATTTGGGACGATTGACATTGAGTTGCGGCATTGTTGTTGTGTTTGGTTTTTTCAAATATTTTAAAAGCAGAGCAATAGTAATGAGCGTAAGACATAGCGTTTACGAGACCAACATCACAAGGCGGGGTGAGGTCCTGCTGCTGGCGGCGCCGGAGCGCGCGGTTCTCGGCGGCCGCCACGCGGTAGCGCTGGTCCACGCAGCGCCGGCAGTGCCAGGCCGCGCCCGCCACCCACGCGTCCACGGGCGGCGCGTGGCAGCGCGCGTGGTAGCCGCGCCCGCACAGGTCGCAGGCCACCACGCCGGGCGCGGCGCCGCCCTCGCGCCGCTTGCACACCACGCACATCACGCGCCCGTCGTCGGCCGGCGGCGCGCTCAGCAGCTTGAGCGACGCGGCCGGCGCCCACGCGTGCGTGCCGTCCCCGAACTTGACCAGCACCTCGCACGACTCGTTGTCATTGTTTGTGCTGAGTTCTACTATTGTACCTGTTGGCCGGCATTGCTTGTTACGGCACAGGTTGTGGGTGTCAAGACAAAGCGGTGTTGAGTTCCGCCATTCGACATGCAATGTCTCGATAATTGGGGAATTGAGACTTAACAGTAGGTTCCCTCTGACTACCCTGCTATATATAGATCTAATAAAAAGGGTTGTTGCTATGCCAGGTGCCAGGTAGATGGAGAACAATAAATATTCTGTATATATGCTATTAAAAGCTATATTTATATTTTTTTTTAACCTCAAAACTTGTCTCCTATAACAAAGTGAAACAGATAGCATCTAATAGTAATGAAAATACTGCATTTTTAATTTTTCAATTTAACTTTGTTTCATAGCAGAGTAATAATTAGTAATTTTCCAGAGTGGGGATCGAAAGAACTCAATCATTGTACCTAAAACCTTGTCATTATTTTCCATTGTACTATGATTGACTTTTCTTTAGTTAATATTATTAAACAATACAAGTGTGTCTGTATAAGCATTGTCAGATTTTATCCTAGCAAAAAGAAGGACTTTTTAAGATTTTAGTGATTGTAGCTTTTAATAGCATATGTACAGAACATATTTATTGTTCTTTCCTTTATCTTCCTGACATAGCTCCGTCCCTTTTTGTCAGGTTCTACTTTCTGAATTAACCTACTCCACCAAACACCCATTTTTTAGCTTTCATTCATTTTCCCCTAATTTTTGGGAAAATGCATGTTGTGTGGCAGAACTTACTGCTTTGTCATGTTACCAGAGGAACAAAATGAAAATAATTTATACTCCTGAATGTTCCCATTACCTAACCCACAAACCGTTGTTTAAACAATCAGCCCCAGTGGTTAGTATACCACGATTCTTTCTCCAAAAGCAGGACATAACAAAATATTTAAATAATCAGTAGGCTTTATCACTTATTCATTTTTAGAAATTTTATTTAAAAGTTTCTAATAGTGATAGATAGCATTATAATCAAAATTGCAAGTATTATATGAACATTTCTTTTTGGTATCAGTTAGTGTGCTTAATGAATATGTATTTTATTATAGTTTAATACAGGGACTTTACTTTATACTATAACTTAAAATTACCAACAATATTTTTATTATTATTTAGCATAATAATAATTAAGTATATAAAAAGCAATCAAACCTAAATAATATCTTCCATCTTTGTTTGATACAAGCACATCATCGCCACAGTGGAAGGGATTTGCATTACTCTTTTCTGTGTTGGTTGTAGAGTCTGGCATGGCATCCTGTGTTTCTTCTTCTTTTTTCTCATTCTTTTTGTTAGCACATGGTGTAATTGTCTTGTCAAAGTCGCTTAGAAGAACATCGATCAGAGACAACTGTGTTGAGACCTCTTTGGAAAAAGAATTGATTTTATTACTTTAGATATGTTATTTGATTTTTTCTTGCCTAAGATGTAATGTATTAAAGTTTTTGTCAAATTTAAATAACTTCATTTAAAGATAATTATTGAGATAATCATTTGTCTCCAAAATGAATAACTTATTAGAAAAATGTTTTAAATGTTGTTTCATAAATAAAATTGTTTATTTATTTTATAATTATATTTATACTCACTTGAAGTAACATGAGTCCATAAAAAGTCAGCAAAAAAAATAGAAGATAAGTATTTATATTTCTAAATCTTAAATCAAAACTGTTATTAAATAAATAGACAAACATGTAAATGTTGTCAAAACTTAGAGATGAGATCTAACTTTTTTACAAAATGAACATTTCTTTAAACAACTGGTAAGGGTTATTATAAAATATATTTTGAGTAAATGTATATGCTAACTAAAAATAAACAAATTTTCTTTAATATAGTACAAATCAGCCACTAAGAAAACTCAAATAATAAATAGCTTAGTTGACTTAAAATATTATATGTTTTGTATAAATGAACCAAGAAGTTTTTAAGTCAATGTTTTTGATACACACTTTAATCAAACAAATGTCAAACATTGCTGATTTATGAAGAGAAGATAATTGTTCAGTAAGTATTTATTAAATGTTGTAAATTCGAAACGAAAACACTAGGACAAAATTTGGTATAATGGATACAAATGGAAAGTTGACGTGTTAAAAAGTGAAAATTTAATTGAACCCTTTGTTTACTACTAGTCTTTGTATGAATTTATATTGTTTGAAATAGTAAAGTAATTTAAATTTATTAGTAAAATAACTTTAATTGTAACGACATCAAAATACAGTAAGATAGATTTTTGTAATTTAGTTTAATTCATATTTGAGCTTGACAATAAACCGGCACTTACCAGCGTTAATGTCCATCTTAAAAATGCTTTAACGTATAATAATAAAAACGTAACAACTTTATCGTAATTTCATAATTCATACTAGAACAAACACTAAAAGCATTGGCGCTATTGCGGCCATTATAGTAGTCAAACGTATCGCTGTTTTCCCGCGGTAACGAAATTAGTAGTTGTAAATATTAAATGAACATGAGTATGATTTTATTATTAGCAGATGTACACGACCATTTCGTTGAGTAAATTAAAAAAAAACATTAATTAAAGTCAAATTGGGTAAAAAATTGTATAAAATAACTCATTTATAAATCCTAATTCCTAAAGTCGAATATGAAAAATCTACAGACATACTTAACAGATAACAAAGGAATACAGATTATATTTTATTCTATAGAGAATATAGATTATAAATATTAAATTCTACAGATTAAAAATATTGACAAATTACAAATAAAGAGAAATATTGCCATGCAATGGCATGGCAATATTTCTCTTTATTTGCATGGTATTATTATGTAATTATTATATAATAAGATAATTTCTATATCCAATAAATAAATATTCCAATTCCATTTACTTATAACATTTTAAAATGTATACAAAAAATGTGTAAAGCACTAAAACAAAAAAATATATATTTTTTTAAATTTTTGCAGTAAAAAATTATAATAAATATCAAGTATATTAAGTTTATTAAATTTTAGATTTTTATTATAATATAGATTAAATTTAGATTTATAGATATATATCTGCTTAATAAGTTATGATGAGGATATTACTATTAACCCTTAAATACTTTCAGTTTCAAATTTGATACCGAACTTTTAAGCCGAATGTAATCTTGCAATTAGTTTTTTTTTTAATATTAAACTGTATGTATAACAATATTGCATAGTGTACTTCGGACCAAAATAAAAAAAAGTCTAATGTCAAGATTCTTTAATTATCTATGACATTTTGCTTTCCCGCCGTATTGAACAAGTAAACGTATTTTTTCAAAAAGTTTTGTGCAATATATCTTTGACGAATTATCTTTTTGCAGATAATAAAAATACTATTGAGGTAAGTAAATATTTAATTTTTACTAAAATGTAATTATTTTCAATTGCCTTCATACTTAGAAGAAAATCATGTTGTTTTTGTGTGTATCAATTTTGATACTGCAGGCATTCCAGGCTTTTTGAAACCTACTGATCTTTTATCTTTAGCTAAGCATATTGTACCGGACGGGCGGATCTCGAATGAATAAGCCGCTGACGCCCTGTACACTGTAGGTTCCGGATCGAATGAAACACGATGCTATGATTCAAATGTAACGGTCGGTGGGTGAAAGCTTCTTCAAATATGTCTTCCTATTTTTCTTCTTATTACTATATGCGCTTGAACTGGTTGTCCGACCACGACCGCGCGCCTTCGCTACCTATCGTCGCGCGAAACTATACCGTAAAGAGAGCCACAAGCCACCGAGCCGATTTGTCTTTATTCAACATTCTTTGATTCAAGCTAATCTTTTCTCTATGATTCTTACAAGTTTTTGGTTATATTTTAATAACTATCTATCGGATGCTTTTACAATTTATATATATTAAAAGAACACAAAAATATCTATTTAATTAAATGTAAACTAATATACTATTTAATTATTTACTATTAGAAATTTACGAAAGATACTGTAACTATGACGAAACTCACACAAGTTTTACATTAATAAAGCCTCGCAATAATTATTTGCAAACAGCACTTTAGCACTTAAAAATCTGTTATTTTTCTATATAAACTAATAATAAACAATAGTTCATAATAAATTTTACAATACGAGAGGAATTATTATTATAAAATGCGATTAATTCGGTAAACTGTAATGAAACTATATAATTGCAACACAAACTTGGAAATTATTATATAAAACTAAAAGGTGATACTTAAATCTGTTTATGTTTATATTTAAATCTGTAGGGGGTCCAAGATGGAAGGCTTGCCTGTAGCGACCCCTGCCAGCCCTTACGTGGGCTGCAACGTTCCATCGCCCACGTGCAACTCGCTAGAGCGCACTGATAGGGCGTCCCCCCAAGGCGACGCGCACCAGTGCGTCCCCGCTGGTGTGTCAAGTGGCGACGAATGCGGCGTTGGGGACCGCCACCCAACACGCCATGTCCGGAACGGCGGGAGGTGGAGGACGGAGCTACAAATAGCTACGTGGAATGTAAGAGGAGGGATGGAAGGAAAGATGAATGAACTATTAGATGTGATGGATGATAGAGATTTAGATGTCGTCTGCGTGACTGAGACCAAGCGGAAGGGCAATAACACTGCCGATTTACCGGGCAGTCGGGTCGCTTTCCTCATGCTTTTTACGTGACCTTCCTCCAGTATCTTTGATACTGTATTTTCGAAGGTTCCAGAGAGCGAGCGGGGCTGTCAAGGTGTAGGTGTGTTATTGTCCTCTCGATTGGTTAGTGCAACGGTTGAATACAAGGTTGGTGATGGAATAACTTTCGCTCGTAAGTTTCAATATCTTTATCAAATAAAAAACATTGAAATATCACCTTGCAATTTTCAATTATTTTTTGTCACAAAATATCTTGTTGTGACTTATTTATAAGAGATAGATATACCGTATCGGAGACTTTTATTTTGAACTAATAAAATAGAACATTTCTTCCATACAATATACTGACATATATTTTACTATATTTTCCGCTTTATTATATTAGTATAGATTACGACCATTTCCAAGGCACATGAATCATATTTTATATTTTGATAATTTTTACAAGAATATTCCTCTGCTACATTATTTCACCAAAGAATGAATTTATTGTCTTGGCACGGTACAGAGAAACAGGCTTGGTAAATCTTGCAAGCTGCCTGAGAAAAAGGACATTCTAAAGTCTAACATACCCAGAGGGGCACATATCATGAAAACGTTGCCACTTTTGAAGGCATAGAATTTTCGGCAATAAGCTGGAAAGATAATAAGCAAGTTCTATTGCTTTCTACTTATGTTGGTGCTGAACTATCAGAGATCCGTTAACCTGTTACGATAAAAAATTAAAAACGAATGTCGTAGTACCATGTCCGAGTCATAAAGGAGTATAATGCCCACATGGGAGGTGTTGATCCGATGGACAGCTTCATTGGCCGATATCGCATTCGCATAAAGTCAAGAAAGTGGACAACAAGACTGTTCTATCACCTCTTGGACATGATGATGGTGATAAATGCTTGGATACTGTACAAGAAAGTAAATATAGAGCTTGCAGATGTCGGAATCAAAGTCGCTAAGAAAGTAAAAGAGTGTAGGGGTAATGCACATTGATTAATATTGTTTATTTGTAGACGCACTAAATCAGCGTCCTTCTTGGATTTGTAATAAATGTAAAGTTTGTTTATGCGATAATAAAAATAACCAATGTTTCGTATTTTTTCATGCCTTAATGCATTATGTATTAATCGGACATTTTTATGGGCTTAATGCCTAAAGTATCGAAATTGATGACTGTTTGTTTTCGAAGTATATAAATAAAATATATGTTTTTTTATTACTTTTCTATTTATCTAGGTCTTATAGCTAATGCATTGATATTTTTTAAAATTTTAAAAATCAGGTTTCTAAGGGTTAACAAAGCAATGGGCAAACCGGAAATAAATGTTTTTTTATAATGAAGGGCCAAGTGCACAGACTAGACCAAATGTATTCTCTATGTACTGTTGAAAAAAGACAATTGGGCATTATTATATGAAATTATTAATATTGCCCCACATAATGTTGTTAATGTTTATAGTGTTAGGCGAACCAACAAGTCAGACACAAAATCCAGCTTTTACAATAAATTTATTTACACTTGTTATATACACATATACTCTCGTAGTCACAATATTGAAATATGAATTGTAATGACAAGTTGTCTTGACAATATCTTAGAACGTAATGAACACGAGTGCCGTGTCGTTTGTGCTTATATTGGAAATCCACCGGAAAAGACGCAGCACACTACCGCCACTTAATACAATCGATAATGGAAACAATATCAAATGACGTACTCGTAATTACAGTGACACCTATTACTACATTATAAGTAACTTATGCTAACAGCTCGGCCATCCTGCTAATCGCGAGTCCCTTCGCGATTTAAGAATAGTTCACAATTTTTAAATGTCCTAATTTAAATAGCTTTAGTTTTGTGCCAACAGTTACATAACAATTATATTTTTAGCACAAGTGAGGATATTTACAAAAACTATTAAATTAGATATATTCACATGTCATAATATGTAAATTATACAATTTGAAATACATTTTCTTAATTCGTAATTTTCTTTAAATCAAATTAATTATTACATAAAACTAGACTCATGTGATGTTTGTAAAAGAGTCTTGTTATTCCTTAACTAAAATTAAATAAAGTAAATGTTAACTACACTGAATTCGTTACGCAATTAAATTGATTATACAAAATATTTATAAATTATATTTTACATTGCAAACATTTTTTTTTGTATTTATACATTTTTAGTTTTTTGATTTTAGATTTATACAACAATTTTATAAATATGTATATTAGATAATATATAATTATGTAGATATATACAATTCAATAATTCTCATTAACACAATGAGCCATCAGTATACATTCATAGCCATATACATTCATGTTATAATTTAATTATTACATATTATTATTATTTTTTCACAAGAATTTGGCCAAACAATACTAACAACGCTACATGAAAGATTCCTATTTAATATCGAACACTTATTTTAGTACATTAAATGTATCCCACACACTGCCGGGTAGGCAGAGAGAACCTAGAGTTCAAGACACTCCGTTCCCCAGTTTCTACCGAATTCTGGAGGCATTGCGTGTCGAGTGGCAGAACTCAACGCCGCTTAGCTTCGACCAACACCAGAGCGAAGAAATGGAAATATAAATTTAAGTAAATATTTCATCTCCTCGAGTGGGGATTGAACCCACAACCAGTCGGTTTTACAGTCACACTTTGTGCCCCTGCGCCACGACTGGCCTCATTCATTAACTTTCATATACTTTATAAGCTTAGCATATAAAGAGTACTGCTAAATAGCACCAACATGACTGTATAGAATTACTCTATTTCATATTAAAGACCCATATATATTATCAAGGTTATTCTCAACTCAACCACAGCTAATAATTAATGACACACGTTTACTTTATACATTGTACAAATCTTACATATAAAAGCAGCTCATTTGAAAAAATATTCAACACACAATTTGTGTAGCCATGATCAGTCAAATACAATAAACAGAACGTGACACCGCTCGCCTCATTACTCCCATATTCAAACCACATTATCACAACCATAATGACTGCCATCTTCACCCCCATAATCTCCATCCTCACCATGATCCTCATCATCACAATGATCCTCATCATCACAATGATCCTCATCATCACAATGATCCTCATCATCACAATGATCCTCATCATCACAATGATCCTCATCATCACAATGATCCTCATCATCACAATGATCCTCATCATCACAATGATCCTCATCATCACAATGATCCTCATCATCACAATGATCCTCATCATCACAATGATCCTCATCATCACAATGATCCTCATCATCACAATGATCCTCATCATCACAATGATCCTCATCATCACAATGATCCTCATCATCACAATGATCCTCATCATCACAATGATCCTCATCATCACAATGATCCTCATCATCACAATGATCCTCATCATCACAATGATCCTCATCATCACAATGATCCTCATCATCACAATGATCCTCATCATCACAATGATCCTCATCATCACAATGATCCTCATCATCACAATGATCCTCATCATCACAATGATCCTCATCATCACAATGATCCTCATCATCACAATGATCCTCATCATCACAATGATCCTCATCATCACAATGATCCTCATCATCACAATGATCCTCATCATCACAATGATCCTCATCATCACAATGATCCTCATCATCACAATGATCCTCATCATCACAATGATCCTCATCATCACAATGATCCTCATCATCACAATGATCCTCATCATCACAATGATCCTCATCATCACAATGATCCTCATCATCACAATGATCCTCATCATCACAATGATCCTCATCATCACAATGATCCTCATCATCACAATGATCCTCATCATCACAATGATCCTCATCATCACAATGATCCTCATCATCACAATGATCCTCATCATCACAATGATCCTCATCATCACAATGATCCTCATCATCACAATGATCCTCATCATCACAATGATCCTCATCATCACAATGATCCTCATCATCACAATGATCCTCATCATCACAATGATCCTCATCATCACAATGATCCTCATCATCACAATGATCCTCATCATCACAATGATCCTCATCATCACAATGATCCTCATCATCACAATGATCCTCATCATCACAATGATCCTCATCATCACAATGATCCTCATCATCACAATGATCCTCATCATCACAATGATCCTCATCATCACAATGATCCTCATCATCACAATGATCCTCATCATCACAATGATCCTCATCATCACAATGATCCTCATCATCACAATGATCCTCATCATCACAATGATCCTCATCATCACAATGATCCTCATCATCACAATGATCCTCATCATCACAATGATCCTCATCATCACAATGATCCTCATCATCACAATGATCCTCATCATCACAATGATCCTCATCATCACAATGATCCTCATCATCACAATGATCCTCATCATCACAATGATCCTCATCATCACAATGATCCTCATCATCACAATGATCCTCATCATCACAATGATCCTCATCATCACAATGATCCTCATCATCACAATGATCCTCATCATCACAATGATCCTCATCATCACAATGANATAAGACGACAGTTCTCAATAAAGTGACAAAGCCGGAAGTAAAAACCAATGAAAATATTTACAAATTTCAATTCAGATAATTCATCAATTCTAAACATACTACACATAAAGAATATATGTAGAACAATTCCGCATGATGATAAAACAAAATCATATTGACGTTTTTAAGACAACAAAATAGTTACTTCACTAATATTATTGTCATCACAAAAACAATTCTAATATCATTTATAGTTAACCAATAGATAGCGAAATACAATATCCTCTATACGATGTAAAAGCTTTCCAAAGAATGACAAAAACAACGAAAGAAATATTCCAGATATGTAATAAATAAATTTGAATATACCCATTATAAATATTTCAAAATAAGTATTCCAGAAAGTCTTGATAACTGAAATTATTCATGACCAATGAATGTCATATATTCTTAAACGTGTGAAATATCATGGTGTCAAATATCTTTAAATTATCACCCGTATAAGTAAATACTCTATTTGAAGAACTAATATCCTATCGATCACTTCTACCATCGTAGATGCTATAAGCAATTGTATACTTCTTTTGAAGTATATCTTAAACAATCTCAAATTCTAAATTTATCAACTACCCTCAAACTGAAACGTTACGTAAGTACTATAAAATGGAAAATGTTTAGGTATGCACATCATCCAGTGTATTCTTAAATTATCCAACCTTCCAAATTTATCCAATAATTCCCTTCATAAAAAAATACTGGCTATTATAAAGGTTAACAACCACCATACAACGAAAAGTTCGAAGTACAAGATCTCTATGTATCGTCATCAGTAAACTTTAACTGTTAAAACTATTTATTAAATTTCCATTGAAGATCTTTCATTTATCCGTTTGTTGTTTGTTTGATGTAAAAGAAATAAGAGTAACTAAAAACTATAATTAGAATAGCAACACTCTGCTTATATTCAGAATAGAAAAATTAAAAATTATAGAGAACTCAATTTACATACAAATTATTCAGCTAATTTTTAAGGAGTAAGAAAAATGAGAGAAAAGAAAAAAAAGAATATATATATGGTCTACTTACACTTTATGAGCGTGGCAGGAAATTTTGTATATCCTTTCGTAATCCCGCTTCTGAACTGTTAGGCGAACCAACAAATCAGACACAAAATCCAGCTTTTACAATAAATTTATTTACACTTGTTATATACACATATACTCTCGTAGTCACAATATTGAAATATGAATTGTAATGACAAGTTGTCTTGACAATATCTTAGAACGTAATGAACACGAGTGCCGTGTCGTTTGTGCTTATATTGGAAATCCACCGGAAAAGACGCAGCACACTACCGCCACTTAATACAATCGATAATAGAAACAATATCAAATGACGTACTCGTAATTACAGTGACACCTATTACTACATTATAAGTAACTTATGCTAACATTATTTGAAATTGATCTTGTTAATATTTTGTGTTCCTTAAAGTTTCTGTTGTAATTAAAGAAATGTTCTTTAAGTAGAATATGTTTTACTTTATCTTGTATTGGTAATACCTTCCAATATTGAAAAAGTTTGTATTCATTGTGGTAGAATTTTTGTCTTATTGACGACGGTGCAATCATTTTTAGTGTTTTTAATTGAATATTATAAATTTTATTAAGATGAGATTTGAATGTTCGACCGTAGCTACTGAGCCCATATGGAATTATGCTATCCATTAGAGATGTATATAGTTGTAATTTACTTTTGAAGTGTAGTTTGTTTTTTACTAAATAGAGTTTTGCTGTAATAAGCCGTAACTTATTGCATAATATATATTCAATATGTCTGTCCCAATTAAATCTCTTGTCTATGATAACGCCTAGGTATAAATGTTCTTCAACTTTTTCGATGGCCTTACAGTTACAAGTCATATTATTACGATGCATACAATCGTGATCGTGAGATATAATTTCGTAGTCTTCCACTAATCTGTTGTGGCTTGAGCATATATGCAGCAGTTTTGTTTTTTGTGTGTTTATTACTAGACCTACGTCATGTGACCATTTACAGATTAAGTTATAGTCACATTGTAAATTTTCCACAGGTGTCTTGATGTCTGTGTCTGCTGCTACCAGGCAAGTGTCATCAGCATATTGGAACAATTGACTTTTATTTATTATATGCTGCAAATCATTTACATATGCCAGATAGTGAAATGGGCCTAATACTGAACCTTGAGCTGTGCCTTCAGTAACGTTTATTTTTTCGCTATATTGGGTATTTATTTTAACCACATATGCTCGATTTGTTAAATAATTTTCACACCATCTTAGCAAGGGTCCTCTAATGCCCGTATTTTCTAATTTTTCGATCAAAATATCATGTTGCAGGATGTCGAAGGCTTTACTATAGTCTATGAATACCATTAGAATATGTTTTTTCTTATCTAAACTTGCATTGACGTAGTTAAGTCAGATAGTAGTTGTGTTGTGCTTTTATTGGATTGAAAGCCGAATTATTGACAAGCTAGTATTTTTATAGAATTCGTGTATTTGATTAGATATAAATTTTTCAATTATTTTGTCTATTACAGGCAAAATTGTAATAGGGCGATAATTATTATAATATAATTTTGTTTACATCCTTTTTTGAAAATAGGTCTAACTACTCCAATTTTTAAATCGTCAGGGTATGAGCCCGAATAAACACTTGTGTTGAGTAACCTACATATGACTTGTGTGATTTTGGTAGAGATAAACTTAATATCGAGGGGTCTTATATTATCAACACCTGCGGGTTTTTGTGTTTTAATATTATTTATTTATTAATATCCTTTTTTTCGGCTTTTTTAAATCTGATCGACATATTTGTAGAGTGTCTGTATAAATTCTTGTCTAATAGTGGAGTATTGCATTTCAAGATTACATTTTTAACATTGTTATTGAACTCACGAGCAAAATTATTGACAATTGTTTTAGTAGCATCCTTATCAAAGGCTTTTAAAATTACACTGTCTAGTGATTATTTAATTCTACCTGTTATTCTATCCAGTACTTCCCATATTTTTCGTTGTTTGTGTTTATGTAATCTGATTTCATTTTGAATACTTTTGTTTCTTATTTTAGTATACTCAAGCTTTAATATCCAGTTATTAATATCATTTTTCCATTCCTTAAATTTACTATCTTTTTCCTTACATATTTTTATAACCTTAAAATTTATCCATTTTTGTTTATTTCGTTTAGAATTGTTTTTTTTTTGTTAATGTAAAATTTTTAACTTTAATTGTTTATATAATGTATTTGGACAATCCGTATTGCATATACTCTTCCATTTAACTTTTTTAAATTTATTTTGTATAATTTTATTATCATAAAAATAAATTAAATTAAATTAGCTTCACGCTGTATCCCGCACACAGCAGGGTAGACATAGGGAACCTAGTGTTAAGACACTCCGTTCCCCACTTTCTGATTTTGCAGACACACCTCGTGCCGCTGCGCCACGACCGGCCTCATTTTATTATCATATTTTATTTAATATTATAAAACAGCCTGTATATTATTTTTTTCTAAATAAGTATTTTAGCCTTTATATTGCTTGCATCTAAACAGGTTATAATCGTAAGTCTATGATCTGCCAGTACCGTTTCGACAGCAGCGCTTACCGCTTCCTGTGTGTGTGATCTCAGAAAGATGTGATCTATACAAGTTTTGGCCGATACGATGGAGGTCTATATAAAGCGCACAGATACATAATTAATTCGCTTTGAAGCTATTAGTTACCCAGTGATACAATCGAAATATTTAGTTACGTGATTATTTAATTTAAATTTATGCTTATTTAAAATATACATAATAATTCCACCTCCTTCACGACCATTACGTAACTGCGTGTACATACTATAACCCTCCAAATAAAATAATGTACTAAGATTTTCCGTTATACCTACCTCATTTAATATTAAAACATCTATACTTCTTTTAGTCTTGGCGACAATTAATTCTATAAAGACAAAATTTTTAATAATTGACCTTATATTAATGTGGATAGAAGTTAAATTATTGGTATTTTTAGAGACATGCTTAAAATATTCGTTAATATCTACACAATCATAAATCTCTGTAATATTACTCGATGTTATACTAGAAGCCATTTTAATAACAGTTATTTACATATATATCGGCATAACGAATAAAAAAAAACACTTCCTTACTTCAATAGTTCCTTCAGGTCTTTATCATTTCTAATAATAAAAATCTTACTTTTTTCGGATTTTTTTACAAGTATTTTCCCTTCCTTACACCATACAAATTTTAATTTATCTTTACACCTTTGTTTAGCGTTCCACAAACGAGTTCTGTTATAGTAAGTTAATTCTTCTCTTATGTAAATACGTCCATGTATTTCTTTGTTGCCTGTCGTTGGTAGTATATTGTCAACAAAGATTTGAACCGCTTTTGCTTCTTTAATCCAATTATGTCTTTTAATTTCATCATACATTTCAAATTTTATTTTGCCTACTCTTCCAGGTGACGTTGATACCCGCTTGATTTTTTTTATATCTGCAACGTCTTTGTGTAATTTTTTCGCTACAGCGATTTCCTCCAAATTTTCGTTCTCTAGACAAGGTATTCCAATTATTTCAATATTTTTATTTAATTCTCTTTGTTCGTACTCATTTAAATGTTGTTCTAAAGCACCAATTTTATTTTCAGTTGATTTATATTTATTTTCTAATTCCGTGGTTTTCTTTTCTGATTGTTTTACTTTGTCCTTGAAAGCTTCCATGCACTCGAGAAATTCGTCTACTTTATCGCTGCAATATAGGAGAGCGGTATTTGTTTCCCTTAGTTCCTTTTTAATAATTTTATTTATTTCTGTTGTTAAATCGTTAAGTAGTTTTTTCATGTCGAATAGATAATAGCTTTTATTTTGTACTTCTTCGTCGTCCTCTGCTTCTTCTTGTAGTGTAATAAATGAGCTTTTTCGAGGTGACTTTTGTGAGCAGTCACGGCACGTCCACTCTAGATTTTCAGCTGATCTCAGAGAATTTAATTGTTTCGCTGTTAGTCCTGAGCATATCGCTGTAGCATGTACTATAACACTACACTTATTACATTCAAGTCCAGGATTCTTTTTCGCTATCAATTTAGAGCAATGAGTACACTTTGCCATAATTAAACTTTTTTGTTTTCTAGCGTATGAATTTGAACGTCTAACCGTTACGAGTGACAGATGAAGAATTAATATAATAGATAAATT
>JAAIXJ010001861.1:130880-205965 GCA_013403705.1 Heliconius hermathena | reverse complement strand
TCCATATTGGCACCGACTCCAAAAAAACTGATATTTTTTTCGAAGATTATTTTAATCATAAGTATTCTTATGAAATAAAAGAAATTGATAATATAGCTATATTAATAAAATTATACACATACATTTCATTTTGTTATATTTTAAATATACTGATTTATTTTGTTATATTTTCTCAGTTAATAAATATACCTACGCAATTATTGAACTATAGTCGCAGATGCTTGCAATAAATTAGTCCTGCAATTTCTCCAACGATAAACATCAAAGACGGTGCAATTTCAAATAAAAGACAAATCTGAAAATAGACACAGACATAAGTGTTGAGTCTTATTAAAAGAGTTTGAGGCGTTCAAGCGGAATTGCCTTTACTAGTATCAAGCTCCAAAGAAGACATAAAAAGAGTAACTGCAGTAGCAACTGTAACTTCTTATTTTGTTCAACTACTTTTACTAGTAATATGATAATTAGTCAATCACTTCTATTTGAATTATATCTCCATATTAATTTGGCTTTTCATAAGTAAGACACGATTGGGATTTTATCTTTAGATTTTTTTTTATTTAACCTTTATGTATAAATATTTTGAGATTATTGGATTTTGCGTTTATATTTTCGATTTTTTATACCTACGAGTATTTACCTATAAAATGGGGCATCCTTAATTTTCCAGCTTAGGACACCTTTTCTATTTATATAAAAAGATTTACTATGCTGAAATAAAATGAAAAAGAAAATTTTATTTATTGTCTATTAGTGGCTGCCCGTAACTTTATTTGCACGGATTTTAATGAATGATGAAGGCAGTACTTCCACAGAAGTAGAATGGCCCTTGCTATTCTACTTCCATATACCGCCCAACAATCTGATTTAAAGTTGCAGCAATTAGCAGGTAAAAAGAACTTAGTATTAAGACGCTCCGTTCTCCATTTTTAACCAAAATTCGAGTGACTACATGTTGAGTTGTAACTCAATCACATTTTTTGTTATAGGTGCGCGGAAATGAAAACAATTTCTCGAAATGAATATCAAATTCACAACCATAACAATTACATTCAAACGCTATACCGTTCATACACGACGACCTCTTTTATTTCTTATAATTTAACTGGACCATAATATTTTTTCATCAAATGTTTCAGATCGTTTATTTTTACCTATAATTGTGAAATGCCTATAACAGAGGCATTTTATTATTTCTTATAGCTAAGCTAGACTATTATGATTGTTCATCTCATGTACCAGATCTTCTCAATACATTTAACACCTTAAAAGCGACTTTCAAGCGATGTTTAATTATTTCTTATAGTTAAGCTGGACTGTTATGGTTATTTATCAAACGGACTATTAATTTTCATCCAGACTATTAATTTTTATATGTCGTTGAAAAATGCTCATGATTCTTCTTATATTTTTCTTATATTTTAGCTGGACCACTATGATGCTACATCAAATGTGAAAGCCTTTGAAATTAAATATGCATAGATGCTGCTCAGACTTAATAGAAAAAGATGAATTTGAATCCATTAGTTCGGAATATCCATTATATATATCCATTAGTTCGGAAGGTATGCGTGTGCAAACAGATATAAAACTAAGAAATCATAAATTCGTTATTTTATCACTATTTCTATGTTACCTTACATGTAATGTGTAATTCTATGTAAACATATTTAATATGTGTAGGTGTCTGTAACACACTTTTTGTTTGCACAAATTCAAGCGATTTGTAAATCAATACAAACAGTAGTATGCAAGAGGCTTTTCAATTGCTTTACTGTAATTCGGTAATATCATATTTATAATCTTATCATGTAAGATTCGGTAATTTTTATGTTAATTTCTTTTATAAAAAAAACTCTTCTATTGTAATATCGATTTTAACAGTAATAACCTTCCATCCCTTTTGTTTCCCATATCTTAGTGGCAGAACAACTGTATGTAACTGACTTCCCTGGCGTCATTTCCTGACATTTATACGTAAATTTCGTAGTTAACAATAGAGAGCACTGTGATAGATGTTTACTCGCTCTCCTGAATTCAATAAAACTTCGTGAAATGTATTCTGTTGAAGGTGCCAGAGTTTGGACGCCAATTTGGTGCAACTTATTGCATTGTTAGGTTGTGACCTTTACAGTTTTAGAGTAAATAATAATTAATTACAAGCGTTTTCTATATTATAAGTTACTATTTTCAACATTTTGATGTGCAATAGGTAGGTACTAATTACCATTATTACCATTATGCCCATCAACGGTCATAGTGGTCGGTCGTAGTCAGGTCAACGGTCATAGTCAGTTACTATAATATGACATATTATAGTCAACATAGGCGCAGCGGCACAGTGTATGACTGTAAGCACAACAGTTGTGGGTTCGAATCCCACTTTGAGAAGTGACCCGTTTTCATTTACATTTCCCCGCTCTGGAAATAAGGCAAAGCGAAACGTTGCATTTCTCTGCTATATGTGGAATACTGCTTGAAGCTGATGAAATGTCCACAATTTTTAAGTAGGATTTTTTTAAAAATATAAATGCAAATTAGTTAGGGTGATTATGCAATTGTGTCTATAACTAAAAGCTTCTTTGAACATTAAGCGAGTTGAGAGCATTAGGAAGACAGCCAAAAACGCATCAATTATTCGTTCCTTATAAATCTGAAAAATCTTCTAGTATCCTTTTGTATTTATCATAACTGATCTATTCGACGCCATCCAGTCTCGTCGTAACGGCGGCTACTCAGTGCTGTTTGCTAAAGGATTTTACGAGCTAGACCTTTAAAAATAAATTTCACTTTTGATTAAATCAAATTTAGGACGACATCTTGTTGCCTTTATTTTGGGAACGAAAGGCTCTTTCAGGCGACAATGCTTAATCCATATAAAACAAAAGGAATTACTGGCGTTTCGAGGCTTATTATCTTATTTGACTAATTTATTTTAAGTATAGAAATGTGGTAAAAAAATCAAGGTTTAAAATTTTAATTCGGGATTGAACTCACGTGCTAAATGCTTTAAAAAACTTTTAGCATTAAAAAACGCAACTGCATCCTTATCTATAGTTTTTTTGTGACTATAAAATCGACTAGTTGCGGGTTCGATTTCCACTCGAGGAAATGAAATATTTATTTACATTTATGTTTTCATTTCTTCGCTTGCTCTTGATGTCGAGACAAAGTGCAGCTAGAAAGCTCCCTCCCCCTGCCTATCCTGCTGTGTGTGGGATACAGCTTTTAACTATTATATATTATATACTATATTAATCAATATGATGTAAAACAAACTACAGTCTTTTTAATAAATACACTATTAAAAAACATATATACTAGCGCGTTCAACCACATAAACTCCTCAGTTTTATACTATTAGTATAAATATGAAGTTTACCTTCTCCTAATCCTTATATAGGTGTATTGTAGCCATTTTTAATACACATATCTGTCACTGAAATACATTAAATTGTTTTATTATCAAAATATTATCAAAAACAAAAATGCGAAATTATAGCCAAGTTAAATATTAATGATTGCATTGATTTCGACTTCACCAACAAAGGAATTGAAAACCTATATGGATGCTGAGCTCTGTTTTCACTCGGAATAAAATTTAGGCTGTAAGTTTCACCTTACAATTTTCTACGTACAGATTTTATTATATTTGCAAGTTAGTGTTCTTTCAGCTTGTACTAGACTTTTAGTTTAGTGCCTGGTTACATAATAAAATGGAAAATATTCATGTAAGATACATATTGTACATTTCCAGCTTTTTAACTTGGCTGGACACGCAAGCGCTTGTCTTGATATAAATATTTTTAAAGTTACCGTAATGTATTATATATATCTGTGTATTTCAGAAAAAATGACCCTGTGACTAACACTTAAAAAAATACCTGTGAATATATTTAAACACTTAAACATATTCAAAGTCGTCTTACTTTTAATATATTAAAAGTAAGACGTATTTGAAATCGGCAAGAGTACCGTGGGACGTTCGAAATCTTTACCTAATATTTTGCTTTCTTTTAAATATAAAAATAGTTATCTGCTTTTTATGGTACTCTTTCATTTAAGTCAACATTAAAACATTTACTTTAACCATATAAAATCTTATTTCCACATGATCCATATAATAAATTAGAAATAAAGGTGCTTAAAGTTGTGGGACAGTCTAATTTTGCTAGGGTAATTTTTTCTGAAATACACTCATATACAATAACAATAGATAAATTGAAAAATAAACAACTAAAAAAAATAAGTTCATCAAAATGATTCATAATTTTCGCATATTTATTAAAATTAATTTATGAATATTGAGGCCATAAAAAGCTATAATAGAGCAAAAATTACCAATCAGCAATATTACTTCCAGTTATATGAATAATAAAACAGAAAATTATTGATATGTGAAAAGTTAAAAGGAAAACTTAATTAGTAATCAGATAAAGGAATAAACTCATCGGAAACATATGAGTACAAGCATAATGGTAATACAATCAGTGCGTTTCACTGCACACAGCCAACTTTTATTGAAATAAATAAAACAGCTTCACGCTGTATCCCGCATACAGCAGAGTAGGCAGAGGGAACCTAGTGTTAAGATATACAGTTCCCAATTTTTTTTGTTGAGTGGGGGGACTAAACGCCGCGCTTTGCCTCGACACCAGGGCGAAAAAATGAAAAAATTAAATTTATACTGATAAAATTGTTTTACAGACCACTTACTTATATGATAAGCAAAAAAATGGATATTTATCCATCCTATAGGATTTTATCACGGGCGAATTTCATATAAAATGCAGCGAAACATATAAGCTGTTTCATATAAATCTTCAGTTAAATGGTTTTTACAGATGGACAGGAAGACGTAAAGGCAGACTAAAAAAAAATATCCTATAAGGGTTCCGTTTTTTTGGAACCCTAAAAATAAGCCCTATAGCTCACTAGGATTAACAGTCGGGGCCCATTTGTTGATGGGTTGGCTAATTGAAATATTAAATAAAAAAAATAAATCAGCTTCACGCTGTATCCCGCACACAGCAGAGTAGGCAGAGGAAACCTAGTGTTAAGACACTCCGTTCCCCACTTTCTGCCGAATTCTGGAGGCATTGCTTGTTGAGTGGCAGAATTCTACGCCGCGCTTAACCTCGACACCAGAGCGAAGAAATGGAAATATAAATTTAAGTAAATATTTCATCTCCTCGAGTGGGGATCGAACCCACAATCTGTCGGTTTTGCAGTCACACCTCGTGCCACTGCGCCACGACTGGCCCCAATTATATTAAATATTTTATTACCTCGAGTGGGAATCGGACCACCAACCTGTCACGTTTACAGTCACACTTTGGGCCCTGCGCTACGACTGACCTCATTTAAAAAATAATATATTTATAAATACGATCGCTATAGTACGATAAAGGGCGAATAGTATTAATATAATATAATCGTACTTGTGTCTCCTGGGGACATATTCCCCAATATGTATATATTTAACTCAACATTTTTTTTTCAACTTCATACTGTATCCTGCATGTACCGTGTAGGGTAAGCAGAGAGTTTTTATAAGATGATTCAAAAATTTCTGATGCGGAAGATGGAGATGTTGGAGTTGCACATAAAGTTAAGGACATGTCACAGCTACATAGTTCAATTAATTCTATACAGGGTATAACGCGATGGACGGATCAATGGTTGTATAAAACTTTTAAAGATTATTCGATATTAATACGTACTCGTATCTAGTTTTTAAAATTATTTCTATTAAATTTTTTTATTAAAAGTATTTTTTTTCACTACATTATTTCCAAAATGTATAAGCCGATAGTTTTGAAATATTACATTGTACAAAAGGCTTATTATTGAGCTACATTTAGAAAAAAAATCACGAGCGCAGACAACAGACAAATCAACAGTCGGGTTGTATTTGCCAATTTTCTTCAAGAATCTGATTTTGTCGGCGGCCGTTCGATCCCCACTCGGGGTGGGGTGTGATGGAGGGGTATAATAATTTATCCATTTCCACATATATTTTTTTGTATTATTTTACACTTAGAAAAGAAATTTGGATGATTTCCGAGACTTGTGGGTTCAAATCCTGCTACGTTCAATTTTTTATACGTTTTTAAAATAGTATTTCTCATATTTATTTATTATATTGATAGCAAACCTTAAAATAAATTTATTGTTTCAAAATTATCGTTGCAATATATTTGTTCAATAAACATGTTTAATCAGATTTCATTATGGATATTGTAATGAATAAAGCATTTAATATACTACAGAACAGCGTCGACATTGAGGACAAGTTTTTAATTATAGTTGCTCATATATAATTTAGTAATTAAAAAATTATATATAAAATAATAAGATCTTTTAGCTTATTGCAATGATTATACTTCGAATATTATTTTGATCTTTAAGAGATAGACACAAGTCCTATCTTTTCCTTTTTTGTCTGGTGTAGCCCAGACAAAAAAGGAGAGATAGAGACTTAAAGGTACCCCACAAGTTTTACTGAGTGCCACAAATAGTCAATGATTTTATAAAAAAAACACCATACAAAAATATTAATAAAGAATGGATACAGATGCTACTCCTAATAAAATTTCCATACAAACAATACTGTTATTGCCAATATTATTAATAATTTAGTTCCACATAATAAGAAGATGTTAAAACATAAAATTACATGGGTAATTTCACATACATGCATACATGTTTCGATGGAACACGAATGCGACGACGAAAACCTATATAATATAGTATAGAATTGAAGAAATAAAAACGGCATTTCTCTTGAAGTGTCATTACTATACTTAAAATGAACATATACTATTCTAATATTTTAGGAACCAACGTTTGATTTTATAGAGAATATATATTTTATACAACCGGCCCGCCCGCGGCTTCGCACGGCCGAATGATATGTATATTTAATTATATGTATTTAGGGAATTTATTATTTACTAGACGCTCGAACGCAGCTTCGTTCGTTTCTATTTTAAAATAAATGTTTTAACAAAAACTATCTTATATCCTTTTCAATACTTCTAAGAATATATGTGTATGTAAAGTTTCATGATAATCGGTTGAGTAGTTTTGGCGTCAAAGCTTAACAAACTTACATTCACATTTATAATATTTGTACGATGTGTGTTTAAGAAAAAATTGTTGGTTACTTTAGTAAGGTTATCTACACTCTTAAACACTAAATAAATTGTAATTAAATCCTTTTGCAATTTTAATTGATTTTGCTCCAAAAAAGAAGAAAAATGTTTGGTTATTTCTTATCTATCTGGGCGGTAGGTGTTTAATCTCTTAATTTAAAAAATGAAAAATTTCGAAAACGATTGAATATATTGCTGACTCCTTTACCACTCATCAAACATACTATATTTGAAATGGCTTTAAAGTCACATCGCTTTGATCTTATTTTTTTTTTTTTTTGTAAAGAATCGGGAATATATCTGAATATTTATTTATTCAGTTGTTGTATGAATGGCCAAGTTTTAAACAGTAATTCATATTACGTTGACATGAAATAAAATTATCCTCTTACCAATGTTAGCTTCGACCGTTTGAACTACATAACGGAGAAGAAATACATGTATAATATAAGTATGTTAGAAAATAAAAATCGCTAACGTCAAAAATTTATAAGATGATGTAAAAAAATAGATTTGGTGCACTTATCCGGCACAACGGGAAATAGCGAATTACTCACAAACGTGCAGTCTACACGGTCGAACACTAGTTTAATATATTGGACATCGCTTCTTATACTATCTGCCATCATATTTATATTGAAAATATAAGTTATTTAAAAAAAATTAAAGTTAAAAGTGAAAGATGTGTTTTGAAAATACTTTTCTAAGCATACAAATTAAAAACGATCCTAACATTGTAAAAAGTGATAATGATGGCAAGTGAAGATTCGAATAAGCTTATTTAACAATATGATTATTTGTGGCATACGGCTCGTGTCAAAGAAAAAGTGTCTTTGTGAATGATGTGAAGTTATGAGAATATTATACGAAGAGTGTGGGAGCAACATACGGCATCATGCAGATGATACTAGTAGCCGGAGGGTAAGTTTTACAGAGTTAAAAACTACCACCAAGAATATATTTTTATAGGAAAATAATCTATACTTATAATAAATCTGTAGAAAAGTCGTTTTAATTCAAGCGGGCGAAGCCGCGAGCGGGTCGCTAGTTCTCAATAATTTTCCATTTTTCCTTTATTATCTGTACTACTACTGTATATTATTCAAAATTCATAATAAAATGTCGTACCATTTCATCACTGAAAATTGTAAAAAACTATAATTCCTTCTTTACTACTAGCTCATTTGTACAGACGCTTACAGATGATACCTATCCCTTTACAATTTTTTTTCTCCATTTCACGCTGTATTTTGTATGTAACAGGATAATCAGAGAGAGCCTAGTGTTAAGACACTACGCATCTCACTTTCCACTGGATTCTAGCGGCATTACGTGTTGAGTAGCGGAACTACGCCGCGCTTTGCCTCGACACCAGAGCGAAAATATTAAATATCTTCTCGAGCGGGAATCGAACAGCCTGTCCGTTTACATTCACACGCTTGTAGCTATGCGCCACAACTGGCCCTTTATTGTTTATGTTATTCAAAAATATAATTTATTCATATATTTTAATAACAACAAAAACCGTATCTTGCTATACGTAGACATAGGGGTCCTACTGTTAAGACACTCCGCTCACTTACTTTGCATGTTAGAAGGCGGGACTATAAGTGCGCGCTTTATCTAACAGAGTAGGGAAAATCATTTCATATTTCATCATTTCCCCGAATGAGAATCGAACCAACAACCATCGCATCTACAGTCAGATGCTGTTCCACTGCGCCACGACGGCCTCAGCAGAAAAAAGTAGCTGTAATTAATACATCTTTTATCAGTGCATACAAGGAATATCATAATAGTTTCTGTAGTGAAGGCAATCAGTTAGATCATCTAACATGCATAAAGCATCTCCGCCGTATTATATTACTAGACTCTACCAAGGGACAATATTCGCTTTATAGAGATTATATTATAGCGTAGTATGCAAAGATGAATTTGATTGAAAATATTTATATAAGTAGGTTTTTTTTAGTAAATATTACTGGTGTAGCACTCGAGCTTCTACTAATACCTTTAACTGCATAATGTTGTAGGTTGTGGTTTCAACCACGATAAAATTTTATATATTATATTTTTAGTATTATTTAGATTAGTATTTATTGTTAAATTTAAAGTAAACATAAAAATATTAATTAAAAAATGTTAAGTATTATGCAGAAACATAAGTACCTACCTAGCTGAACTAAAACAATGGTGCATAATTCAATTTTCAATTTAAAACACAAAAGCATTAAAATTTGAATCTTAAATTCAATTAAACCTGCTCAAAGGATTATTACTTTGTTCAAAATTTCATATAGATAAAAGTCTTCATGACCTCTTTATAATTACATATTAATCAATAAAAAAAAATCAGCTTCACGATGTATCCCGCACACAGCAGGATAGGCAGAGGGAACCTAGTGTTAAGGCAGTCCGTTCCCCACTTTCTGCCGAATTTTGGATATATTGCGTGTTGTGTGTGTGTAGAACTCAACGCCGCGCTTAGCCTCGACACCAGAGCGAAGAAATGGAAATATAAATTTTAGTAAATATTTCATCTCCTCGAGTGGGGATCGAACTCACAATCAGTAGGTTTTACAGTCATACTTCGTGCCGCTGCGCCACGACTGGCCTCGTGGCCTCTACTGATTAACGTGGCCTCTATTAACTAATTAAATATAAGTAATATATTATAACACTAACTAAAATTATATTATTAATTCAACATGATAAATTTATATCACTAACGATATTATGCAAAACTCACATATTTTTTTTTTGTACATAAGAAAGTGAACATGAGACCGTCGTGGCACAGGAGCACAAGGGTGTGAATGTGACGCGACGGTTGTGAGTTTGGTCTCGAGGAAACGTATTAGTATTTAATAGTAAAGTATTAATTTTTTAATTTCTTCGCTCTGGCACCAAG
This sequence comes from Heliconius hermathena, assembly GCA_013403705.1. Classification (NCBI taxonomy): domain Eukaryota; kingdom Metazoa; phylum Arthropoda; class Insecta; order Lepidoptera; family Nymphalidae; genus Heliconius; species Heliconius hermathena. Next base: position 195,897 of record JAAIXJ010001861.1, on the reverse strand, counting down.
ACAAAAGCTCGGTGTTTAGGTCCGCCAGTTAACATGCAATGCCTCGAAAATTTTGGCGGAGAGTCGAGAAAGTCCTAACACTAGGTTGCTTTTGCCTACAGCGTGAAGGTGATTTAAAAAGTAAACATGAATTTTGGCTCTACTGTTGTTATATTAACATGCAGTAATATGCTGAAATAATTGAGAACGGTATGTTCAATACTTGCCAAATACCATTGATGTTTGGCACCACGTGCTGGGATCTTGTAGAGTATCTCCCATATGGGTATTATTTTAGTGCATAATTTTTCCCATAAAATAGCAGTTTTTTTTTAATTCATCTTGTTACACAAGCGTTTGATGAAGTTTTTAATTATGAAATTATGCATACAAGATGGATATTTGCTTTTGTGGAGTTTCCCTAATAAGTTTATTGGACGTTGTCGTTCTTATATACCAGATATTACCAGGTTTAATAATTTCTTTAACCTTTTATGCAATACAATTTACATAATGAAGTAGGAGATGATGGCTAATTCTAAGCAAACTTCCCGTTTTCCACCTCTATCAGTATGATATCCAGCAAATTTTATATAGAATAAAACGCATGCGTGTTGTAATTGGAGATTAACATTTAAAATTTAATAACCAGAATATCATTGATTTACGAGTAGTAATAAATTAAGTATTTTTTTCTTTTTTACTAAATACGTAAATATACGAACCCATGTCTAAAGGATAAAACGGAACCCTATTACTAAGATTCCATTGTCCGTCCGTTAGTCTGTCTGTCACCAGGCTGTACCTGTATCTCATGAACCGTGATATTATTTTGTTGATGCTAAAATAACAACAACGACTGAAAAACAGATTAAAATAAATATTTAAGGCATGGTTGCACAGACTTATTAAGACTAGGGGTCACTCGGGCAAATCACGAACTGATGGCGGGCCGGCCGTCAGAGGTATAGGTAATATTTATTTTTGGTTTTATTCTGGAATAGAATTCAATATTTTTCGAATGTACGAGAGTATTATTTTTGCTGTCGGCGGGCCACCAGTATTCAGCCTGTCTGTCTGTGCATCCATGATTTAAGGGGACGCCCATACAATATATTTTAGACATTTTTTGCCGTTCTTATAGATAATTTAATTGAATTAAGTGATTCGATTCTGCTTCAGGAGAATTAGGTACATCGATTCTAATACTTAAAAAGTTTAGAAATAATTCATAAATTAAAAAGAAACATTATACAAAGTAACACAAATACCTTACATGATATACATTGTACAACTAATAATAAATCTGTCCGTCCGTAGTGAGGCCGTCGTGGCGCGCACACTTATGACCACAAATGTGTGATTATTAGCGCGGTGTGGGTTCAATCGGAGTGTCTTAACACAACGTTCCCAGGTTCCCTCTGCTTACTCTTTTCATGTAAGAGTGATACAGCGTGAAGCTATTATATTTATATATATTTGAGACAAAGATAGACGATGTTTTATTTTTAATTGTCTAATATTCTGTTAAAAAAAACAATAACTTTAAATTAGTTAATGCCAACGTATTGGACTTATAGCCTATATTTTTTACTAATCATCAAAAATTTTATCACAAATATTTCTGTATCGATATCATTTCATCTATATTCAATTTATTAATATACTTTCCATTAATAAATTAATTTCGTAGTAGATATCTTAATATATGATTTAAACTCAAGAAGAATATGTACTATCTGACCACATATTAATACCAGACTGTAGAATGGTGGATGGTAAAATATTTGTTATTATTTTGAGTCTGGACCGGATAGGAACCGGAAGCTGTGTCGAAACAAAGTAACCTAAATATTTTGATCATTGAGAATTCGTACCATTATAAAAGGTTAAACTAAATTTAAAGCAGAAACTGATTAAATAGGTTTGGGTGGATGGGTTTTCTTTTGTCAAAAAGCTACGTTATAACCTACTTTCATTATACGTCTTGTACTTGTGTAGCGACACTAATTTAGCTCAGTATTCCATTTATTGAAGCAACGTTACTATATAGCGATTTCATATGGTAAGTGATTTTATAAGATTTTTTTAATAAAACGAATGTACGTGGATATAAATGACAACATTACATTTTAGTAAATGTCAACTTAAAATTTCATATTTTGAGATTAAAATTGCATTTGTGAATTTCGTACAGTGACTGACAGAGAAAACGTAAATAAATATTATATAAGGTTATAAGTATTTTATAAAACTGTTTCGTTACTGACTGGCTGACAGACTTTGTCCAGCCAAAAGAACGTAAGGCTAAAATTAGTAGGAGAGTAGTGGAAAAAGATTTGATGTTCCAGTACGAATGGAAAATGAGATTCTACGCTTTATAGTTTGTAAACTATAATATGTCAGTAATTAATGTTTCAAAATTTAATATACAGTTAGCTGCCGTTACCTGTTCACGGCTTACGAGTAGCTCCTTAAACAACGCGATTATTTAATTAATAAACTGACCATATATAAAATTACAATTCCATATATTCGTGTTTTTATATACATATATAGCATACTTATAGATACTTGTAGATACTAATAATATAAAAAAATTTATCTACACGTGCGATCTCTCATTCACATATGTGATCTCTTGTCCATACATGTGATCTCACATTTAATATATGTTCTCGTCCACACATGTGATCTCACATCTACATATTTCATCTCGCGTTCAAATACGTGATCTTAATTTAATTTTTTTTTAGCTTTACGCTTTATCCCGCTCACATGCAAAAGATAGGCAAAGGTAGGTTCCCTCTAGATCGAAAATATTAAATGTTTTTTGTTTGTCAATTTTATACATATATTTACATATCTCATCTTACTTCCATACATATGATCTGACATTCGCATGAATGATATCAAGACCTTATATGAGATATCACGTCCACACATGTGATCCCACATCCACACATGTAATTTCTCGTCCACACATATGATTTCTCATCCACACATATACTCTCACATCCACATATGTGGTCTTACACACACATATTACCTCAAATCCACAAATATAATATTATTTCCACACTTGTGATCTCTCGTCCACACATGTGATCTCACATCTTCGTATGTGATGTCACGTCCACACATGAGATGTTTATGTCTTATATTTCTCAAATCAAACCAGTAGTTTCTGACAAAGTTCAACGAAACAAACTCTTTTCCTCTTTATTGTATTACTATACTTATACACAGAAAGATGAATGTAGAAGAAGTATAGTTTATTATTATATTATAACCAAATCTTAACATAAATTGTAGCTTATGTATTATTCAGATGTAAAAGCTTTACTACTCTTAAGTTTCATTCAAATCTATTCAGTATTTTTTGTGTGATAGTGGAACAAACATCCATCCTCACAAACGTTCATATTCATAATTATTAGGATACAAAGGAACCAATTGTCGCGTACAATGTACATTGAACTCACTTTATAGAAAAGTGTATTGTCAAGCATATGATAATCTATATTACTTTTATTTTATTAATCTAATATATTTTTATGCATTATTTTCAACAAATATTAGCATTCTGCATTTCTTCTCATATAAAATACAATTGCGCCAAATTTCATACTCTACATTTCATATTTTATTCTCGTAAATAGAGGTAGAAAGTTTTTGCTTCAAGTATTAATATATAAAGAGTGGAAGTGTCCCTCTGTTTTTTTTAAACAAACTAAAAAATAAAATTATTGTTGTAATATAAAACGCCATTTGTCAATAACGACGCACGCACACATAAACCTATCAAAGGGAAACCGCCGCATACGCCTCATTCTGAAATGGAGTCGTACGTATTTGCGGCAAAGTTGATTAACCTTTAGTAGTATTTTTGTAGTAGTATGTGTTTACGTTGTTGGTATCTATGCGTAACTGCGTCACACGAAATACAGGTATGGATAAACATCGTGAAATGAAAAAAAAATCCTACGTCTAAACTGTTGAGGTATCTTGATTAATTTCTTTAGGTATGGATTTAAAATATTTTATCCCATATGCTGTTCACGTAGAAGGAGCGCTGACACTTCCACCATGTATATAAAAATAAATAAATCAGCTTTACGGTGTATTCTGCACATAGCAGGATAGGTAGAAGAAACTTTATGTTAAGACATTTCATTCCCCACTTTTTGCCGAATTTTGGAGGCCTTGCGTGTTGAGTGGCGGGACTCAACGCCGCGCTTTACCTTGACACCAGAGCGAAGAAATGGAAATATGAAATTAATTAAATATGTCATTTCGGAACCGTATAGATTTTATTACGTTGTATAAACGCTAGTATCAAAATATATTTTGATTACGTTGACTTCGAAGCTTAATTTATTCTGCGCTCCGAGAGACTTGAGCCTTGGATATTTGATAAGAAATAGCCGTCTGTCTCCACAAATTCTCAAGAATTCGTGACAGTGAACAGACAGACTGACGGACAATAAAATTATCCTTTCAAGATTCCTTTCAAGAGTTACGTTTTTTTTTGCAGGATGGAAGCGCTAAAAATATATATTTTAAAAATATAGTTTCTATTTCGAGCATTATAAAATCGCAAATAAGTAACAATCCAAAGCAGAGATTACGTGTGTGACACTTAGTTTATTTAGTAACTTCTCAAATTTTGAACACGAAATGCATGCAAAAATCGGCAGAAAGTGTGGAATAGAAGTGCGTTAATGGGAACGGAATATCTTAACATTAGATTCCCATAGTCAGCTAAAAAAAATAGTTACAAGTTATATACATTATACCAATCCTTTTATTCTTTGATATTTTTATTGTATACTAGCGGACCCGGACGCGGCTTCGCCCGCTTGAACTATACGAATGCTTATTAGATATATTTATAAAATTATTTTTGAAAATATGTAACTAATTTAAATGAAAAAAAATATAAGTAAACGTAATCATATTAAAATATTAATAAAAAAAAACTAAACAAAACCAGCTACATTATTAATATCATTAAAGTAAAATAAATATTTAAAAGAATTAAAATTAAATGTGCTTTGCTATGTTTTTGCAAGTGCATGTGGTTATTTACATAATACTCAAATACAATAAAAATATATTATATTTTTTGTCTCTGCCTGTCTGTCTTTCTATTTCCCCGAGCTAATGTCCAGAATAACTGAACTGATTTTTAGTGGACTTTCAGTGATCGATTTTACTGATTTACCCGGGAAAAATCTTTTTACACGTTTTCCTTGCGCGCGTACATAGATACTATATGAAATAACTAAAGTCCTTTCTATATTAAATGTGATAAGTTTTGCGAGCAATATCAAATAAAATCGCAAAAAACTAAAACTATAATTTATTAAGTGTATAATAACGGTATAGATAACCATCCAACCGAGATGAAATAACCAACAATTCTTTCCTTAAATAATAAATACTTAAATAATATTATGCCGATGACGCGCAGGGCCGCAACTTACACCACACCAAGAAATTTATGAAAATCTAACTAATCTGCTACTCGAATAAGCGAAGAACCAAAGAAAAGTATAAATTAATTATAAACAGCAAATAATTACATAAAAATTAACAGTAGTTCGAAAATGTATGAAAATTTACAAAACCGTCAAAGTCATCTGCCCGTTCGCGTCGGTCATACTATGCCGCTCGTAGGCTAGGTCATTTCGAATCAGTGACATCTCCTTAATTATTTATTAGAATGTTATACAGTAAACTATAATTTCAATCTAGATGAAATGCTAAAAGTGACTATTATATTCATTTTCATAAGGATCAATATCAAATTATAGAAAATACATACAACAAAAACCCGATAAATATAAAGTAAATTAATTAAAATGGTTACTTTTGCTCAACCTTCAGAGATAAACATGGTATATGTATCGCGGACTTTTTTAAACATTATTTAAAGAACAATATTTTTGTAAAACATTGTTTTTATGTATCTCATAAGGTTGAGTCGGCGCACGCCATGTATGCGTTAAGCAAGCTCATTTTGGGTGACGTTTTCTTATAACAACAAACAAACTTTGCAAACCGTTGCTTAGCAACGGTCGGTTGTTATTAAGATGGCAGAATAAATTGCCTGTCAAACTAAAAAGTATTTTAATATATAAGTATATATCGACAATATTACAAATATGAGAAAAAAAAGTAACCTATGTTCATCCGCAGACCCTCAAGTATCTCTATATGAGTATTTTATCATAATTGAATTAGCAGTTTAGCCCTGATTGGGTAAAAGACAGACAGACAGACAGAGTTACTTTCGAATTTATAATATAGGTATGGATTGTATATTTTTGTTTTCAGTTGATAATAATTTTACGGTGTAGCGCCATCTAGTTTATTTTTAAGACACTACTTACTCTTGCAGCTTTTTCACCAAAATTTTCAGTTCCAGTTTTCCTTACCCTGCAAGAGATGGCACTAAATAAGCTTTCATATGATGTCATATCATCGCATATGTAGCGCCATCTGTAAGTCATAGAATATTCTATTTATACTGCCTTATTTCAACTTCAACGTTGGAACTGTTATGTAAATATTCTTTATTATTTTTAGCAGCACGAAAAAAACCTTAAATCCTTAGATTCACTTCTTTACTACAGCTACTCGTTCCTAGATGGCGCTAGCATTATGCAGTAGTAATATCGACTTAACTATGTTCATTCTTGCTGAATATATATTCATTCTTACCGCTTAAATACTGACGTCAGCAATGTATAAAGACATGTTTAAGGTTTGTAAATGTCTACTGCTCTACTAAACCTTTATTCGCTTAAATTTTGCTCAAATTATTTCGTTTAAATTGGAAATTATAGAATTGAATCCGAATACTTTATAGAAATACGTAAACTTATATTAAAATTTACATATTCACATGATTTCTTTGTTTGAATTAACATAGGTTAGGTACCTTATCTTAATTTGAATTAAAGTTGAAAAATATAGCGTATCTAGCTATGGTTAGTCTAAAAATGTACATTTAAGAGAAGACAGGTACATGACATGACATTTACATTTCAAATCTTTGAAAATTAAAACACGCCGGCAAGCGCTCTATTTCGTTTGTAACCCTAATCAAACGTTTCCAAGTCATGAGCGCTGATGTTTCTGGTTTCTGGTTTCCATATTAATTCAAGCTCAGGTTGTCGTCATGAAAAAAAAACAATACCGTACCGTACGTTCCGGCATGAAAATTATTCGTTCACAAAACACGTAATGTATATGATGATACATGCATAAAACATTGCTACTATAAATGCAAGTGTTTACTTTTCCATGAAGCTGGAATAATAAACGTTTATATTTAAAGATTATTATTGATTTTTTGGCTTTTTCTTCTTATATTCACGCTGCATTATACATATAACATGGTAGGTAAAGAAAATCTGATAACTAATAGACTGTTCCTATTAAGAAATTTCCGCTAAATTCTGGAGGCATTGCGTATTGAGTGACGGTACCTGACGCCGCATTTTGCTTCGTTACCAGAGCAAGGAAATCATAATATTCAATATTTCGTTTCCTCTAGTGGAAGTCGCACGCTTTTACTCCTGCACGATTAGCTATATTTCTACTTTACTTTTATAGTATATTGAGATACGGATGTAAGATTAAAATACTGTAGATAGAGCGTTAGTGTTCCTGTTATGAATAAGTTATTGTATTGATGTTGTCATCATTTGACTAATAAAAATAAATATATAAAATCAGTTTGTGTTTATTTTAATATAATTCTAATATTAAGATATATTTTAAAGATGAAAACACAAAAAAATCAGCAACCACTCCTCAACATATTTTCTCTTTTTATTTTCGGCAAATTAAATGAAATTGCACGATGAATTTATGGAATTCTCCGTTACATATTATGCATACATATACACTATACGTACACGCATATGCACTAAGTCCATAATTTTATGTAATTTCTGCCGAATTCTGGGGGCATTGCGTGTTGAGTGGCAGAACTCAACGCCGCGCTTTGCCTCGACATCAGAGCGAAAAAATGGAAATATAAATTTAAGTAAATATTTCATCTCCTCGAGTGGGGATCGAACCCACAACCATTCGATTTACAGTCACACTTTGTTCCCCTGCGCCCTGACTGGCCTCAAAATATTTATTTTTAAATTTTGGTAAACTCTCAGCAAAACTATCTACCTGCCCGCATATTTTATTACATATTTTAGACAATCGTGATATGGCAGAATATTGTTTTATATTGGTTCTGGCAGGTGGTTGATGTAACAATCTAGTCCCGATAACCACCTATCTAGGTACTCTACTCGGAACGCGCAAATTTACATTCCCTAAAAGATCCGAACATTCATTTTCACTTCTTACTAGCTTATACCGGAATGTCAAAACATGAATTTATCTACGAGTGGACAAGTCGTTTATTTTGTAACACAACAGTTTCCATCATAATTCGGAAGTTGTTTATGCTTTCCATCACAAAAAGAGATATTTCTAAAAAATCTTTTTTGAGTATATTCGATTCTAAGCTAGTGCACCTTATAATGGCGTGACCAAACGACACTACAGTATTCTAGAATACTTCTAGTATTTCGTAATTTTTGTCAAGTTTTCAATTTACTTCTGTAGTTACCACGTTTCGCAGCCGTAGATCAACGTCAGTACCAATACTGCATTGTTGTTGATTTTATGTTTCTACTAAGCATATTTCCCAGATATATCACTTCACTCACTTGGTTCTTGATCTTGCATTCCGTCCTTTGTTCACTTCTTTCAAATACAAGAACCATTTTCTTACCCGCATTCAGGCCTAGACCACTATGTTCACCCCCTTCTTCCAAATTAGTGACTAATACCTGCAACTCGCATTCTGATGATGCAATGAGCATCTGCGTACAGCAGAAAATTTACTTTCAGGTCAACTTCCCATATCACTTTGTTCCCCTCCTTTAAGACAGCTACATTGTACACCCAATGGTTTTTTTTTCATATACCTCCTATGTGCAATTAGACAGCGATCAATTATAATTTTTATTACACAAAAATTGGCTAAAGGCGCGAGTAGGACCTCGCCCACAGAGGGTTCTGTACTAAGTAAGGGAAATACTTTATAGGTATTTCCCAATCAAAATCTTGATGATCCGGTGAATAAAGTTAACAAACTTAAGTTTACGTATACACTTATTTAGTAGATATGAAAAGAACTACAAATATAAGCTTGTAATTATTTTTTTCTATGAAATACTAATTAATTTTTACTTTTCGAATTTTTCTTTTATCTTATCTTATTTCGTCCTAAATTTCATAACTGAAAGTCTACAGGAAGTAGACTATAAGAATTTCATACAAAATGAAACAAAAACGATACATAAATGCCTATATCTTTAGTCTGCGTTGTATTAGAAGCTTAATTTCTGTGTTCTAAGGAACTGTAAGCCTGAGTATCAGATATTAATTTCAAATATATACCTCAATGCAATCTTCAATAAAATGATCTTGAAAGAAGGACAGACGGACAACAAAAAACAGACAAAAATTTAAAAAATATAATTTTTGGGTTCTATTACAATACTAAAGGTCCCCAATAACATTTTTTTGGTATATCTTCCATGTATAGATCCGTTACAATTTTATTATAAATAAAGATATAAATATTAAATCTTAGTATTAGCTTCAAACCTTTTACCACATAGTAGAGTAGGTCTCTGCCTACCGGAAGCAGATCTGATCCAGTCTAATTTGTATTATTATTAATAATTTATTGTATCACGTGAAGATTCTATTTATTAAAATTAATAACTAAAAATTATATGAAACAATTTATAAGCGTCAATGTACTTACGAAAAATTGGCATATTAACCGCCCTAAAAGCTTTAAAAGTCATAGTTCATGATTTTTTTATCAGCTTCCTATAATTGTTCACATTCTGAAATAGAACAACTTAAGTTGCTTGAAGTTACTGCTTTTCTATTAGTTCTTGTGCATTATATTATAAAGTTTTGTACATAAACGTCTAATATTGTATTTAAAAGCTTTCTTCTTACTCTGTATACTATTAATACTAAACTTTATAATTATATAATATGTTTATAATATACTTATATAAAATTTGATAGCATGATGCGAAATGAACAGTAGGTGCATATCTGTTATATTTATCTATATAAAATGGTTTTGATAAAATCAGCTATAGGTTTATTTATTATAGAAAAAACACAAAAATGGAATACCAATGAATTTTAACAAAAAAATCACTCATCACACATTAATATTTAATATTCTTCTTCTTCAGCATCTCCCTGTACCCTTGTAGCAGGGTAAGTAGATGGAGTGTTGAGACACTTCGCTCCACAGTTTCCGCAGAATTCTGCAGGCATTACGTGTTGAGTGGCGGAACCTAACGCCGCGCTTGGCCTCAACACCAGAGGGAAGAAATGAAAATATTCAATATTTCATTTCCCCCGGGTGGGAATCGAACCCATAACCTATCGAGTTTAATAGTCACACGCTTGTGCCGCTGCGTCACGACTAGTTTCAAAAATATCAAATCTGGCTATTATAATCATATTAAATATATAATATATTTTATTTGTTTCAGGTAAGTCTTTATAAACTTCTTTCATCAAACACGCAGTCTTAAGGTAAGTCTAAATAAATATTGTTTATCGCAAAAATTTTATGAGAAATCTCCTGCAAATGTATGAAAAAATATAGTTTTTCTCGTATTTATTGTATTGTATACCTTGTATGAACGTACTCATAACATTTGAGAATATACTCGCATAATTAATAATTACAATGAAATAACAAATAATAATCTTTATCATTATATTTTAAAATTAGTTGCAGAGTGAAATAAATTATTTCCAACCCACGATATATATAAAAAATAACTTTATTTCAAGTTCTGAAGTGCATTCGCCGATGCTCTCGACATAATTACTTATACAGACGTAAAAATTTAATAAGAAATCTCTTTGAGGTATACTTACATAACTGAAATTTCATATTTGATCAAACGGAGAAGCTTATGCATTATCTACAAATTTAAATTATTCTTTATTCAAATAGATTACAAGTATTTTTTGAATCGTCGAATGAACATGTCGGTAACACCGGCTCGGAAGGCAGTTCTGCTAAGAGCCGGCGAGAAGTTCAACAGTTGCTCTTTTCAATATTGAGGTTATAATTATATTACTTAGTACTATGATACAATGGTAGCTATCCTGTGTGAAATTTAAATAATCTTAATTAAAACCATTTTTACCCTTCAAATATTGTTGGACATTATACTAAGATTTCTTAATTAACGTTGCTTTAATTAACAGTTAACTTAAAACACATTGCAGAATACTGTTATAGAGACGTATACTGAGTCCCATAAATTATTTATTTACTTTTTGGAGGCGATAATTAGAAGATACAAGTTTGTCTTTGTTTCTCAAATAATATGTACTAATGTATGTAATAATGTACTTTCTCAAGTAATATGTACTAATAATAAATTTAATAATATATACGTAAAATTATTAGTATTAGTTATGACATGTGTTACAGCTTAACAACTAATTTTAAACTTTGTCATATTATAAATAATAAGAACGTTAATATTAAAATTGATAGCTATCATGTCCAGATTCGATTATTAAAATTTTTGATTTTTTAAAGATTATTATAAAAAGTATGCATTTTAAAAATGATTGTAAAAAAATATTTTTAAAATATTCTATCTGGTACGATCGTATAGTTCAGTCTAATTACTAATCTATCACTGTTACGTTTTAAAGCTAGTTGAACAATGAAATAAATTGTATTATCTCGGTATATATAAAAAGCAAATAAATAAGAACTTTATTTCATATTCAAAAGTACATTTGCTGATGCTGTCTACATAATTACTGGTACATTCGGTTAAGTATTTTAAAATCAGTTCTCATTTCCCTCAGGTATTGCACTAAAATCTAACTTTGAAATATCACTTCCTCGTAACTAACTTATATTTTCTTGAAAGAATTATGTAAGTATTCTTTTTCTAAAATTGTTATGTTTTATTCGATCTACAAAGCGATACTTTTTGAAGTAAATAACAACATATTATTATTTACAAGCAAATAAAACTTGTACAGAAATTAAAGTCAATGACAGTTTTCCACTCCAAAATATAATCTTAGCATAGAACTAATAGTTTTATCTACGGTTATCCTGTGGTTAAATAAAATTTTATTTAACCACAGGACACTTTTAATTTGGATATGTCACATGAAATGAAAATGTCACATGAAACTATCATAAATTTTATTTAAAATAGAGAAAAATATACTGTCCTTCAGCTTTAAACCTGAAACTATTTGTTAAATGTACAGGCAACTTTCGTACTTTGGCGTTACATCACGTATTCGATGTCTTTAACACATATCGCAATCCGTTGACAAAGGCATTTATCACAGCTTATCACGAGGAGCCAGTGAAATAACATGACTAATGGGGCCATATTAATTATTGTTCACACGCAATATGTTGCCATAGTTAAATATATCGTTTGCCATTCATATCCATTACACTTGCTCTATTTGTATTGCAAAGTATTATTTAAAAATTTTGCTTGATTTAATAAAAGGATATTTTTAAGCTTCTGAGTCCGAAACGATATGGCATCAAGATATTCAACACGCAATGCCTCCAGAATTCGGTGGAAAGTGGGGGATGGAGTGTCTAACACTAGGTTCTCTGTGCCTACCCTGCTGTGTGCGGGATACAGCGTGAAGCTGATTTTTTATTTTATTAAGATAAACAGCGACCGACAACAGTACCTTACACTTAATATATTTGACAATGATGTAGTACTACTGGTTGACACCTTGGAAGACCTTAACAGAATGCTTGTGTTTCTATAGGAGGAAGTTTTAAAGTAAATATGACAAAAAATATAGTAAAAATATAGCAGTTATATTTGTATTGTGAATCCCAGAAATTTTTGACCATCAAATATCTATATACTTTGTATTAACAATTCTGTTAAGGTAAATCTAGCTTCGAGATAGATATATCGTGTAAAATGAACAGCGTTAACGTTAAAAAAATATTCGCTTCCAAATTATCTGAGTGCCTCGAGAACAAAAAAGGTGTGTTATTAGTGAATACATACGGAAGCGAGACGTGGTCGCTAACTACGACTCAAAGTGAAGACACCCGTAAGAGAGAATAAAAAAAAATAAAAATTAGCTTCACGCTGTATATAACCGACATTAAAAAATTGGTGCGTTGACGTGGCAATGGAGGGATGAGGAGGATTAAGTGTGATGATGTGACAGTAGGGGAGAACAATGACGATTCTTCGTAGGCCCCCTGTTAGATCAACTGATGAGAATGAGAAGCTCGATGTTAGCAGCAAAATATGGATGAATGTGTCCTATGACTAAATCGAATAAAAGTTAAGGGAGAGTTTTTTTTTGTTTAGGTTACTGATATATTACTATTAATATCTTGATTACCCAGTATGTTTTGTTTATATTGAGTTCGGTAAACATGGCGTAAATATAGACAGACACACACATATATATATATATATATATATATATATATTTGAAAATTTGCAAAGTTTATTTTTAAAATTTAACTGTATTCACTTGTATGCGGTAAATTTTAAATGAATTTAGTCTCTATTTCAGAATTTCTTTAGCAAGTGGTTTTGTGGCTTAATAAGTGAAGCATTCCACAGCTTATATATTGACTGACTGCATTTTTAATTTCGATAATTTCATTATTTGTAATATATTTTAGTAAAATGAAATATTTTGTATCATACGCATATTTGAATTTCAAAATCGCAATTCTTTTAAAGGGTTTCATTTTATCCGAAAAACATGAAAGTCACAAATTAATCTTAAATTGTTAAATAATTAAAAAAAAACCAAGCTTTGTAGCAGTTAACTATAATCAATTCTCGGTGTGCACAAGACAACCACACCACAACTTTGAATACTTTTCTGTTAATTAATTATTTTATATGAAGATACATTTATTTTCATTAAATTTAATATTTAAATAATAATTATTATTTACCAAAAATAATTGGAGAATCAGAAGACTCGATTAGTGTAATAACTCTAATCGGGTCACTAATATTTGAGTAGTCATCAAACGCTTGTTGTCAGCCATTATCGGCGGAAAATGGCTTAGAGAACCTAATCGTCACTTCCTTTACACTTCCTGCCAACTGAAGCACGCGACTCGCCCGTTTAAGATCAATACCACCTTAAATATTACTAATTCCCAATAAAATAAAAAATACAAAATCAAATCAGCTTCACGCTGTATCCCACACACAGCAGGGTAGGCAGAGAGAACCTAGTGTTAAGACACTCCGTTCCCAACTTTCTGCCTAATTGGAGGCATTGTGTGTTGAGTGGCAGAACTCAACACCGCGCTTTGCCTCGACTCCATGAGCGAATAAATGGAAATATAAATTTAAGTAAATATTTCATCTCCTCGAGTGGGGATCGAACCCACAACCAGTCGATTTTACAGTCACACTCTGTGCCGCTGCGCCACGACTGGCCTCTAATTTCCAATAATAATTCTTATTTATATACCTATTTTGATAATTTTTTGTCTCTATAACTGCATTATTATGAAAATTCTAAAATCATATTATAAAATACAGTTATATTAGCAGATAGGTGGTATGACCCATTTAAATTTTGCAGGTCTCTCTCTTTTCGAAGAATAGGAACCTAATGAACTATTGGGCATATTTTTTTTCTTTTTAGTTTCATGCAGGCGGGTTTTTTTTTTAATATTTGTTTTCGTTAGGATTTATTGGCTTCTTCATTAGGATTATAAGATGGAAAACTATGCAATCTTATTATTTCATTGAAGATAAGGGAAGTTGATATCAGGGGGATTTGAACCCGTTTTCAAAGTCCACGAACAGTAAGCTGTTATCCCCGCCTAGTAAGAATAGACTAACAAAATACTAAAGTGTATCTGTTATAAATGTGAATATTTGCAAGAATAGTGGTAAAAACAACTTTAAACCGTTATATATGCCAAACTGTTACTTAAAATGAAAAACCATAAAAAGAACTTAAAAATCATTTTTGGATACCTATTCAATTCAACGGTACTCCACTTGACTTAAAGAGGTCGACGATTTTTATTTTTTTCATTTTGATAATAAGGCTTTTGGGTGTCGTTGTGGTGTATCTTTATTACTCTAATAATAATGGATTTCAAATAGTCAATAGATATATCCATAAGTATCATTTCATATCATTAATACTTTGAAGTAATTATATATGAGGCCAGTCGTGGCGCAGGTGCACAAAGTGTGACTGTAAAATCGACTGTGTGGGTTGTGGGTTCGATCCCCACTCGAGGAAAGGAAATATTTATTTAAATTCATATTTTATTTCTTTGCTCTGGTGTAGACGCAAAGCGAGGCATTGAGTTCCGCCACTGCACACGCAGTGCCTCAAGCATTCGACGGAAAATGGGAAACTGACTTTCTTATCATTTTTGTTTCCTCTGCCAACCATGTTATGTGCTGGATACATGGAGTAATTCTTTTTTTTAATTAATCTAAATATGAATTTCTACATTTTACATTATTATTATTTATATATATATAAATAACAAAAACTATATGTTCATATTATTGTTCTAAATATTTTCTTAAGATAAATGTGTGAATAATCTTTTTTTAAATATATTAAAATAACATAGGTACATAACAAGACCTGTCAAAATTAATACAAATTGTTGACCATTCCAATTTTGTTTAAAATAAAGCATACATTTTTATATTTTACACAGATTGCTAGTTAACAAAAAATATTATAGCTACTAAGGCACTTTATAAAAAGTGTCAAATCTCTGTCATACAATAGTTTAAAATGCATTCAATATCGTTCGGAATGTCTACAATATTTTATTATTTAAGTTATTTCTAAAATAGATTATTGGGTCAGCTTAATAGAAATTGACCGTCAACGTGGACAAATATAGATTGAAACAACCGAACAACAAATATCATTAATGGATTTTAGTCCTCGATTAGTGCTTTATATGTATCGATGGTTCCCACGTATACTGAGTCAACTGTATTTCTAATAACTTAGCAGGAAAGTGAAAATTTGGGTGAATGTTTATATTTTAAATGTAATTATAATCAATCCAATATAACTAACCAGCTAAATAAACATAGCCAGGGCTATTTTGTTGATTTACAAGATAATGTAGATACATACTATGAGGCCAGTCGTGGCGCAGTGGCACAAAGTGTGACTGTAAAACCGACTGGTTGTGGGTTTGATCCCCACTCGAAGAGATGAAATATTTACTTAAATTTATATTTGCATTTCTTCGCTTTGGCGTCGAGGCAAAAGCGCGGCGTTGAGTTCTGCCACTCAACACGCAATGCCTCCAGAATTCGGCATAAAGTGCGGAACGGAGTGTCCTAACACTATGTTCTCTATGCCTACCCTGATGTGTGCGGAATACAGCGTAAAGCTGATTTTTTATGTTTTTAGATACATACTACGCTATTCGTATGTAAAAAATAATAAAAAATGGATCAACTAACATTTATATTTTTATACACGTATATATATATATATATATATATATATATATATATATANTCGTTACGTTTATTTTGTTTTCTCTTTATTTTTTTTTTGTTGTTATATTTGGTGTCTTTAATTTATATTTTGTTAAAATACAGTAAGTTGGCTACGTATACATAATTTTCAAAGTGAACTATCCTTAAGGCGAGTCAAATAATTAAAATTTCTTTAATTGTTAAAAAGTGGTATGAGAGGTAGAGGGAGACCTCTGTTGACCTTTGGAAACAAAATATCAAAGATACTGGAGGAAGGTCACGGACCCCCGGAGGGCATGTACGAAGAGGTTCAAGACACGGTGGACGAGGGGAAAGGTATGTAGAGACTGTATCGTTTGGCGCTCCGTTCTCCGACTACCCCGCTAGGGATAAACCATGAAGTTAGGTTAAGTTAATTATAAAAATTCTAATTGTAATAAAAGATATTTCAAAATAGTATCGGTAACATTAATAAATGCCGTCGTGACGCAGTGGCAAAAGGATGTGACTATACGCGACGGCGTAGTTGTGCGTTCGTTGGCCACTCGGGGGAATGAATTATTATTTAATAATATTTTCATTTCTTCGTTCTAATATTAACGAAAAACCGCAGCGTTGAGTTCCGCCAGTTGAGTTGACAAAGAGTATCTCAGCACTAAGTTCCCTCTGCTTATTAATAATTGAATATACTTACGTTCTAAGATATATCCGCGGCTTCGCGTGCCACCTATTATACATTTCTTTTATTATACTGTATTTGCCATAATATTGATTATATAATTTTTACACTCAATCATTCTTCATAATTTTGAGAAAGTGCAAGCATTACGTGGCTGCTTAAGAGGATGCCATCAGCGGTAAAGGCCCCTGCGGGACCCAAGCCTAGGCTTGCGGCCGGAAACAGAGCGTTGATTTATATTAATTTTACATTTTTTTCTCGAAAAGTATACGTCCAAATTACATGCTTTAAAATCCAAAGATTATCTTCAAGAAATTTTCTCGATAATGGAATTTCTCTCGTAAGTTTCAATATCTTTATCAAAAACCGGACAAGCGCGAGTCGGGCTTGCTTACTGAGAGTTTCGTACAAGAACTGCTTTTCTCGGCCTCGAGCTTTTTTTTGAAATTCAAGGTTCGGCTACAACAGTATTGGCCTTAACAGTGTCGAAATACGCCTTTTTAGCGATATAAACGGCTATATCTTCTTTTTAAGTAAATGTAAAAATACGATATTTTCAGAAAATCCGGACCATAGATTTGAGTATATGGTTTTAATTTTAACTCGATATTTCCAAGCTTTCCAGAAACAAAGGTTCTTGACAGACACACAGATAGACGAACGGACAACAAAGTGATCTTATAAGGTTCTCTTACCTTTTGTTCTTAAAAGGTGCGGAACCCTAAAAAAAACGGCTAAATATCACGTTACAATTTCCAATTATATTTTTTTTACAAAATGCCTTATTGTGACTTACTTATAAAAAATAGATATATGTACATAACGGACTTTATTTTAGAACTATTGATATTGAATGTTTTTGTAGTGCACCGTACTTACATATTTGACTATTTCTGCAGCGCAAGCGATTGAAGTAATCCAATGGCGTCCCTAATTATTATTAATTATAATTATTTCGTTATTTTATACTAACTAAGAATTAAACCGTAATGTTATATAGCATATAGCACTCTTGAGGAATAAAGCTTTCGCTTTCATACAAAACTAAAAAGTCAGATTGTGCAGACTATAGTAGACTGTGCAAGCAATCAGCTTGATTAGTTTGGGTAGTAAAATTAATGCACTTAACCTTCAGCTAAATTCCCCCGCAATTTTGTACGGGTGACATATAAATTGGGGTTGGAAATCTTAAACACACTTACACTTGATTTATTTAATTGTTATATATTTCTATGATATGTACAGAATTATCAAGAATTTAATTTATATTTTATTTTTTTTATTTTAAGTTATATTTTTATATAATTTTTTTTTATTTTTCTTTTATTTCTTCTACATTTTTTTTATGAATTTAAAAATTTATACTTTTTAGAATTGATCTTGAATATATATACAATATTAGCGAAAAGAAGGAAAGGGAGATCCGAATGATTGTTATGGAACGCTTAAGGAGGCTTTAGACCCGGAAGAAGATGTATAGATCAGGAGTTTTCTCTCCGTATGATCACGAACAAATATTTGGCCGTAAACCAAAAAGTTTGCTTTTGATGGTGCTTACTAAAAGCGTATAATAGTGTTATAAGAATGAAATTATGAAGATATTACCCCGATACAATGTAAGCAAAGCTTTGCTTAGTGATCTTTATAAAGATCACTAAGCCTGTGTGCAAATAGGAACTGGCATATCGCCTTGGTTTGTCATACAATCGGGTGTTAAACAAGGTTACGCCCTGTCACCTTGGTTGTTCAATTTGTATTTATATAACTGTCTCCAAGAGGATGCATGACAATGAAAGTAAGTGACCTGAAGGTATATTGGCTATTGAACGTGGATAATGCAATGTGAACATCAACGTTCAAGTTCAGTTGCAAGCCATTTTGCCTCTGAAAGCATGTGAAATAATGTGTGTAGACATGGATGTGAACATAATCGTGTAAGCCTGGATGCAAATATCATAATGAATAAGGTTCTGGTATTTGAAAAAAATAATAATATACGAAAAAATACAGGGTGGAAGAGGCAGCGCTCCTTTTACGGAAACAGCATATAGGATAAAATATTTCAAACCCACACCTAAAGAAATTAATCAAGGTACCTCAACAGTTTGGACGTAGGATTTTTTTTTCATTTCACGATTTTTATCCATACCTGTATTTCGTGTAACGCAATTACGTATAGATCCCAATAACGTAAACACTTACTACTACAAAAATACTACTAAAGGTTAAACAACTTTGAACTTTATCGCGAATACCTACGACTCGATTTCGGAATGANCCTTGAAACTGACAGATATACTTTTAATTTAATAAATTAGTTAAGTCTTAACAAATTAGGAATCGTACATTCCATTTATACAGTATTATTTTATTATATTATAATATATTTTTTTATTTATAGAAGAGCAAGGTAAACCTTTATTCAGTTCTCCTTCAAACCTTCTCATTTGACATGTCCTTTTATGCATATATTTTAGAGGCCGTCGATAGGAAGGTTATTCGTATATATAAATTTAAATTATAAATTATATCGAGTGTTTCTAGTAATACATATAAATTTATGCCTAGGCACAGGTTATGTCAACTTGACATATAAGTAAGTCATATGAATGTATTGATTAATTCTATAAATAATAAATATAATGTCATTTATAATAAGGGCACTTAAATATAGTAGTACTTTAACTTATATCCTCGGATCCTCTTTAACTTATAAATGAAATTTGCTTATTTTAGAATCAAAATAATACATTCATTTAGGAGCAATCACTTTTGTTTTAGTATAATATAACATAATAATAATATAATATAATAATAATATAATATAACATAATTAATATTCGCATGCAAAATATTTTCCTAATGAGAGCACTTGGTCTGGTAACGAAAATACTTGAACCGAGATTCTCTAGTTCGATAATTTGAATAAATTTCATAATTTTATATTTCAATTTGCAAATGAAAGAAAACTTATTCTTTTTTTCTTTAATTTTCAAAAAGATGAAAATATATGTTGTACCACATATAGATGTTACGACTTAAGTTAAAACGTATAATTTAAAGTTAAAAAATATCGATATATATAGATCAGAGTGTGACTAGTTGTGGGTTTTATATATATATATAATACGTAATCTTAGGGATGTAATTATATTAATCTCATTGTGTCCATAATGGAGGTAGTAGATAGTGGTACGTAAAAAAATCAATTATGATAATGCAGTAAAATTTGCTTTCCAGGAATTCATAGGCTCTCGTCCATAAGAATTTTTATATCATCGGGCTGAACAATCTACAGCTTAAAGGGTACAAAAAATTATATTTGGTGTTTATCAACTATCACTTAACTTTGTCCATTTTTCTACAAATTTCATACTTAACGACCACAGATATATTTTAACCAGCTTCACGTTTTCACTCTGCATCCCGCACACAGAGGGATAGGCAGAGGGAACCTATTTTTAAGACACTTCGTTGCGTTTGTTTCCGTTCATTCTGTATTTTTATTTAGTGGTCAACACAATAATATAGACGAGGCTCTACGAAGCATTGAAAAAATACCAAAATTGGCCATGAAAAATACAGCCCAGGCTGACATCAGCTTGGCTTCCGATGTCTGTTCCTATTACTTATTGATCGTCACTGCAAAGCTAGTTGTTACAGGGTGCTATATGCGTTTAACTTTTAATGGAGTTTGGTGGAATGTAGAATGAGCGAACGAGTGGTATACGCGATATACTATGTTCATCGCCGATGAACATATGAATGCCAAGTGCTGACCCTTCCAAGTGATAATCTCAGCTTCGGTTTTCTTTTATTCTTTTTCTATAATACCTATGTACATTTATTCATATTATAATCGAATTTTACACATTTAAACAGAATGAAATTGATAAAGCCTTTCTCCAGGAATACCGTAGAAAAGGGAAATAAGGATTCATTATTATATACTTATAGATATTATATAATAATTAATTATTTGTTATTTTAAATGAAACTTTAAAATCGGATTTGGATTGATTTAACATTATGTATTTTTAGAAACCCGATGTCCACGGCTAAACTGAGGTTCTGTTCTTCATCTGTCATTTGACACAACGATTTCTTAAGTGCCTCGCGTACTGTCTTGGATTCTTCTAAAATGAGCTGGCTGCATTGTGCTTTCTGGTGTGGTGATTTCATATCACATATCTTCGCAAGGGAGAATAAAAAAAGAAAACAAGAATATATCTCGTAATTCTAAAATGATACGCGAGGTTATTGAAATATAAAACAGTAGGAAACTTTCTACCACCTGGTATTGAGTCCTAAAAACTATGAAGTCTCATACCCACCACAGCATAGGGCAATATACAAATAGCTATTAATTATTATTACTTACGTATGCAATTTTATAGTGACTGAAAAACTTTCAACTTATGAAAACTTTATTTTTAATAATATACTACGCTTAATTAGTCAGTCAATCAAAAGGCGGGCTACGTCTTATCGATTTTTTCTATCCTACGGTCCTACCTTCGTTCATTTTTCTCTTAGTTCAATAATATTGTAAATACAAACTGACAACATTATTCTCTTCCATATTTAGCGAATTCGAATTTGAAAAATAATCGCTCACATTTTTTGTAAATACTCTGGAAATATATTTTAAATTTTAAGTATTAATAATAATTTTCTATAGAAACTTCCACTAAAATGCTGTAACTATTTGTGTAAAAATTAAATTTAATGATCTGTGCAGGTAGTACTACTCTCAATTTAATATTCTTTTTTCAGCTTCACTTGCACTTCACCTCACTGTCATTAAAAACAAGACGCCCATTCATTAAAAACATCACACAAACTATACTAGAAATGAAGTACTAAAGTAGAATGGTTCGTCATTTTATTGAAATCAGACTTGCGCAATTCTGGAATCGTTAATTATTATATTTTATTTTGTATATGTATAATTACATTGTGAAATCAAAAGTATTAGTGTTAATAATAATCAAAATAATATTGAGCTATCGCTATATCGCTTATATATGTTCATAAACATAAATAAAGCAATCTCTAACAGTTTTAACATTTTTTTAAATGCTAATCCACAATTAGGAAGAAAAAATGCTTATTTAGAAAACGTATAAAAATTTTAACGTAGCGGGTCTCAAACCCGTGCCTCCTTGAAACCGACCAGGCGCTCTGACCACTAAGCTCTCATCAAGCTACGTAGAAATTTTTATACGCTTGTTCTCATCATCTCTGTAGGGAGATTTTTACAAATTTCCGCTACCCAATGATAATTACTAAGAATTATCGTTTGGCAGGAAAGAATGCTATTTATTAAATATTTTTAACATTTTAAAAGTGTTATAATTTTTATACGCTTTCTAAATAAGTATTTTTCATTTCTAAGTATCTCTAGTAGTAGTCTATACATTCCGACCTACAAATTGTACCACTTTTTCATATATATTTTTTAACAATATCAGCTATAACAAAATAAGTCTGGTAAGACAAAGACAAGCTGACAATTAATTATTATTTACACAATTACTTAATGTAAGCAAACGAAAATAAATTACGGTATGCTTTTCTAGTCTTAACGTTAGTTAGAGGGACTGAAATATGTAGTGCATAGTGTTCATTCATACGATAGCAGAATAAAAAAATATATGAAAGTGAAAATTAATTTGAAAACTCAAGTTATATTATATACTAGCGGCCCGACTTTACCCGCTTAAGCTACATGATTATTGATCTAATAAACAGAAATGACTTTTAATATGATTTTTATTACTTTTTTTGTAATATTCTAATACGATAATTCTATATCGATATTCTCGATGTCTAATTACGATAATGTAGTAAAAAAATCATTTTTACTACATTATAGTAATTTCTATAAGGACTTATGATTGTTTTGAATTAAAAAATACGACCAATGTTGATATTTGATATTTATAAAAATATACATAAAGCTAATTATTTCTTATACGTATATATTTTTGTAACATTACGTTCTTTTTACCTATGTAATGTACGTCTATCATAATTTTAAAACTCTGTTAAAGGTGCTGATGTCAGTAAATAATTTAATTTACTCTTTCAGAAACAGCCTTAAATGTTAAATTATTGATTTGAAACATTCATAATATTCTATGTAAAATAACTGTAATCATTGTATATTATTTTTTAAATTAGTTACATATATTATTGGCTAAATGTACAATTGATTAATATATAGTTATTACAGAGTACACGTAGAAAGGCTGGTTTTAGGAATTTTTATATAGATTTGTTTCAAACGAACGAACGAAACGAAGAATCTATGTATTTACTTAATGTTTCTTTGAAGATCAAATCGGTATTAATTTCTGTGTTGAATTAATTACTACTTAAACTTAACTGTTATGATTTATGAAGATAAATATGTAGCTATTACAGAGTGCACGTAGAAAGACTGTTTTTAGGCATTTTTATATAGATTTATTTCAAACGTACGAACGAACCGAAGAATCTATGTATTTACTTAATATTTCTTTGAAGACCAAATCGGTCTTTATCTATGTGTTGAATTAATTACGACTTAAACTTAACTATTATTATTTATGAACCTTCACTAACAATTCAATTTTGTTTACTTTATTGTTTGTACTCTCAACAAAAGTGTTTTAAAAATATATATTTTTATCAACAGTCATATAACTAAGACGTTTCGAATGTCATTCTTTAGCCAAGAATCTTACCAGCGCGATTGCTATATAACATTCGCAGGCAAACTAATGCCTTCAGTTCATTCAAATATATAAATACCGATAACTTTTTTTTAATAAACCAATTTTGATGAAACAAACTTTAAATATTAAGTTGAGTTAAAACAAAGCAATTGGTCAATTTTTTTAAGTAAATCTGTTCAGTACTTTCAGAGAAAAATGTGACCATACAAATACACAGAGAGACAGACAGACAAGAAATTTAAAAAATATATTTTTGTTTTCTATTATTCTTTTTAAGTGTCCCTATAAGGATATAGGATTTTATTCAAAATTATTAAATGTACAGACAAAATATTTTTACCGTTTTATTATATATAGAGAAGAGACTAGCGAACTGTTGGCTTCGCCTCACGAATCACTTTCGTGGTCTAATAACATTAACATTTTAAAGTCAATATACATATATTGATAGCTAAAGTTTCGGCCAACTCAATAAAACAATTATTTTGTAGCAATATGGTCGCATGCTATTCTTTATATTGAAATAACTTTTTTATTTAAGAACCGTTTGAAATAAAACACAAACCGACAAGGCAAGTTTGCAAAAATACAATAGTGAAAACTGCATTTAATTCGGTTAATCCGTTACTGAGATTAGCGTGAACAAGCGCACAGACAAGCAGACATTACTAAATGATGCCATATAAATATACTCGTATATCTTCCATGTACTGACATAAATCTTCCATATACAGACAGCGTTGAGTTACTGTTTTATTATGAGTATAGTTGTAGACTTACTGTTGTTGTTGAGTTTATTTGATCACAAAACATACATATACATGTATATTCAATATGAGAAATGAACTCGTAAGACTTAATTACACAGTGTAGTGACGCCCCACTGGGATTGGAGCCAAGGTATTCAATTTACGCTACACGTTAACTGGTCAGTACAGAATAAGCATAGATGCGCCTTATGTGAATTCTGTAGCGACATCTGACTCTACTCTACAGTCTAAAAACATACATCAAACCATTTAAAACTCTATGTTGCGTACATACGGTTTATTTTTAAACATCACATGATTTTTGTTTATGGTGAAATTTTCAAATAGACCGTTTCGGGATAATCTATAGAATATCGAGCTAGTGGAAATTGAACTATTAAAATATTTTACCAAAATTCTGTTGTCTTACTATTCAGTATTGTACTGACATTGCAGTATTTTTACTACTACTTTAAACTATTTTCCCTGCTTCAGATTCTTAGGTTCAACCGAATTCTGTGTCAGTCGAAATATATATTTAAATTATAATAAATTCAGAACTACAGTTTCAGTTGCATAATACTATTATACAATCTCAGACCTCACAGAACTTACTAAGCTACAGGTTCTTGCTATGATCTCTTTGTGGTCTTGTCATCGTATACATATATCCACACTATTGGTATAGTCTTTAGAATAATTGTGCTCATAACATTTTAGAATAATTGAGTATTAATTCTTATAAATTAAATTTTATATAAGATTATTTATTAAACATATAAATTTATGTATATATATAAAAATTCACGCTGTATCCCGCACACAACAGGGTAGGCAGAGGGAACTTAATATTAAGACACTCTGTTCCCCACTTTCTGTCCCATTCTGGAAGCATTGCGTGTTGAGCGGCAGAACTCAACGCCGCGCTTTGTCTCGACACCACAGCGAAAAAATGAAAATATAAATTTAAGTAAATATTTCATCTCCTCCAGTGGTGATTGAACATACATCCAGTCGGTTTTACAGTCGCACTTTGTGCCCCTGCGCCACGACTGGTCTCTATAAAAATAATATACCTACAGTATATAAAATTAATGTATAGTAATGTATAGTATATAAAATATGTATGTATATGTGTATATATTTAATAGCTGCATATGTATATATCGTTATTTATATAAGTTTTTTTAATATGTACTTTTTTTTTGTATAAATAACTAATAGCTCTTACCCGCTGATTGTCACTCCATCCACTTCCAATGCTCGGCAGGAAGTATTAACTATATAAGAGATGTGCTCGGCAGATCTCTTATATAGATAAGCCCACCTTTGTAAGCTAAATGTTTTAAACATTTTTTTTTTGAGTATTTTAGTGAAATAGAGAATGTTATATAAAATAAATAGGGCCACAGCGATTCAGTATAAAATGCAAGTCAATTATCATAAAATAAATATGTTACTCTATTTTGTTGTCTGAGCATTAGCGTAGCCTCGAGCCTTGTCCTTGCAATGCGGCAAACGAATGGTGTTTGAAAAACTAGAATTGCAAACCATTGAGCATATTTTGTTGCGTATATGAAATGTTTTTCATAGAAATTTTCACTTGTTATAATATAAAACCTTTATGAAAAGTGTTTGTTTTTTATTGAAATCAGATTAAAAATGAGATAATTTATTAATTAACTATTATAGTAACTAGTAGACATGACGATTCAAACTGTCTGTCTAAAAGACTAGAGACCCAAACGCGGCTTCGCTCGCTTAAATTTATTTTTATTACTTAAACTTAAGCTTATACTTATTTTTAATTGCAAAACGACGTATGTTTTTTCTAACACCTCTAAAAATATGTGTACAAAGTTTCATGATAATCGGTTGCGTAGTTTTGGCGTGAAAATGTAACAAACATCTTAAATTCACAGTTATAATCTTAGTATAATGTCTTTACTAGAAGTAAACTGTCTTTATAAAATACAACTCTTAACAAATTGAAAGTTAAATTGAAACTGTAGATTATGATAAAGTCTATGTCTTAGACCAATAGAAAGAAATATAAGGATAAAGAAAAAAGTAATATAGTACTTTAGCCAGTATTAACTGGCTAGAGATTCAATTATTATGTAATAACCGAAATTTGAATATTTTAATTAAAAACTATAACGTAAAACCTCTTGGTATAAATATGTATATATTTTTTTACAAAATCAAAACAAGCTACAAGTAACAAAACAGCATTATTAATTAGTTAGCTCTCAACGCAACCATGTAAAGGTTAAATATAAAGTTTATAAGGACTTAAACAATATATTTTGTAAAGCTTGTATGTATATCAATAACTTTTAAATTTACAATATTTTTTTAATATATTTTTGGCGTCACTCTGTATCCCATACACAACAGTTCTCTATTACCGAAGGGTGGAACTCAACGCTGCGCTTTGCCTGAACACCAGGGTGATGAAACTCCAACTTTAAATATTTCATTTCCTTGAGTGGGAATCGAACCCACAACTACACAACTACAGTCACACAGTGTGCCCCTGCGCCACGGCTGACCTAAAAAAATTTAATAACGTATAACAGTTTATTGTAAATTACATGCTATATTTTAATTTTTGTTTTAGACTATCGAGAATGCAGTATTATATATTAAGTGTAAAGCTAGGATGCCAAAACGACGACCTTGTACGTACTGTATATGGAAACTGGCAGAGGATATGAATACAAAGAAAAATTACTAGATAAAAAAGAAGCATTTAGTTAGGGTTCATATTTTAAAGTTCTGCATTATAATTTTTTCACAATAAATAACAAAATTATACCGAATACAAGGGCGTAAGGAAATTATTATTTTTTAATTACGTACAATTCATATTGAATAATAACTAATAAACACTTAATATATGCAAAGATTTTTTTTTTTTAAATTTATAATATATGTATATATTAGTAAAACTTAGTGACCTAAAAACACGCAGTCTATAGATTTTTAAAGATAAAAATAATAATCACCGTCCATACGATCACGAGCTTGCCATGCAAAAAAATTTTATCTTCCGTTACTTAAATGTACAGCAAATGTATTCAAAAAAATTATAATATTTAAAAAGTATTTACTTTTTGATGGAACAAAATTTAACGCTTTTTTTGTATTATTAGGTGTAATTAAATTTAATAAATATTCCAAAATTATTATATATAAATTATACTAAAATAAAAATTTTATATCGTTAATGATTTGGGAGCTGTTAAATACATAGGTATAAATACGTTTATACGTTTATGAGCAATCTAAAAATACGTTTTAAGTTATAAATTAACAAATAGGGCAACATGAAGCAATTCTGGCACTGAATAATCTAATTACTGCATTCAAAGCACATAAAAACGGCACCAAAAAGTCTGTAAAATTAAAATTTAGTAGTATATTATTATGACATTTAAACCTTATCTTAATTGAGTATTTTTAGGATTCCGTACTTTTTAAGGAAAAAAGGAATCCTTATAAGATCACTTTGTTGTCCGTCTTTCCGTCTGTTTATCTGTCTGACTGTCAAGAGGCTTTATCTCAGGAACGCTTAGAGACGTCAAGTTGAAATTCAAACAATATACTTAGATCTATTGCCCCATGATTTCCTGAACAAAATGTATTTCTACATTTATTTAAAAAAAAAAGCCGTTTATACAGCAAAAAATAAGTATTTCGACACTATAAAGGGAATCAAAATTAATAGGGTACTTCCGGTTAACATAGAATTATGAAATTTCGCAGCTAGCATCCACAGGTAGTACTAGTTCAGGAAAAAAAACCTGAAACTATACATTTGTAGTTAAATCCAATTGTTGCTCCGCTCCAATGTGGCTCCAATTTTTGTACAGAACCCTTGGTAGGAGAACCCGACTCGCGCTTGTCCGATTTTTTTGTACAATGTCATAATTTCTGTTATTATAATAACTGATTAAGTTGGGAATGCCTATATCAAATAATAGCTTAAATTAGGCTAGCCGCACAAATACAATAATATTTACAAAAATATTAATCAATATATGGCCCCTTATACCTAATATGGAATATTATTGACAATTTTTCATTATAAAATCTGACGCAATCGCTGCGTACGCACACTAATAAAGCTATCGAGCTTGAGTAAATACAACTAACAGAGGCCAGTTGTGGCCCAGGGGCACAAAGTGTGACTGTAAATATGACGGGTTGTGGGGGAAAATCTACAACCCGTCAGGTGCTTCAGCTTCAGCTCGAGGAAATGAAATAATAATAAAAATATTTAATTAAAATAATAATATACTTTTATTTCTTAATTTTGGTATCGAAGCAAAACGCAGTATTAGTACCGTCACCCAACACGCAATGCCTTCCAAATTCGCTGGAAAATGGAGAACGGGAGAGCCTTAACACTAGGCTCCCTCTACTTACCCTACCCTCCTGCGCGGGATACGGCATGAAACTGATTTAACTAACAGGATGATTTAAAAATTACATGAGAACGAGAGATAGCAGCTTTCAAAAATAATTATCCCTATTTGGTTTTTTTTTGTAAATCTCGAGCAGCTATTTTAGCGCAATATTTTTCTTAATTTTATAGCGATATACTTCAATGGATATATTCCATAGTTCTGTATTAATTTACCATATTTTAATAATCTCTATTAAATATAGCTAGAGTAGTGTTATCAACACTATGTTCCCTATTGACACTGTTTTCGTCGTTCATTTTAAACAAAAAGCACAAACGCTTTCCGTAAAATATTTTTTCAATTAAAATATTGCCGCGCGCCCGCATACGATAATATTATTTATAACTAGCGGCTCGCCCACGGCTTCGCCCGCTTAAAATACATGATTATTGATTTAACAAGCAGAATTGATTGACAACTATAATGACTTCTAATATGATTTTTTTACGACATTATCGTCAAATAATTTTTGATTGTTTTAAATAAAAAAATACGACCATTGTTGATATTTGATATTTATAAAATATACATAAAGCTAATTATTTATTACACGTATATATTTTTGTAACTTTATGTTCTTTTTACCTATATAATATACTCTGTTAAATGTGCTGATGTCAGTGAATAATTTAATTTACTCATTCAGAAACAGCCTTAAATGTTAAATTATTGATTTGAAGGATTCATAATATTCTTTGTAAAATAACTGTAATAATTGCATATTAACTCCTGTACAGTTTTTAAATTAGTTACATATATTATATGAACGAACCAACCAAAAAATCTTTGTATTTACTTGATATTTCTTTCAAGATCGTTCTTTATCTCTGTGTTGAATTAATTACGACTTCTTTCAAATGACGATAACTTTTTTTTTAATGAACCGATTTTGATGAACTAAACTTTAGTAGTTAAGTTGAGTTAAAACAAAGCAATTGGTGAAATTTTCAAGTAAATCGGTTCAGTACTTTCAGAGAAAAATGCGGACAAAAATATGTCGACAGCCAGAAAGACAGACAAGAAATTAAAAAAAAATCCTTTTGCTTTCTATTATTCTTTTTAAGTGTCCCTCTATCCATTTCAGTTAAAATTACTCAATGTACAGACAAAATATTTTTACTGTCTTATTATATATAGAGTTAACTCTGGGGAGACCTCCCGATATTGCCAAAAACAAAATTTTTAGAATTCTATAATAATATTGAACAACATCGAGATACGGGCTGCGCACATATAAACTTATTGACAATATAAACTTTATTGACAGTTCTATCCTAAGTGTTCGGCTAGCAATAAAGCTTGCTTAATTCTAATGTTTGGTTGTATTTATATATAATAATATATTCGTTGATTTAATAATATTGAACCCAGTCGTGGTGCATGGGCTCAAACGTGTGACTGTGAACGCGAGAGGTTGGGAGTTTGATTCCTACTCGAGGAAATTAAATATTTATATTTTTATTTTCCTCGCTCTGGTAACGAAAAAAGCAAAAAGGTAAATGGCAAAGCGTAGAGTTCTGCCATTCAACACGCAATGCCTCGAGAATTTGGTGGAGAGTGGGGGAATGAAAGTGTCTTAATGGGAATGGAATGTCGTAACCCTAGTTTCCCAGGTTCCCTCTGTCTGTCTGTCAATGTCTGTAATGTGAACACTACTGTTACTGTGTCTTTTGTAAGATATTTCTCTTTTTTTACTACTTCTATTATAAAACTTGTTCAATCTTTATACTCTTGCTTATACGGATACTAAACTCTCTTTTAAAACACTACATTTCATGTGCATTTTTTTATATTTGTACCTATAAAGAATTTATAAATGTTATAGAATCTTTTTAATTACTTTAATTAGTTAATGATTTCCACAATTTTTCAAAAAGTATATTTTCGATTTTTGAGGCCAGTCGTGACGCAGTGGTACAAAGTGTCACTGTAAAACTGACTGGTTGTGGGTTCGACCCCCACTCGAGGAAATTAAATATTTACTTAAATTTATATTTCCATTTCTTCGCTCTGGTGTCAAGGCAAAGCTCGGCGTTGAGTCCTGGCACTCAACACGCAATGCCTCCAGAATTCGGCAGAAAGTGGGCAACGGAGTGTACCTAACACTAGGCTCCCTCTGCCTACACTGCTGTGTGGGATGCAGCGTGAAATTGATTTTATATTTTCGATTTGTTAAAGAATCATTAATAGAAAAAACCTAACTCTACAATTCATAAAAAATTGGTTTAGTGTGATTCGCACCCGCCCACCGATGGTTCCGTAGCGCCGGTCTATATTTGTGATTGTAAATATACTGTATGTGCTTGTACTTACGCGATGATCAACTGCCGAAATGAATGATTTTCTGTACTTTGATCACTCCGTTGAAATTCACTACCAATCGACGTTCCATAATAATCGTAAGTCATCATAAGTAAAGATCTTCGAAAGCAATATCTAAGGTTTAGATGGATATGTTTACATAGAAAGTAAATCTTGGGCTTAATATAGTCTCAAATTTTAACCCCTTTTCTTTTTAATTTGCATTTTATTTAATTTTAAGAAAGTTTCGAAGCGTTTTCGATATTGAAGAATAATTTAAATTTATATATTATAATACTACCAGTACAGACCAGTGGCGGCTTCGCCCGCATACCAAATATAATACTCTTATTATGCTGCTTTTGCTAACCAATTGGATACATCCAATCCTGAATAACTTGTTTTCATAATTTTGAGAAAGTGCAAGCACTATGTGGCTGCTTGAGAGTTGTCATCGGCGGCAAGGGTGCCCCTCCCTTCCCCCCACGAGTCAATCCTTACGGCCGTCACCAGAGCGTTGATTTATTTTAATTTTACATTGTCTCGAAAAGCACTCATATACGTCCTTATTACATTTTATATAAACCGAAGCCTATCTGTGAAATGTAATGACATTTCACAGATAGGTATTTTTAGGACAAATAAAAATAAATATTATTGTCATAAAATATACTGACATGTATTCAACTATCTTCGCAGCGCACGCGCTTAAAACAATCCGATGGCGTTCCTTATTATTGTTATCTCGTTATTTGATATATGGTAATATTTAAGTTATTTTAATTTAAGACCAGTTATGGCGAAGGGACACAAGTGAGTGACTGTAAACTGTTATATTATATATTATATGTAATATTTAATATTATTATTTCTTCGCTTTAGTGCCGAGGCAAAGAGCGGCGTTGAGTTCCGCCATTCTACGGAAAATGGAAAACAGAAAGGCTAAATAAGAATTCCCACTCAGGCAAGGCAAAGCGTGGCGTTGAATGTAACTCAATATGAGATGACTTGGATATGAATGGAAAGCGAAGAACGAATTGTATTGATAGTATTATAATTGGAGTACAATGGCAAGGGTCGTAAAGTCCACGCAAACGATGTAGCGGGCAGCCACTCGTTAATACCTACATAAAAGTCTATTAACAGAAGCATTTTCATAATTATAATAAAGTTACATCATAACATTTTATTATTATTCCGAATGATATAGACAAACATAAGTTATCTATGTGTTTATTTTTTTTAATATAATCTTGGTAGGAAAAAAATATAACCTTGCTTTTGATTCCCTAATGACAGTCTCAAGTCATGGAAACATGTTACTGTGACATGAATTGAAATTGAAAAGAAAATGATGATGAGGCCGTCGAATCGTAGTGGAACAGCCGCTGCTTGTTAGTGTGCAGAAAAATCAAATACGCTATACTAAATATATAACATACGAGTATATTTAGTTTCCAGAATCTTCCCTCTCCAAGATTAGTGTGCTCAGTATAATATAAAACATAATTCAATTACCTACTATTATAACGTAAATTATAATAAATAATATTTTGCACAAGCACAAGCAAGGGCACAAACGTGTGAGTAAACGCGACAGGTTGTGGATTCGATTCTCACTCGAAGAAATAAAATATTTAATACTTTCATTTCTTCGCCCTGTTAAAGAAGCAAAGCGCAGCGTTTGGCACAATGCCTCCAGAATTCTTTGGAAAATAGAAATCGGGGTTCCCGAGTTCCCTCTGCTTACCCCACTATGTGCGGACTACAGCGTGAATCAAATAATAATAATAATAACAATGCAAATAATAGTGTAGTGTAAATCTAAAAATAATATTTTATATAAAATGGAAGTTGTATAGTATATAAAGTACCTCAATCGGATTCTGTAAAGATTTTACCGATTCAAGTTGTGGTTATATGCCAGTAGCTTACAAATGGCATCAAATTGTACAAAGCTCACAATTAATGCCGTCTGATGGTACCGGAAGACGTTTCCGTTCGCAATACCGTGCCTTCATCCTAACTACGAGATGGTTGTCAAAATTCAATTTCGATACCATATAATGACTTTTTATGACGTAAAACAGGTATTATTCTGAAATTTGAAATTATTATTCTGAATATTCTTCATCTAAATCCGTCATAGGTGCTATTTTTGTTGTGTAAATGAAAAGTGACATGGTGATCGTTAGTTCAAACTCTCTCGTAACGATTTCGGCTTTTTCGTTATAATGTAGTAGATTGTATTTAAAGCGTAATGGCTATAAACTTGGCGAGAAGAAGAGAATGCAATTACTTATCACTACATTCGTAAAACTCACAAAATTGAAATAAAAAAATATTTGTTACTCTACATTTATCAGATATAAGAAAACGTTCTAAAATATGCCGACTTACGTTGAAGCGTTTATACTAGCCCTACACTACCAGTCTCAAGAAAATTTGTCGTGTTCTGACACGTCATTATTTTGTCCATGGTGTATTTTGAGAGCCCCGAGAATAATCTTAGCCTGCACACGTTTAAATTAATAGCAGTATGTTTATCAAATTTAAATTTACAAATCTAACAGCACCGTGAACCTTTATAGGGTTAAATTGGATACAGTTGATCAAAATTAAATTTAAATAATGTTTAACATAATCTCAGTTAATTTACAAGTAAATTAAAAGCTTTTACTTATATATATAAATAGAGTAATTCCGGATGTGCATTGTTTGTTTGTCACTCTTTAATGGAATAATTTTATAAAGATCAGACATCAGATCTTCTAAACAACAAAAAACGTTTGCCACAGGTAGAAATAAAGATACACATATACATATATACTTAAAAACACGTCAAACTTATATTTTATCACGGGGGATAAAAGGGATGATAAATTAAGGCAAGTATAAAAATTCAGGGATTTTCTAAAAGATAGAAATTGAAAAACAAATGTCACAGATAAAACATTTATAATGTGATTTATCCTTAAAGTAGCACAGTCTAATTAAACAGATTTCACTCAAGAACATTCATTAATAGTACATCATGGAAATCTTGGCTGTGAAAGAATGCAATTATTTTATAATCAAAAATTGAAAAAAAAATTGATGGTTGTTTCAGATCTAAAAACTGTTACTTACTTTTACTGTTACTTATTAAAAAAAAATCTCTTTCTATTATCTATACTCAACACGAAATACCTCCAGAATTCGAGGAAAGTGGGGAACGGTATTTCTTAACACTAGGTTCCCCCGGCCTACCCTGCTGTGTGCGGGACATATATTATGATTTATATTATTTTATTTAGTTTTAAAAGAGTAAATAAAAAAAAAAAAATTTAGTTACCTGATATTATAAAACTTGTTGAAACTCATGCAGATTTCATGAATTTGTCAACCTGCCAGCCTCGAATGACGTCGTTTCTACACCAAAAAGATCAAGGTATTCTATATGTGTTTCTGGATGATATACGTGTTCTGATATCTTTTACACCTTTGAAGTATCATTTTAACACACATCTTGTTAAGTGACAATAATAAATTATTATTCTATTATTTAAATATTTCGTGATGTTGTAACGAAATTATATATTTACCTTAATATTGTATATGAAAAAACCAAATGTAAGAGACCATTTTTTTTAAGAGACCATAGTGGCGAAATAGGACTACGCTGAGGCGTCTATGTTTGTAGATTCAAAACGAGTAAGACTGAGAGAGTACAAGGGTGCGTGTGCGACATTTCGACATCCACTTCTCACCCCGCCGCGCTTTGCCTCGTCACCAGAGCAAGAAAAGAAAAATATTGAATATTAGAGTAATATATAATAAGTTTAATTTGAGAATGCATTCATTAATTTTTGAATAGTTTTAAAACTTTGTTAGCAAGACATATGCAAGAAAATTAGATTATTTTTTTTAAAAAATACTGAAGACTAAAATTGAATGTACTGAATACTGTCTTTGAATGATATTGTATGTATTGTAAGATAAGTTATTTTTCAATATAATGCAAGGATAAATTCTTACAATTTCTATTAATAAACGGTTTTAACACATTTCAACACTGATCATAGAGTGGTTCCTGGAAAAGGGCATGGGCTACGCTTTATCAAGAACTTTTTATTGAAGAAATTGAAATGAGGGATGAACGAAACGATGAGCTACACAGCGATGTACCCATGCAATCTATCTATATCTAGATTAAGTTTTTTTTGTTTAAAACAAGCCCAAAACGAATGTACTGATTTAGAATATTCTTGAACCAATATGAAGCTACGTAACGAAATTAAAAACATATTTCGTATTTGTTTAATCAAAACGTCTACTGTTGATAACTTGAGTCAATGTAAATTATGTTTACTTTCTTAAGCATCCAGAGTGTATATATATCACGAACCGTCCGATTTTTTGTGAGTTGTAGGTACTTTATATCATGCCTTGTATTTAAAATCTAGTAAGTGAACATTAATACAGCTACACCAGATAATAAAGAATTCTTTTAACAAAAATTAAAGCATTATTTTAAAAAGTCTTCAATTTTTTTAGTACATTTTAGTTACAAACAACTTGTGCCTGATTTTTTATTTAGTCAATTAATAAGTAATTGACTGACTAATTTACATACTTTATATGTTTATTTGGATTAGGAGCACCTATTATATATCTCTTAATATATCTAGTAGTAGTAGTAGTAGTAGTAGTAGTAGTAGTAGTAATAGTTGTAAAAGTATTCAATATTATATCGAACACTCTCACAGATTTGATTTTAATATCGACTGTTCATATTTTTTCTTATTAAGCATTGATTTCACCTGACAAAAGAGGTAAGTAAATCATGATATACTATAATATCTACATACTCGAATGTATATTAGTACCTTTATATATTCACCACTCGCTCCTCTAATGATATTTATAAAATCTAGAATAACTAAAAATATATTGTACTTTTATATTTATATTGCATATATCTCTACTAGATAACGTAATGTAATAAAAATATACCTCATCAAAATGATATAAACGAGAGCAAAACGTTTCAGTGTGGTAAAATCATGGTACGTCTTAATTTACGACCACGCGTTCTAAATTTTGATAGCCGTGTTTTGACACAATGTGTTTTAGAATTGTATTCTGATTAAATTATTATTTTCTCACATCTTAGATTTCACTCGATTTTTAATTTTAAATAGATGTGTAATTTTTTGTTAAATCTTATAGTTAATAATATTCTATAGGTACTGTATACTATGAAATTAGCCAACAGCCCGCGACTTCGTCCACTTGAACTACACGATTATTAAATTAATAATCTGGATTGTTTTCGTATTCTGATATAATATAATATTTGCGTCGCACTTAATTAAAAAAATTGTAATACCTTGTTGAAATTTCCATAAAGATTTTTGATTATTCTGAAAATAAAAAATACAACCTATGTTGATATAAATTGCGTAACTTTAAATTATCTATCTTAGATCGGCTGAGTACATTTTGCATCATATATTTTTTTTTTGGTAATAACAATAATTACTACAGCAAACAGAAACAAAAGTATATTTTTAGAATTTAGTTTTTTATATTTAGCATTAGCAGAAGACAGCCGTGGTCGTTTCTTTCACTTTCTGTCATTTTCTCCTGTTAGAATTGGAAAATAGCAGGTGAAAACGAGAGAATACGTATCCAGCAGACAGACAGTATTATTTTCAAATTTATAATACTAGTACAAGAAAATCTGCTTAAATTAATGAATATTTATAATATATAAAATAATAGTGTAAACAAAGTGATATGGGAGTGAAAGTAGGTGACCTGAATGTGAATTGCCTGCTGTACGCAGATGATGCAGTGCTTATTGCATCATCAGAATGCGAGTTGCAGGCATTGGTCACCACTCTGAAAGAAGGGTGTGAATATAATGGTCTAAGCCTCAATGTGAATAAGACAAAGGTTCTGATTTTTGAAAGAGATGAAGAAAGGACGGAATGCAAGATCAGTGTAAATGGTAAGATATTAGAACAAGTGAATGAAGTGGTATACTTGGGAAGTATGTTCAGTAGAGATGGAAGATACGAGATGGATGTGGAAAGGCGTATTGCTGCCGGTAACAGAGTTAACGGAGCCTTAGCTGCATTGATGAGACGGCGAAACGTCAGCACAGCTGCGCGTTTGGCCGTACACAATGCAGTTTTGGTACCGACTCTGTTATACGGCAGCGAAACGTGGGTATTACAGAAGAAGAATGAAAGAAAGATGAATGCTGTGGAGATGCGATCTCTTCGTAGGATATGCGGAGTCAGCTTAGCTGATCGAATCCGCAATGAAGAGGTACACAGAATGGCAGGTACTAGCGAGGATGTCACAGTGAGAATGAAGAAGAACGTGCTCAGCTGGTTTGGGCACGTCGAACGAATGAGTGATGAAAGAATGGCAAAAAAGATTTATGATGGAAAAGTGAGCGGTAAGAGAGGTAGGGGGAGACCTCGGTTGACCTTCGAAAACACAGTATCAAAGATACTGGAGGAAGGTCACGTAAAAAGCATGAGGACCCCCCGAAGGGCATGTATGAAGAGGTTGATGACAGTGGACGAGGCGAAAGAGGTATGTAGAGACCGTAGCGTTTGGCGCTCCGTTCTCTCTGACTACCCCGCAAGGGATAAAGCGTGAAGCTAAGTTAAGTTAAGTTAAGTTAAGTTATAAAATAATAGTCTTTAGAAAATATCAATCATCAAAATACTGTAATACTTCAATGATAATATTATTATATGATGATTTTATATTATTAGTTCTGCCACTCAACACGCAATGCCTCCAGAATCCGGCAGAAAGTGGGGAAAGGAGTCTCTTAACACTAGATTCCCTCTGCCTACCCTGCTGTGTGCAAGATACAGCGTGAAGCTGATTTATTTATTTTTATAATATTATGATAACTTAAAGATATAAAATTTATTAACAACTTTATTTACAGATCGTCTCTATTATATTTTATTCAAATTCAAAATCGAAATGATTCTAGCTCGTCTGTCAGTTAGACATCGTCCTGTCCGTGCCAATCCACGTGCGTGATTCAATCTAGAAGCTAGCCGAGGTTTCAGTTTAATTTGGCTGCAAACAACGTTGAAAGTGACATATCTTTAATAAAAAAAATCTTATTATTATTTTTAAAAAAATCTAATTAAATGGATTTTTATTTCAATTACGACTTCGATTGCGATGTCGAAATGTATTGGATGTATGAGCAAGAAATTTGGCAGGAAAATAATTATGGATATTTCAAATAAAAAATTACCGAATCAGATTCTGAAATTTAACTTTTAAGATTCTAAAATTTTGATATACGATTCATATTTTTTTGACGACAGTAAAATTCACTTTCATGCACTGCACTTGTAATTTGAAATCATATTTTTTTGCAAAAAAAGAAATTTAGATTCATCTAAACCTCACAAGAATTGGTTGTATAATTGATTCCGACTGTTAATTCTTGTATTTTGCACATCAAAAATATTTATGATTAAAAAATATATATGAAATACATAATATATACATTCATATATATATAAAATAATTTAAACGATGAAATTGTTCATCAATGTTTTATTAATACGTAAGAAAGAAAATCTCTACCGTGTTTTAAAACAACTCCAATATCTTCGTTTATTCCACACTGGGAGGAGCGAAAAATATACAGAAAACTTTTTTCGTTATTATGTTTATACGATTACGCAGGCGTGTATATTATAGCTGACACGCATTACGTATATCGTTTTATTAATATTTTAAAGTATCCAGCTCTGATGATTTTATTTTTATAATTTTTGTCTTAGGGTTATTTCGGTTTCAATGTCATCACGAACGTGAAAATGGCTTAACGGGCCCAATTCAATTTCGACGTCTGGTCTGTGAATTTTATTTTGGCTGAACTAATGACTGCTGAATATTGTAGTTAAGATAAAAAAAAACATGAATTATCATGTTAAGTTAGAGTTAATATGATTATTATTATGTATTTTGTGGTATTAATAATTATATCAATAGGTAATAAATATTATATTATAAATATGTATTATTCAGGATTTTTATCATTATATGTAGAATAACAACGTTGAGACATTTTGTTTATTCACAGAAATAAACAGGTATGATTATGTATATTTAATGCAAATATTTATTTTTTTTAAAACTATTATTAAATAATAATATATATATTCGATTATAATGCTTAAGCACACACATTTCGGTGTACACAGAATACATTATATTTTGTGCATTTTTTTCTATTCTAAATAATTAAAATGCTGTAAAGTTCGATTTAATTCATAAAAGATCGACAGATACTACATTGATCGATTATATATTATTGGGCTTGAGTTTTTGATATATTATGATTATTTTACTTAATATTTTACTGTAATATACTATAACACTAATTTAAAAAGTGGTTTTTAGTGACGAATTTACGTATTTCTAGTTTTTGCCGCACTTATCTCTACGATTGTCAGGGGTTATTGTTAATAAATACTGACAAACAAACTGACAATTTATTTGAAATTGCAGGAGAAATCGTTTTGGGGCACATTTTACGCTTATCAAAGCAGTGTAATGTACTCACATAATATATATAATTGATAATTTTTATTTAAATATTTTTATTTAATTAAAATCAAATTTATATTACTAAGATTCTTTTATGACTAAGGTTCTTAACAATCTTATTTATTTATATCCGGCTATATTCTTAAAATGGTTAGAGTCCAAATTATTCTTGGCTTTAAGTTGAATAATATTGATCTTTCCTGGATAAATGTTTTGCAAATTCAGTTTTTTTCGAAAACAAAACCATTTTCTTGGCACGAAATGTGAAAAAAATATATAATATATAAATACTTCCACAATTCAACTTATTAAATAAATAGATCAAGGGGGTGGCTCGATAGTATATAATAAATATATAATGTTATTTACGACAATGACTAAAACTAAAAAATATTTTAACCAAGTTAAAGTATTCATTATATTTTTTTTGTTAGATGTGAATGTGATGTGATTCTTACTGTACACGCGAACTCACTAATTTATATAAAAAATTGTTGTAACTCGTTAACCTGTTTGCAAGACTGCAAAAAAAATGTTAAAAGTATGATGCAAAAGCAACATCATTTAGTGCTATTCGCCCTAACAGTCACTAAGCCCTATTTTTAATTACGTGCAGTAGGAGAGGCTTTTCGGTTGGAAGCTTGAAAAAGAATTTAATTCTTTTCTTTCAATGTTTATTTGGTGTTTTTACTTAGATTTTACTTAAATAAAAAATTCTTAATTGAACCAGGAACGTATTAATGTAACACTGGCTTTTTTGAACGAGTATTATATCAACAATTTATTAAATTTGAAAATGAAATTTCGATAAGTCATTATTATTTATAAAAGGTGACGCTTAAAAGTTTAGTTGTAGCAGGTTTAGAACATATGACTATCACATATCACTGCATTGATGGCAAATCACAGCCTTCGTTTGATACGTCTTGCAAACTTGCTGCTTTAACAAACGAGAGACATATCAAATCTGGGCACTGGCTATTAAGAATCCGAAGGTGAAAGCCTCAAAGAGGAAGTACAACCCAGCCTCTAGGTACTTTAACCCTAGATAGATAGCCATATTTCACTGTATATAAAAGATAACCATACGTCGCCTCGACGTATGTATGTTTGAGTGAGCATATTTTGAATTATGAATATACTAGGTTTATGAATGTAATATAATATCTTAATGTATGTATTAATAGACTATATAAATGAAAAATATTGTAAGGTTTTTTATATTCCATAAGAAAGAATAAATAAATAACAAAACAGAGTAACTCTTAACTTAACAAAACTTAAAAATCTCAAAATATTTTTTATGCTCTTTTTAGTATAAAAAAATAAATTTAATGGTCACCCAACGATAATCTTTTCTGCCTCCAAAAATTTAAAGCTCTTGCGTGACAATATAACTCGGCACACTTGGCGAAGCGCTTTCAGAAGATTCAGCTCAATTTTCGGGTTTTACCACTGGTGGAGCACTCACCACATGGTATTTGGCATCACTACGTACACTTAAATTTTTAGTAAATCTATAATTCTTTAAATTCACTGTCGACCTCTCAATCCCTTCATCGCTAGTTTTATAAAACGAACGAGTTCTTTATAATATACACAAATGCGTGACGACATTATGTTGTTTATTGTTTTATTTATTGTATTTGTGTATAACGTGAATAAAAACTAATAAAAATATGAACATTTAGTGTCAAAAAATGGGAATATTACATTTTAAAAATCCATTTCAAAATAATTTCAAAAGTTGGAAAATTATACTAAAGTAAAAGCCCATACGTCACTTCGACGTTGGAAATATTTTTCATTGAAAATACTCACAAAAGTGAAGCCCTAACTGAAACGATATGAATGTATCTTGCAAGCTCCGATGATCAACTGAAATGACAGGAACGGTCCGTTTAGTGACACAAAAAACCTTCAAATTATATCAACGGTGATTCGACGTAGATTATCTATCTAGGGTTAAGAGGAAAATTGCCAGAGCAAGGTCCGAGTATAATGCCAAAATCGATGAGAAGCTTGAGGACTACCGGTCTGGAACTCAAGAGTTTTAGACCCTCTCAAAGGATGCACTTGGCAACTTTAACCAGCCTTCGCTTCCGCTATTACGCACTGATAATGATTTGGTCCATACGGCTAAAGGGAAAGCCGACATCCTGGGCACTCTTTTTACCTCAAACTTGAGTATGGATGACCGAGAAAT
This sequence comes from Heliconius hermathena, assembly GCA_013403705.1. NCBI lineage: Eukaryota > Metazoa > Arthropoda > Insecta > Lepidoptera > Nymphalidae > Heliconius > Heliconius hermathena. The sequence goes on along the minus strand of JAAIXJ010001861.1, from coordinate 153,584 downwards.
AACGCCACCGATCAACCCGCGGTGCTGAAGCTCAATGCCTGAAGTTAAGTCCAGCCAAAAAGCGGTTAGGCGAGCTCTGTCTTCGTTGGACATTCACAAGTCGAGTTTGCCAGATGGCATCTCTCCTTTAATGCACCGTTCATGTGTTCCTGAGCTAACACCGGAGCTAAGGCGTTTGTTACTACTCTCCTATTCAGTCGGCGTAATACTCTCTTATTCACCCTGAAGATCTCCCTCTTCCCTCCCTCCCTCTTATCAATCCTGAAGAAAGGCGATGGTTCCTATCTATCACCTCTCTGCTCTCGAAAGTGATAGAGAGCATTATAAATAGCCAGATCTTGATTTTTCTGCAGGATCACCGATTGATTAATGACCGTCGATATGTTTTGAATGACTGCCAGTATCGCGATCATCTGGAGAGCAAGGCTAAGTTGGGTTCGAAGACACTGGGGGTCATCAGCAGACCAATACTAAGTAATTCATGCCAAAACACTGACTGGCCCTATATAGGATCCAGGTTCAGCCTATGTATATGGAGTACAATTCATATATCAGTAATAAATGAATTGTACTCCATATGAGGGCTACTTTAATTCGCACTATGGGGATCGCAGGATGCTCTAGGCATGATCTTTGACGTCTCCAAGGCATTTCATTGCACTCGGTACTTAACATTGATCATGAAGATATACTAAATATTACGGCATAAGAGGAGCATTCTGACCTTTTATTTAGCTAACAGAGTTCAGAGGGTTGAAGTGAATAGCAAAAAATCTCTTAGGTCACTAATCAGCACGGGAGTTCCACATGCATGCCGTATTGGTCCTTGTCTCTTTTCAATATATACAAATGATTTAATACATCTAGTTGAAAAGAACCATAACATTGTTTACTGATGGTACTTCCATTATTTGCTAATGGTCCTTCATTGATTTTGAAAATAAAATGAAAAGATGACAAACGTAAGTTTTGACGATGATGTGAATAATGCTCTTTCGAAATGAGTACATTAGTTTAGTGCTAATAACTTATTATTGAATAGTAAAAAAACTACATTTACCAAACATAAAAACTGTCGATATACTGTTTAATAATAAAACCGTGGGTTCTGGCTCCAAATAATTGGTGAATAGACTTAGCTTATCAGTTTTTATCGATTAAAAATAATATTAATAAATATTAATGATTTTACCAAAATCGGTGATATAATAGGCCTAAATATAATTCGATTGCATTGAGTCTGTAATTCTTTTATGGGACAATATGTACGCGTTTACAATGGGATCCCAGAGGGGAAATTTTCTCTTTCAAAATTTTAGAACTCGCTCCAACCTATTTCATTATTTACTAAATAATAAGTTTGAGTTTGTAAATAATTAATTTAAAAAAATTAAAATCCCGGTTGCGCCGGTTCTTTTCAGGTCAGCGATAGTAAATTAGTAGGTATGTGATATGTAAATAACGAAGCAAACAACTTATTATTTTGAATAAAAACTATCTGACTTTGGCTTTGCTTATAAATTTTTATAATGAAAAAAAATATATACTAAACATTGTTTCACGACATCATTATTTTACTCAACAAGCCTTATCCACAATTCTTTCAGTGATCTTTATATACGTTAATTTGTGTTCCGGAAAAGTAGTTCTTTTTTATATTATAAAGTGGAGTGATAAAAGTCTTAGTATTACTTAGTACACTTAGCATTCAGTGATAAATCTGGAAGTGTGATATGCATTGGTAAGTACAATTAAGATTTAAAAGTATGCCTCCACTATAATATCGATAAAAATACGTGCAAATTTATAATATTTGGGGTTAATAGAGACGCGACAGAGGGATATACACACGCTGTATGGAGTGAATAGAAAAAAATGCTAGCTCAAGGAACACATCTTAGGTTGCTAGATTATAGATATTACACAACCCAAAATATACACATATTTTTTAAAAAACTAAATATCTTGGATATCTATTTAATGTATCTTTTTAAACTAACCTCATATGTCATGTCTATTGAGCCCACATAAAGTTTAAATACAAAATATTGTTTTTATTTTATAATATATGATGAGTATAAAATAAAAAAAAAACTTGTTACTCTGTGGTAAATATTATATAAAACCAGTATTAATATATATTTCGATATAATAGATTATTTTTATATCTAAAGTCGGAAACATTATAAAAATCTTACTCTGAATGTGGTTCTATCGAGCCCATTCCACTGTATATTTATTTAAAGGATCCAAAGTCCAATCAAAATATGTTATTTTTAGGACGATTTAAGTAAAAAGCATTTGTTACTAAATGGTTCAATTTTATTATAGCTCAGCGAATTTCTAGCGCTTGATCACATCCGCTTGGTCGCTAGGGAGATAACCGTAAATCTGCCGTGCTAAAGCCTCACCTTCACCTCTGGTAGCAATTTGAATTTTTATTTACATGCTTATTGCGATCATTGAGCTAACATCATATTAAACTGCTTAGTATTTAGTTAGGTTTAACCATTTTATATTTAAAATATTTTTAAATAGAAAATGTAAAAAATATATGCATTCATTTGAAGGATAATAAAAGGAGGAAATAAAAAATAGTAATAAATTTTATAGGAAGTAAAATTTGTATTTACTAATCAAAAATATTTAATAATCAATTACGTTAATCGTTTAATACGCGAGCATCAAATGTTCCTTTAAAATTAGGCGGGCTAGTATATACGGTAAGTGTACTCATCTAATATGTAAATTAAGATTAAATTTCTGAAATTCTACATTCTATAGATTACTAACAGATTAACGAGGCGGATATTTGCAAGTTAGCAGAATATCATCAAGATAGATCAAAATTGGAAATACTAATAAGTTCAAGTAATACTAACTACTTTGATGTAGTAAACTCGCTCTAATTGATTAAGTATGTTTCGATTTCCTTATTTGCAATAGGAGTGAATAATTATTATTAAACAATTAGACACAAGTTTCGTATATGTAATAATCACACAAATAACAGACATTCTTGGAACAGTAAATTCGTGATCAAAGTAAACTAAACCAGTAAAAAATATTAATCTGTTGATACAACATGTTGCCCTGTGGCGGCAGTCGATGAGTCAGTGTGGTAATGTTCACATTATATGTTATTGCAGCCTGCAGGTCGGCCCGAGCGTCGCACCTCGAGTCGTAGATGGTGGGCTCTTTGTGCGGATTGTTAAGGGCGCGCGGGTGAAAGGCAAGAATGCGGCGTGCGTGCGGGCGGTGCGGGCAGTGCGGGCGGGCGGTCGGCGCGGGCGGGCGGCGGTGCGGACGGGNTTCCGATCTGGCGGCGCGGGGCGCAGCGCGGTGGGGGATGCGTCGCTGCGGGCGCGGGCGCGGGCCGGCGCGGCTTGGCGCGTGCCGCAGTAGCGTGGAGGTGCCGCGGCCGCTCGCCTGCCACGCCGACCCCGCCGTCGCCGACGCGGTTGACCGCGTGTTTGGCGCCGTGGTGGTCCCCGGGACAGGTTCACCAGTTCAGTGCCACTTTTGGAATTTCGAACGACCCGCTCCGAAGCCGGCTCTCGTAGTTACGCCTCCCGCCGCCCACCCTTCGCTTATTGTTACGAAACTCTGTCTTATTCTATCGCTCACTTACAATTGTTTCTGCAATGCGATTTTACCAAATATCAGTATGATGAGCTCTAAAAGGATTTCTTAAATATTATTACAGTCATTTGCAGCTTATTGCGAGGCGGACGCTACGGTTTTCAAAGAATATATTGCAGCTCAATCTCGTTGAGAAACTTCCGCTAAAGTACGATATACTACACATACAATACTGTCTACATTTTATAAACGGGTTTTCATAAATTTGTAACATGAAATTAAGTGCTGTATCGTTTGAAAATATTTTAGTAGAAATTCCAATTAATACACTAAATACGTTACAACATAAATAAAGACTCTTGTTATCTTTATCTGATATTTATAAATATTATACTTGAAACATTAGATTAAATTTCACAAAAAAGTCATCAACGTCATCAAGAGTTATACTTTTTTTAATATTTTTTTTTATGAATTAAACAAAAAAAATTACAAACATAACTTATATTTAACGTTACTACTACTTTCAGAAAAAACTACATAATTTACATATTTAAAGACAATGAATGATGTACATGGTACAATAATCAGGTATCATTGATTGAGATAGCTCTACAAGTATTATTTGTTGTTTGAAAGCATCTGTGCTTACTACAACAAACTACTCATATCTGCAAATCGTGAACAGAGAATCTAATTACAAGCCGTTGAAATCTTTATAATTATTTAGCTGAACGGAATTGTCAATGTTGAAGAGCTCGATGTTCCAATCTGTTGTTCAAGACGTTTCGGAATTCAGCACTTACAAAAGCCGAAAAATCAAACAATCAGTTTGTTGAGTAGAATTAAAAAAATTACAAATAAATACTATATTGTCTATATTGTTGCACAGAAACAAATTAGATCAAAAATAAGACATTTATCTTGAAACTGAAAATTTCGTCCATTGTGTGTCATTAGATATTAACGGAATATTTACTTGTATGAATAACTAATTCATAAAGTAATAACATCAATGTGGTGTATTTTAGTTGTAAATTTCTTGGTAAAAGCGTACCTACGTGAATTGTTTAAAGCTAAAGGAATCCAACCTCTGTGCTGCAATTTTCGTCTTTGCACTACAACTTTCTTAAAGAAACATAATGTCTCTTTGATAAAGGGAAGCTCTACGTACTTGGATTTTCATTGCTGTCATTAAATTTGAAACCAAGCTTGTAAAGTTTTTAAACACCTTTCAAAAATAAGTATAGTGCTACGTGATCTTCTTTAAGATTTTTTTTTTAATTTTAAAAGCCATCAAATTTGTAATGTCTAGTAAGTATTATACAAAATTTTATCTAAATTAAACTAAAAAGCAAAACACAAATAAAGTAACTTTAAGGTCATAGATTTAGGACATAGGAATGTCCTCGTGAAATATACATATTAAAATATGCGAGTAGTTTCTTTGTGCAAATTCTAATAAAATCGTGGAGACAAAATGTATGTTAAATATAAAAGATGAAAACATTTTTTTTCTTTATCCCACTAGAATGGCACTAAGGTTTGTCAGGATCATCATTGTTATTCAAAAACATAATTAAAATAATATTCTATTTGAAAATTACATTACCCATGATATAAAGTCATTTAACTAATTTACTTAATATTGATTTCTAATTATTGTAAGTTTGATATTAGATCTTTAACGAACTTCATTTATTCCTATATTTTTTTAATTGATCCATTGATTGTATGTAAAAATAACGAAAGTAGTAGAATCTATAATTCCATATTATTCCACATATATACTTTAGTAGCAATCTAAAAGGATATAATCATAACCAATTAGGTCTCATTTAAGATTAAAAGTCCAAAATAATGTATATTTGCAATATAATATATAATATTTATTTTTTTAAATATATCAACAAAAAGAGTACACGTTAACCAAAATGATTTATTCATCGTAAATAAATTTAAACTTAAGGAAGTACTAATATTAATAGATTTTATGCTATTGGTTAGGGTCAGATAATAATTATACACATTGGTTTTATTTGTGCGACAGTGGACAAAATCTTTAAAATTCATAAATAATTAATGTATCCATTTAATTTACTCCTAGACGGTTGGACGGCTGACGGTTGGATGGTTGACCTTCAGTATAGTTTAGTTAGCGAGACACCACCACCAAAGAAGATAAGATCTACTCATTTTCTAAACGTACTACAATTATTTCACATTTATGCTAAGAACTATTTAACTTTTGAGCATTGAGGCCAGTCGTGGCGCAGAGGTGCTAGTGTGTGACTTTAGGTTGCCTGTGGGTTCTTTACCCGCAGAATCCGCCACTCAACACGCAATACCTCCAGAATTCGGCGGTAATGTCCTCGTTCCCTCTGCCTACCCTACTGTGTGCGGAATACAGCGTGAAGCTTATTTGATTTTAGATTTTGAAGTACTTAACTTCCCGAGGAACCGTACGTTTTATTTGTAATAACATAAATTGCAAACCGTTCATATTTGCAGTTTACTTCTAAATGGAACTCTATTAGTAAAATCTAAGTTTTATAGGCGAATGGCTGCGCCGATTGAATTTTCGCACTCGGATTGGCCTTTTTACAATGGCTCCCGTCGCAACCGTTTTAACTACATTAACGTGTTGACAAGCATCGTGGCTTTGAGATCAGCGGTAATATGTCACATTTTAATGCTCTCCACTTCTAAAACAATATTTCATCATTAATTTTCAAAACCATAACCATTGATTTTATTCATTTATTTTAAACGAGTTTTATATAAATACTTATTAATGTTATATTCCTTTTTTTAACAAAATTGTGAAATTGTGTAAGTTAACCTTGCAGTCAATTAGCTTACCTTATTTATATATATAATGAAAAGCGGGTTGATATGTGGCGACAGTTTTCCTTGACTTAACGTAGAGTTTATCCCGATTGACGTAGCACATGAAAGAGGAAATTAGTTGTTTGTTATAATTACTATAATTATAAAGACTATGTAGGTCTTTACATAAAAATGGCGATACTATTATAAAAAGATTATTATCTTAATATAAAACCAATTCATGTCCCAATTAAACAAAGGAATTAGACTTTTGAAAATTTAAATAAAAAAAGATTAAAGATTCAATCGTGGTAGTACCGTTTGAATTCTTATTATTTCCTAATGATTTAATCAATTTTACTTCACATTTGAATTGAAAACATTTGAAAAGAAAATGAAAAAAAATATTTTAATGTTGTTGAATTCATTAATAAAATTTAAACATCGGTAAGTTATTGTAGGGCTGCAGTGACAGCAACTGCAATGCGACCAGAAAATTGCTGGCGTATCACAAGGATAATAGTAAATGCATATAGTAAATTTTACATATTGCATCATACAATTTATAAATGGTACATATTTCGTTACATACAATATATTGTATTAAGCGTGCTTTTTCAATTTAACAAGATTATTGTAAAATGAAAAAAACATATTGTTAGCGTACTCGTGTAAAAGAGGGTAGATTTAGGTGAAAAAGATGATAAAAGCAGTGGAATTGTGTCAATCGGGGGCTATTGCTTGTCGGCAACGGCCCTTATTGGAAGGAAATTAGTGTGAAGTATTGTTATTAGGTGATACATGTCACTTATTGCAATTACGTAGTATCCCTTTCTAAATAGTTTAGAAACATACGGACGATGTGTGTTTTTATCGTGTTTTTTTTAAAAACTATAACCGCTTCCGATTTCTAACAATATATAATTTTTTTTACCAACAAAAAAATCGAGAGAGGGTCTGTAATCGATGCATACATTTTTTTATGTGCAAACTTATTCTTTTCCATAGGATTTCTTCTTACTGAGTAGTTAGTAGTAGAGTGGTTAGTTATGAATAATTATTGCAAGGTATATACCATAGAGAAATGTTCCTATATAAATTTCCTATCAATCTTTTTTGAAAATATCAACAATATTTAATTATAAAAAAAAAACAAAAACTCGTAAAAAAACTGAGTAAAACTAAAACTAAAAAAAAAACAAACCTAATAGCTTATTAAGACTATCCGTCAAAAGATACGGTCTGGGATTATTTATTTTTTTTTTTGCTTCACTCTTTATCCCACATACAACACTGTGGGTAGAGAGAATTCAAAGGCATAGTGGGTTGAGTGGTGGAACTCAACCGTCTTGTTAGGGCGAAATGAAAATAATACATTTCCTCGAGTAAGGGTCGAATTCAGAAGGCCCTTTATTTATAAGGTTCCATACAATTATTCTAAGTAAAACTAGAAAAAAACAATTATGCCATGTACTATATGAACAATATATCATACTTTGATTAAATTAAAACTACCAAAGCATTATAACAATTTGGAATTATTATTAACAAAATATAGTGTAAATATGTTCAATAAGCTATATTATTATTACTAACCAGACTTAATAACTTGTTATCGTGTTATCAATACCACTGGAAAGCGTCTAGTGCCTTAGTAGGTCAGTAATTATATCTTTTTATTTTGATATTCGTTTCAACATGAATTTTAAATGATACTTATCAACGTCAGCGAAGTGTTGCACCTGCATTTGTAATCTTTCCCCTTTTTTTCTTCATAGACCACAATTCTGTGTCAAGGCATTAAAAATTGAGAAATATGTAATAAAATTTTATATAATCCAGGTGAAATCGTGTGTGATTGTGTTGCCTTTATATTTCCTCTGTTTACCCTGCTATGTGTGGGATACAGCGTGAAACCAAAAAAAAGTTGATAACTAACATCTTCTACAACCGAAGTTTAACATTTACGCTACTATAAAATAAGCGTTTATTTATTTCAAACGAGAAAATGTTATTTTAAATGTACAATTAAAATCTACCTGTTCAAAACTTTAAAAATATTATTTATTTTATAATACTTTAAATTGTATTATTTTAGTAATTAGAAAAAAATTAAATAAAAAAAGATAATAGTAGATAGTCCACCAATTTTAGTGTGTTATTTTTTTCAATTCTATGTGTACATATTTTTTGGCTGGCTCATATCAAATTATATGTATATATCAAGTTATTTTGTAAAAAAGAGTAAACGGATGTTATGCACTAACATAAATTAAATTACATAGTTATAATTAGAAGTTCGTTCAATACTCCAAGAACCCTTCAATTTCCAAGGTACTAGGGGATTTGGTAAGCTTAAATAAAATCAATGTGCGATTCTACTTGCAATCACGATTTCATCTCTTAATGAATGTCAGGGAATATACGTCTCGTGTCGCATAACTTTATTTTTAATTAAAAACTTGATATCGTTGGTCTTTAATAAATCTGTATATATATATATATATATATACATATACATATATATATACATATACATANATATTTTGGTAATAATTAATATTTTGTATATTTTTTATAGTGAGCATACTTACTAAAACATATTTATATACTGTAGTTAATTATGAATAATATGTTGTTTAATATAGTAATTATACAATTAAAATAAATAAATAAAACGACTGTTAGTGAGGTCTTAGCTGAGCTTTGCATTTGCATGAGTGTTCATATATAGGGTAGGAGTGACGTTGGTTGATCCAAGCGCAGAGCATCTCTAGTGCAGCCTTAACCGGTTTATACTAGATTTTGACAACCAGCCTCTTGTACTGATGATAGCAGCGTTAAATATTTTCTTCTTAATATTTTATATTTGTGTTTGATTTATTAAAAGTGAAAGATAAAGTTGGCACTGTCATTGTACAATGCTGGTAAAATATATTTGACAACTCAGTACAAAAAATAGAAAAAAATCGTGAACACAATCCTTCTCTTGGTGATACAACGGAGCGATTCCCTTTATTAACACAAGCGAAGTGAGTGAAAATTATGGTGGTGTAGAAGAATTGAAATATTTTTTTAATTAATTTCTAAACGACAGTAAATTTATTTATAATTTTTATTGTCACTTATGATCACTCGTATAAAAATCTTAATCCTCGCGAGCTGTACTTGTGCTGCTGTGTTACTTTATTGTTATTATTTTTCTTAAGCTCACTTTAATAGTTCCACATTTACAGATGATACGGAATAGGAAAAAAATATTTTAAGTTAGTAGATTCCTAATCTGTTGAGTTTTAAAGTAGAACGATGGTTGAACGTTTTCATCTAATATTCTTATACAATGAGATTCTTTAGATTTCACTGTAAGCTAATTAACACTAAAGCCATAAGTTTACAATTTGCGAAGTTAAATTGAAGTAGTCTCGTCAACTATGTGACCGACTAAAATTTCTTTCAAGATTCCACAGTCGACATTCCGCAAAACAGTCTTCATACCTTTTTCTTTATCTAGATCATTTTTATTTTATTTTATACATCATTTCTTGATAGGTACCAATATACCAACATATATACCGACAGTATAGTGTACATTTTTTATTTACTATTATATAATGTAAAATAATCTATTTTAAATTATCATACAGAAAGAAAACGGTATGATGAGATAGAATATAGGCTGCATAGGTATAGATCCAACCGATCCTATTCATTTTATTAGTTACAATTTTCCATGAATGCTTATTTTTCTATAATTCTGTTTTGTTATACTGATAAATTTTTAAATTAACTAGGACTGGAATAAAAGCCGCGAAGTCATCTCATATTGTATTCAGAGCACGTTACTTGAACACTTCAACATGTTGCTTAGACCTTAGTCCATATCAATTTGTCTTTCAATAACATTTGTTGTTGTCCGATTTAAGTCGCTCCTATTGGATATATATTTTTAAAATTTACTATTTTGTAAGATCTAAAATTATATTTTAAAATAGAAATAAAATCAAAGAATACTTCAAAATATATATAAGAATGAATTGCGACGTTGAGTTTCGCCACTGAACACGTAATGCCTCGAGAATTCGGTACAAAATGAAAAACGGATGTGTCCTAATAGGAACGGAGTATCTTACCATCAGATTTCCAATCAAAAAGCAAATTGTCTTAATATCTTTCATACAAATCCTATTTATTATTTATCTTATGATAGGAAGAAAATCTACATTTTAAGACATATTAAATCGCAAAACCAACGCCGGGGCCTGCCTTACCTAACTGGGCATGTGAAAATAAATACACACATTCTTCTAAGTCACCATTGAACCCACGACTGTGCCACGTATAACCATCAAACTATACACACACTGCGCTGTAACGGTATAAACTAATAAGCTTGATTTATATCGAAAATGTGAAGTATCAGTATCATCAGATGAAGTGGTGACCTTGTTCCACTTTCAGTGCTCCCAATTACCGGCTTCTTCAGAAAGAACCTCATTAGAAGGTAAGAAAGGATGTAAAGGATATTGAAATATCTATCATAATCCTTGTACTTGGAGATTTACTTTCATCTCAATTATATAAACGATGGTTAAATGTAAATTAGGTAGAAAATTATAATTGTCAATGATACTTTATGGAAATTATGAAAATAATAGTGAGGATAGAATGCCAATTTATTACTAACAAACGTAATAAATAATTATGTCTATTTTAATAACTCTCTTATAGTAAGAGATATATTGACATAATTCAGATTAAAAAATATTAGGTTCCTCAAAATTTAACTTACTTTTAAACGATTGAATTTTAAAAAGTTTACTGCTCTGCTAAATTATTAAATGAGCTTAATGAGATGATCAGATAAATTGGACATAACTAATCAGCACATGTCTTCATCCAGCCGAAATTGAAAAAGAACCAAACAAAAGTAAACTGGTAGTACCCTAAAGCTAATATTATTTTATTATCTTAACTTTTTTAAACATAGAAAAAAAAATGATTTTACTCATTAATAGTTTTTCTTAACTAAATTCGTATTTTCTTCATTTTATCATAACAAAATTATAAACGAGCAGGTATCATTTTGTTATGATAAAAAAAAGGAAGAATTACATACATCAGCTATCGCATAATTCTAGCTACCGCATCAATTAACTAAATATGTAAATAACGATTTAATATAAATTAACTGTAAAAACATTGACAATTAAAAATGTTCTTAAAGATAATTGTTTGTATGAAAAACAAACCAATATATTTTGTGTAATCGTATCTCAAAGTATTCTTCTCGATATGAACGTTCCTGCCAAAGATACAAGGACACGCAGTGACGCATTTGTTACAAACATTTAACCTATATATTCAATTGCGCAACTACACTATGACCTCCCCTTCAGGGTGCTTTCCCATAAAACTACCCGTACATTACGTACTTCTTTCCGATGTGGCCGTATTTTTCTCGACCAAACTCTTGGCTAAGTTGGCTGCTAGCCAATACGAGGAACCTTAGGGCAGTCTTTTATAACCTATATAGTACGTATGATATATCGTCACTGAAATTTTAATAGTAAAATTTTTACATCAAAATTGACTCTAAATTTGAATATCCTATTTGTTATTGTCTAATTCGATCTTTATATGTTATATGTTAATCGGCTAGTTCAGTATTAGATAAACATTAAAATAATTCCACAAAAAAACGAAATTCCACGAAAAATGTAGTTTCACGTAACAAAAAAACCATTAATGTTACTTATACAAATATATTATTATAGTTAAGAATAAGTAACCTCTACTTTTTATAAAGAGACTAATATCAGCGGACTACCGGTATAACTTTCTATAAATATTTTATTTCATCTTTATTTCAACGAAATAGATATACAATAATGTTTTTGAATATGAAAAATATTTAATGTATAAAAAATTATAAATTATAATTGGTTGAACTGATAAAGATTTGATTGATTAAATTTAAATTGGTTAAATTTTAATTTTGAACCAATAGAACTGTAACTGCTACCTGCTACCTGCTACACGTTTTATGTTTCTAAAGCAAAGCAAAATGTCCGGTGTGTTTGACGAAGTAATAACATCCTCGGTTATTCGGAATTGCTTTTCATACCTGTCCATCATGACTCTATAATAGAGTAAGATTTTGTGTACATTTTTTAAACGAACTTTCGTTCACAAACTCAAGCGATTGCATTATTTGCTGATTGTTATATTTTTAGGTCAGTCGTGGCGCAGCGGCACGAAGTGTGACTGTAAAACCGACTGGTTGTGGGTTCGATCCCCACTCGAGGAGATGAAATATGTATTTAAATTTATATTTCCATTTCTTCGCTCTTATGTTGAGGCAAAGCGCGGCGTCGAGTTCTGCCACTCAACACGCAATGCCTCCAGAATTCGGTAGAAAGTGGGAAACGGAATGTGTTAACACTAGGTTCCCTCTGCCTACCCTGCTGTGTACGGGATACAGCGTGAAGCTGATTTATTTATTTTTTGTTATATTTTTTGTGCTCTTGCCACCGAAAAGCAAGTATTGACCTCTATCTAGTAGCAGTCTAAACTCTACCAACAAGTGTTTAGCTATCCCTATGTTCTCTGAAAAGATATAGCTAGACTTTGCAGTGGCTTTACCCTATCTTTCTAAATTACTTTGATCTGGGAGAGTCACTTGAAACGCATAAGATGTAATTTATCAGTGCTAGATACCAACTACGGATTAGGTTGCATAAAAAATCTGAATGATACATTATCTAACTTTTTTAATTATACCTAAGAATTTTGATAAATTAAGGTTTCATATCGAAAGATATTATTATTACTCAAATACCAAGTGTCGCACTTAATTTGATAAAATGCTGGTTGTTATAATTATTATTTCAATTGCCTGTAAATGCCGAAAGAAACGTATCTATTTAAAATAATTAAATTATTACAATGAAATCTAAAAAAGATATTACAATAGTGTTATTAATCAATACATTCCATTAAAAGTTAACGTCACCAACGTCACGCATATGAACACTAAAATTAAACCCCTGTACGTTTTTCTTTTAAAAATCGATTATGTTATACAAAATATACTTATAAATATAAAAATCTACATAGTAGAAATTTAACTGTAAATAAATACTTTACATTAATAAAATCAGCATATCATTAATATATTATAAATCGCCTTGTAAATACGTAAGGTTAAAACTGATAATACGTCGTAGCACTGAAAGAATGAAATAATAATAGGTTTTTCTTAAACACCCACAGGAATATAATTAACTGTGCGCCCCATTGGCTTGGTGGGGAGGCTAAGCTGGCACTGCTCAGTCTGTTTGTGCCCGCGTCGCGAGTAACATGCAGTTGCTTTAGCCTTACTCTATTATACAAGTGATAATAGTGTTTAACGTGCTCATAGAGAAATTGTATTTTAGAATTAATAGAAATTATTATATTGGAATCGATATATGTATATAAAGTGACGTTTATTGTGGTAAATACGTCGTGAATATTTGCTATTATAAGAACAAAGCTGCTTCTATTATTTTTGAAGTGAAATGTACCTGTTAATTTTTCGTATAAATTATAAATAAATAGTGGAACTTTTTAACGATTTGGGGCCATAACTCAAGACACTTCGTTAACAAATAATTTTAATTCTATATAAATATGCGTAATTTTTATAAAAAAAATTGAACTCAATTCATGTGACCTTACACAATCTACTTATATACGATTTTATTTGATAGATAAATAAAGCTCACTTTTCCCATAAATCAAATAATATATTTCTGTTACATTTAAACTTACGTACACAACGTATAATTATTTTCGAGTACGTACTATTATTTTTCTTTACTCAAGTCTTAAAATGAAAATTGAACTTTGTATATTATGATTTTTGATTTTAATATTATATAATACTATATTTATATTAAATAAAACGTGTACGTATATAAAAAAAAATAAAAATATTTTTCACTGAGTCAAGGTCGAACTCACAAGTATATATAAGTCAGACTGATCCATGATGGCTTCAATAACTTTCATAATGCCATGAAACTATTTAAGGTCATATTACTTTCAGTTTAGTGTATACAGCCAAGTTGGCAGGCTTTAAAAGGCAAGCTGCGATAGTTTGCTCCTTTTTCTTTAATTCTCAGACGTTTGTTCAGCCAAAAGTCGGAAAAGTTTTCAACTACACTATTTAGTTTGCCAAATCGAGATAAATGCCTGTATATTGAAATTTTTTAAAGAGGGTTTATTTACAAAATAATTTAGTTTTTGTTTAAATTCGTGATAATTTATTTCTTGTTTTAAAATGTGCAGTACAACATTCTTATTAAAATATTTTTATATTAATAAAATCTGATATTTTGGATTAAAAAATACCAATAATAAAAAGACAAATATTCGGGAAATGTACTAACTTTTAAAAATGAAAAAAATGATTAAGAGCCTTATATAATTATATGAGATTAAATTTATGATGAATATTTAAAAGTTAATATTTGAGAGGCCAGAATAAGGATTGGGTCATTCAACTAAATTTAGAATATTCTGTACTACGAGTATACAAATATAATTTATGAATTTGCTTTGTTTAACGCGCTAATCTCAGGAACTACGCTTTACTCGATCTGAAACACATTTTTGTGTTGGATAGTCAATGTAACAAGAAAGGTTTTAGTCTATATAATATTATATCACGCCATAATCAATAAATGTGAAAAATACTAAAACTTTGGTTTTTTAAGTAAAAAGTCACTATAGGTGTACTCGTATTTACATTGCAAACACATGCTTATAACACAAACACAATTAAGCTTTATTAAGTCGTCGTGTAATCCAAGCGGGTGAACTTGTTACTTTTTTGTAAATTGCAAGTGTTATAAAAAATAATATTAAAGTCATTGTTTACCCTCAGATCTCCTAAACACCCTGATACCCTGTGATTGTCAGACAACCGTGTGTGTATTCTAATACATTTTGAGCTAAAAATATTTGAATATTAGTATATTAACAATATTTTCTTAATATTTCTCCTTTTAAAGAAACATATGAGTTTTTGTTTTTATTATATTATTCTCACAATGTACTCATTTAAAAAAAAACATTAAATCATCTTCACGCTGTACCCCGCACTCAGCAGGGTACCCAGAGGGAACTTAGTGTTAAGACACTCCGTTCCCCACTTTCCGCCGAATTCTGGAGGCATTTCGTGTTGACTGAAAGTGAAGAAATGAAAATATAAATTTAAATAAATATTTCATTTCCTCGAGTGAGGATCGAACCCACAACCCAAACAGTCGATTTTACAGTCACACTATATGCCCTTGCACCTCTGGCCTCATGTACTAATTTTTTTTTAAATATTTAAACTAAAATACGAAATACAGCCAAAATTGTGATAAATGATTGATTGCCAGGTGCGAACAAATTATGATATGCACTTCTTGTTATTAACACATTTTATTTTTAATATACGAAATGCAGATCAGTAGAAAATACATTTTATTGTCAGACAGGCATGTATTTAATGTCCTTTCATTTATTTTTTTATTATTACGACAAAAAATATGCGTGTATTAATTGTCCAAAACTAGTAAATAACGTAACTTTTATTATTATAAAATATACATTTTAAAAGCAAATTAATAGGATTATTACATAGAAAAATAAAATTAATAGTATTTAAATCAGCTTCACGCTGTATCCCGCACACAGCAGGGTAGGCAGAGGGAGCCTAGTGTTAAGACACTCCGTTCCCCACAAAATTTTTTTATATAAATAATAGTTTCATAAATTAATATTTTTTTTTTTAATATAACAGCTCTACAAAAAATGATTTACTCTACTATTTCGGTTCAATAGTTATATAAGTAATTTGTGTGATACAATGACAGGCACGTCGATCTACCACCAGCTACGACACGACCGAGTTGACGATCAATATTTTATTAATGCAACAGCAATCACAATGTTTGTGTTGTTGTTACAATCGCTTCATAAAATAACTATTAGTAAATAAACTTTTTATAGTAAGCTTCAATATCTTTGTATGGCATTCATTTTAGAAACATTGTATTTTTATTATTTTTAATTTAATTTTCTTATACAAGATACTAGACGACCCTTATTTTCTATATAGAGATGTAGAGACACCTTATTTTCTATATAGAGATGTACTTTCAAAGACTGATTTTTTTGACTGCTAAGTGACTTTGACTGGTTTTAAGTATAGAGTATCTAATAGAAACTATTAATAATTAAAATAAAGATAACTATTATTAGAGTACTTATAAAAGTGAAACTTTCTAAATTTTTCCAGTATCTTCAAAAAAGAGTTAACTACGCTTAGCTTTTCAAATTGTTTTTTTTTTAATTTTCAGGTGAAATGTAGGTTCATTTTTGTGAGTACTCCAATAATAATATTTATATACATTTTTTCCATGCATGGCGAAGTGCATATGAAATATCCTAGAACTGAGCTCCAGCTGTAATTACTTTTATTAGATAGTACAACACATTTAATTACTGCTTTCAATAATATTGAAAACACAAAACCTATATACACTACATAAAATAATTAAGTAATCGAAATTTTAAAAGCATAATTATTGCGCAAATGTATGAGTTTTAATATAATTTATATAATAAAAAACGGTTAAGTGCGGTTGGAATCATCCCCCGAGGGTAATCTTCTGTATTGTAAATTTAAAAATTCTTTTTTTCACGTTTTCTTTTTTTTACTGCAAGTTTTCACTTCTTGCCTTGATATTGATTACGCGGCTAATAAAATTGACCAACTTAAGTTTGCAGGCGTATGCATAATGTTTTTATTTACTCGATGAATTTCATAGAAAATGCCGCAAATAGATATAAAATCAAATCAAATCAGCTTCACGCTGTATCCCGCACACAGCAGAGTAGGCAGAGGGAACCTGATTTGATCTTAACACTAAGACACGCCCTTCCCCACTTTCTGCCGAATTATGTCGATCTGTCGATCACAAACAGTCGATTTTACAGTCACACTTCGTGCCGCTGCGCCACGACCGGCCTAAAAGTAACAAATATATATTTGATATTTATTTCAACTTTAATACCTCCACACGATCCAGAGAGGTCTTGATAGACTTATGTCTGACATATGACAACAAGGTGATCTTAAAAGGGTCCACCACTTCATTTTGAGGTATGGAACTCTAAAAAATAGGTGACTCGACGGACCTTACCCTGCCCGGAAATAGAGTGTGAGTGTTATGCGTTTTTATAGTTTTTTTACGAATCTACGACTGAATTTTTTAGATATTCCGCTTTTTACTACTGACCAATGAAACTGTTAAAGCATTGTGGCCTAAGATCAGGTGCAAATTATTAACATTAAGTGAACTGCTTAAACCAGGCAACCCTAGGGTTGCGGCAGACTGAGAGGTGGCAACCATTGTTTTCGAATTCCTTATTCGATTTTCTTTCAAATGATTTTATATTCACATAAAATACATATGAGTACAATTTTTCAGCAAAAACGCATTAACATAAATTTAATTAAAGGTGATTGCGGCACGATTTTTCTAGGCAACCCGAGTGTAATCTATTCTACTATCATGTCTCATTGTCATTAAAAATAAGTTAAAAAAAAGGATAGCTGCATATTTATGAACTGGGAGCTCGACGTATTGCGATCATTCATAAAATTATAATTTTTTTATTAAGGAGCCACGACTATATAAAAAAATTACTGAGATTTTCAAATTTTATATTAAAAAAATTTATACAAATCTTATTCTAACAAATATGAATACGAGAAAAAAGACTAATCCAAATCGATGCTGTATGTTAAATGATATGCGCGTACATACATTTCTGCGATATTTTTTTATATGTAATATTTGAAGGCCAGTCGTGACAAAGTGTGACTGTAAACACGACAGGTTGCGGTTCCGATTCCCACGAATATTTAATATTTTCATTACTTCATCCTGGTATCGAGGATAAGCGCGGCATTGAGTTCCGCCATTCAGCACGCAATGTCTCCAGAATTCTGCGGAGAACGAGATACGGAGTGTCTTAACACTAGGTTACCTCTGCCTTCCCTGCCGTATGCGGGATACTGCCTGAAGCTGCAAAAAAAAAGAAAACAATATATTATAGATAAAAGATAACATGTTCACTACAATGTATTATAACTTTATATATTAATTATGCATGTATAAATAACATCAATAACATACGTCTACGTTGTTGCGGTGCTAACAATCTGCGCCTTACCACAATGCGAAATACCATCATATGCAAGAAACCTTACAAAATTGATAATAGCCACGGAATCCACGTAAGCTAATAATGGCCGATATTATGGATCTGTTGCTACACGCGATATGATTATTGATTCATACTTTATATTATATAATTAATATTTCTATTTCAGTTAAAAACCGTTTCAAAAACTGTATGCTTTCTCAGTAGCTAGATAAAATCAATTTGTTGACGTTCTTGGAAGTGTACGAACTATGCAAATTAAGTTTTCTTAGAAAAAAATCTAGAAAAGAATTATAATGAAACGTTCAATGGTTTCTTTTGGGAAGAAAAACATTTTATGTTTTTTTTAATGAAAAAAACGTCATTAAAGTAGTTACGAGAGGCGAGTTACGAGATCAGTCGAGGCGCAGGGGTACAAGCGTGTGACTGTAAATACGACACGTTGTGGGCTCAATTTTCAGTCGAAGAAATGAAATATTTACATTTCTTCAATACGCAATGCTTCCATAATTCGGCGGAAGTCGGGAGCGGGGAGTCTTAACTAGGCTCCCTCTGCCTTCCCTGCTACATACGGAATACAGCGTGAAGCTGAAAAAAATTGTAACTAGCGGCCCGCTCATGGCTTTGCCCGCTTAAATTACATATTTATTTGTTTAATAATCTGAATAACTTTTATAGTCCTATAATATTATCATTTTAAAGATAATATTCAATTCTATAAAACGAATTATTTTGTAGCAATTTTCTCGAACAAAATACTAAAGCTATATTGATATAACTTTTTTATTTACGAATCGATTTAAATAAAATAACAACATAAACACAAAATTTTGTGCTATTGTTTTGGATTCCATATACTTATTCATGCCCCCAATAACAGATTTCCTCATATATCTTCCACGTACATCAATTACAATTTTATTATATGTATAGATCATTGTATGCATTTATATTTGTATTGCAGAGTACAGATTATGTATGCTTATTTTTTATAGATAAATTTTCTTATATTTTTCTTCAGAAAACACAGGAGATTCTATGTACAAAGTTTTGCTGCTACGATACTAAATAGAAAAACGACTAAAACTTAAAACGTAGAGAAAGTTTTCAACGTTTAGCAATAAGATAATAGGCGTTCAATAAGTAGAAGAACAAACTAACATCTGCCGGATATAAGGAAGCATTTTTCCTCAAACTGTAGCGGACGCTCGCATGTATCGTTCAACCAATTCATTATTCATTAAACAATAGTAACGGAGTTCATTATTTTTATAATAAATTTTTTTGTAATTTTTTTTTGTAAAATAAATATAAATCTTTATTTTTACAATATAGTGCATAATATATTTTATTTTCTCTTCCATACGTAAATACTTTTTTTTCCTTGGTCCAGTTACATAATGTACGGCGTTCTGCACTCGTAGTGCCTCGGTCTGATTAAAAAAAACTATAGTGTAGCATCTTGTTATTCACCGCGTTATATTCTTCAGCGATCAGAAACCAGTTTAAGTTTACAATGAATATATTAACCAAAAACTAATTTAGAACAATAAAAAATTGTGATATAACTTGAGTCGAATATTTTTAAATCTACTACTACAAGTTAGTTTTATCTATTAGGACCTTGAATAAGTTCTCGCGTGTCTTTTGTGTTTTTTGAAAGATGGCGTTGCGGCACTCTGTGCATGGAATTTCGTACGGTAACGAATGACCAAAGTAGTACTATATGTAACCTCAAATTATAGTAGAATAGTGTTTACTACAGTGTCAACTACATATTTATTTTCCCTTTGTGAAAATGTGTACTTTTGTGCCAAATAAAGTGCTTTTGGGGGGAATTTTATTGCACTGCTTTATTCAGAAAAAATCTGCAGCAGAAGCACACAGAATTCTCGTTGAGACAATGCTTTGTCGAATACAACGTGCAGAGACTGGTTTAGGCGCTTCAAAAGTAATGATTTTGACCTTGAAGACAAAGAGCGTTCTGGAGCACCGACAAAATTTGAAGACAGAATTGGAGGCATTGCTTGAAGAAGATCCATGTCAGACGTTAGTAGAGCTCGGGAAAACGTTACAAGTAGATGCGTCAACAGTTTCAAAACGTTTAAAAGCGTTAGGAATGATCCAAAAGCAAGGGCATTGGGTGCCGTATGAGTTGAAGCCGAGAGACGTAGAACGACGTTTTCTCATGTGTGAATTGTTGCTTCAACGGCAAAAGAGAAAAGGTTTTCTGCACCGTATCGTCACTGGGGATGAAAAGTGGATTCACTACGACAATCCAAAGCGAAAAAAATCGTGGGGCATGCCGGGTCACGCATCAACATCGTCGCCAAAACCAAATATCCATGGTTCTAAGCTTCTTCTCTGCATTTGGTGGGATCAGCAGGGCGTAATTTATTATGAGCTGCTTAAACCTAATGAAACTATCACGGGAGCTCGCTATCGACTTCAGTTGATGCGTTTGAGTCGCGCTCTGAAAGAAAAGCGGCCACTATACGAGCAGAGACACGACAAAGTGATTTTATTACATGATAATGCTCGGCCACATGTGGCAAAACCAGTCAAAACTTACCTGGAAACACTTCAATGGGAAGTTCTACCCCACCCGCCGTATTCACCGGACATAGCCCCCTCCGATTACCACTTGTTTCGGTCGATGGCGCACGGTTTAAGCGAGCAGCGCTTCCATTCTTTTGAAGAAGCCGAAAAATGGCTTGATTCCTGGATTGCCTCGAAAGATGAGTCGTTTTTCCGACGGGGGATTCAATTGCTACCAGAGAGATGGGAAAAAGTGGTCTCTAATGATGGACAATACTTTGAGTAATGTCATTGTAAAAAGCAAGCATTATATTTTAAATTATTTTTTTTAAACAAAAAAAAACAGCGACATATTCAAGGTCCTAATACTTCATCTATAAGTATATTCAAAACCTTTCAAATCTTAGTTTCACATTTTAGGAATTAATTAAATTTTCACCATTTTCGAATTATTAACACGAAGAGCAACGTTTCCATTATAAACTGACGATATTATTTACTTTACGTACAAACATACAGACAAATTTCAATGAATTGTAGCGTAAACCATTTAAAAGTTTACTTTGACATATTTTGACTTAAATACGTACCTACCAAAAAGAATCATACCTTTTAATGATCATCCTTTCATGAAAGTGTTATGAGGGGTGTCGACGTCGACCTATTTTTAGAGTCACGGCAGTCACCTTTGAAACTACATTAAATAGTGTACTTCATTGTTAGTTACTCTGGTTCGCGTAACTCGTTTTAACTGACATAAGACCAATTTGTTAATATTTCTAATAAATTTGTTTTCGATTTTTCAGTTGTGACTAGTTATAATTGATACCTAGAGTTAGTGTTTGTATATAAATAAATTCTTCCTTAAAAAAACGCTTATATTTTAATATAAATTTTAAAACCGTGTTCTTCTATTAATATATAACGATGTATGAACTTTTAACAAGTTTAATTATTTTTAAATGAACTTAAAATAAACGTAAATTAAATCTATTTACTATGTTTTAAATATAATCCAGGTATATCTAAGTTTTTAAATATCCAATTAAAAATTTTGCTATAGAAAATTACATAAAAAATAACTTAACAAAGTGCTAAATAAAAATAACTGGCCTGGCCTTACGCGTAAGTTGTTATGTGAAGGTCGCAATACCGCGTGGTCTACATCGATTTTCTACATCTCAGACCCGCACTACCAACCACAACCTGTGATCGCTTCAATTTCATTATATTTGAAGAATATCAATAATGAATACTTAAAAATGTGACTTGGCTCATAAAAGTTTAAATTATTAAATCGTACCAGAACATGTGTTTTATAGGAAGTTGTTTATTTAATATAAAAAAAAAATTAAATTAAGTTAGCTTCACGCTGTATCCCGCACACAGCAGGGTAGGCAGAGGGAACCTAGTGTTAAGACACTCCGTTCCCCACTTTCTGCCGAATTCTGGAGGCATTGCGTGTTGAGTGGCAGAACTCAACGCCGC
>JAAIXJ010001861.1:0-127583 GCA_013403705.1 Heliconius hermathena | reverse complement strand
TTATATAATAACATTTTATTATAAGGCGTTAGAGCTTCACGGATAAATATCGGAGTGTTTGTGAGTTCACGCGGCACACTTTGCACAATATCACCGAGAGTAGACCGAGTCTGCTTTGTTGCCGCTAACCATTGATCCCTGATGTGCTGGTTCTTCACTTCGACAACAAGAGATCCAGATCGTTCTTTATGCGGTTGCATGACGCGTGTGCATTTAACGTCACCTTCGTCCATTTTTAATTTTATAGCAACGGATTTTATAACTTCCTGGGGTTTTTGTAGTGCGGATTCTGGTAATCCCGATATTTCCATGGAACTCCCTAGGGACCTTTGTTCTATTTCATGTAGTTTGAACTCTACGGACGCAACACGAAGTTCAAGATTCCTATTACTATTTTGAAGTTCAATATTTCTATTTTCTAACGTTTTTATTTTGTTTTCATGTTTTTTAAAAGATTCCTCGATACTTGAAATTTGATCGCTTAGAAAATTGAGCGAAACTTCAAATTCTTTTTTCAGTGTTTCAAATTCCTTTTTTATTATTTTTTTCATTTCTGAAGTTATGTCGCGAATCAATTTAGAACCAGCTTTGTTACTGGAAACGAGTTCCTCTTCTTCTTCATCCTCGGAATCATCACCTTGTATTAATATTGATGATCTATGCGAGGCGTTGCACAAGCATTCTTCACAGCTCCATTCCAGTCCGGGGGCATTTCGAAGAGTGGCTAATTGCTTTGCGGAGAGTTTAGCGCAAGAAGTAGTAGCATGGACACATTTCTCACAGCGGCTACATATTATACCGAGTCCTTTTTTCGTAACATTTTTGTTACAAGTATTACATTTTGATATTGGCATCTTGAGGGTAGTTTGCGCACAAATAGAAGTAACGTGTGTATAGTTCGTAATTAGAACGACGAAACGAACGACGAAATATATATTACATATGCATATAATGTGATCAAAGTAAATTATACTTTTTATCTGGAACAAGTCTTTGAGCAGTAATAGATGTATAGAAAAACATGCTGTTATAATTTAATTCAATTCTAATTAAACTAACTTCGATTGATAATAAATAATGTATTCTATAAAACAGAAGTCATGTTAAAAACAAAATATAAAATTAAAAAACCTTCCGAATTAAAAAAAAAGCTCGATTTTTAATATAGTATTGTATTTTACAAATAAATCACTTTCTTTTGATACCCATATCAGGTGGGTTGTGCAAAATGTATAATTCGCCATTTTGTAACAGCGGCCATTTTGTATTAATAACAATATTTATTATATGTAATTGAATTTTCATCAAACCTGAAGTCCTAATCCAAATTGCAGCCCAATCGCTAGGAAGTGGGTGAAATTGAAGTTCAAGACTTCACATACTAACACGCTAACACGGCAAGTTAAATTGACAATTAACATTTAATGCAAGTTAATATAGACAATTAATCATTTTGACATATTACAAACTTTCAGCTGTCAAAATAAATTATAGATACAAAATATTTATATATTTATTTTCAAATATAAATGGAAATTATTTTTTTATAAGATATTTATTTTTTTACTGAGAAAATCTATTTATAGTAGATAAGTGATTTATGATACTAAAATAACAATTTTCGTTGTAATTATATAATTTTGAAACTAAATTGGTAGCTTGCAAGTTATAGACGTGATTTCACTGTAGATTTATTATATATTTTTCCTGTAAAACTGTTTAGGCTTTAAGTTATTATTATGCTAAAATTCAATAATTTCAATCCGCAATTTAAGTAATTTGACTGAATCTACAATAGCTCAATGCTAATAAACGCATAAAAACTGAAAAAGGTATACTCGTGGCTCCAGACTCTAAGCTACTACTAAGCCGATATTCATTTATTTTGTCGAGATAAACAAAAAAATGAGCTGGGTTGTTTTTCAGTTTCTTTTATCGATATATTAAAGGACCCTTTGATATTTTTTTTACTTTTTCTTGTAAAGGTTCGATCAGAAAATTAAGTACTTTAATAATTTAAAAATTTGAAAATCTATTATTATTTTTTAGTATTTTCATTTCTTCTTTCTGGTGACGATGTATCACGCAATGCCTGAATCAAGGAGTCAGCAGAAAATGCTGTATGCGGGATGCAGCGTGTAACTGATTAAATGTTCTAAGATAATTTGATTTTTAACAGGTATTTAAATTAGTTTTAACACACACATATATAAATAGTGAGAGTAGTATAATTTTATGAGCACAAATAATACATTACCTACTAAATTTAACAAAGTATAGTTACAAATTTTGCTTTCGTTATATTTATTATACTTATCTACTTTTACGCCTATTTTTTTAAAAAATTAATTAAATCAGCTTCAAGATGGAACGCCGCGCTTTGCCTCGACGCCAGAGCGAAGAAATGGAAATATATTATACATTTAAATAAATATTTCATTTCCTCGAATGGGGATTGAACCCACAACCAGTCGCGTTTACAGTCACACTTTGTGCCTATGCGCCACGACCCGCCTCTTTTAAAGAGCTTTTAACTCCCGTGATTAATAAAAAAATTATGTTGGAGCCATGCATGTGCTATAAGTGTCTCATACAAAATTACTTTAAAAATTAATTGAAATGTCGAGATATATGAAGTACTTTGGCGCTAGTTTTATTTTACATATGGTAAAATTGAAAAAAAATTATATACGAAAGAATATATTATATTTCTTAATCAACTTGGTTTAGGACCATAAATCAAAACCTGTACTTTGTAAATCCAATGAAATTATTTGCCATTATACTTGTATAAAAAATAAGAATATAAATAAAAAGTAAGCATAATACAATCGAATCGATTGATATACTTAATATTTTTTTTCTTGCAGTAAAATGTAAATAATAGTAAAATATTTGAAAACGTCAATATTTAGTACAAACTTTCAATCCATATTAATAATGTATTTTAACTTAAGTTAGCTGCTCGCTTTATCCCTAGCGGGGTAGTCAGAGAGAACGGAGTACCAAACGCTACGGTCTCTATATACCTCTTTCGCGTTGTCCACTGTCATCAACCTCTTCATACATGCCTTGTATAGTATCTTTGATACTGTGTTTTCGAAAGTCAACCGAGAATAGGGGGAGCCCTATCTCTCTTACCACTCACTTTTCCATCATAAATCTTTTTTGCCATTCTTTCATCACTCATTCGTTCGACGTGCCTAAACCAGCTGAGCACGTTCTTCTTCATTCTCAAGAAATCTTTCTCGCTAGTACCTGCCATTCTGTGCTGTATTTTCAAAATGTTAAGATTTAAATTTACTGGTTTGATCTATGCGTAGACGTCTGAGTATATCAGCTAACTTACTGTTTTGTGAGTCAGTCAGTTACAGTTTTATATATAAGAAAAGCTAATAATATATTCATACGATGTTTGAACCTTACAAAGATGGCCAGTGCTCGACTGGCACGAGTGTTTGGCTTGATTATTGGACCATTCAAATTTTGTCTTTTCAATGAAAAATAGAGGTAGGTAACAATTTAAATTCAACCCATCTGAATACCTGCTTGAATAATGCCACAGTTGAATCGCAAATTCGACGGCATATCTTACTTGTTTCGGTTTTGAGGCTATGCAGAAACTATCGGATACGACGTTCTATATTCGAATAATAACAAGTATTTGAAGCTCTGTCGTTTGAGATACAATATTTATATAAATCTTTAATAAGTTTTCAAATTTAAGAAAATAATTGTTTTTAACTGATGTTTTGTCTGTTTTGTACGTATGTGAATATTTATTTACATTTATTATATAAATGACAATATTTCTTTTATACTTAAATATTGATTATATTTTCTATTGAAATCGAATCTGTAACATTCACACATATCTACATATAGCACAACTACTATATGTGAAAGTTATAGGTTTAATTACCTAAAACTTACCATAGGTTTCACAACAATTTTTAGAAACACTTTTATTATATAAACGAAACCCATTTAATTAGTAGATAATTATAATTTTTTATAGTTCAACGATGTTGAATGTTGAAAGTTTATTCTCAACTTTTTAATTATACGTTCAATATCGTAAGTATGACGAGGTCAAAATAATACGAATGAGATTCAACATTGGCATTTGTCAAGTATTTCAATTGTTTTGCATATTCAGAT
Source organism: Heliconius hermathena (assembly GCA_013403705.1). NCBI lineage: Eukaryota > Metazoa > Arthropoda > Insecta > Lepidoptera > Nymphalidae > Heliconius > Heliconius hermathena. The sequence goes on along the minus strand of JAAIXJ010001861.1, from coordinate 123,422 downwards.
ATCGTCGTATCGTAGTCGACGGTCTGAAATAAGGGCAAACGTATTTTACTTAGAGTCTGTGGTTGCCTCGGGAAAGGAATGTATTTGAAAGAAATATTATAAGTTAATAGGCAATTGTAGTTATAAAAAACAATTTAAAAAAGTGCGTTCTTATATAGGCATATTATTCATGAGGCGAACGACTATGAAGATGTAAGATGATTATGGGTTTGATTTTCACAGTGTTTCAGAGAAATTTTTAACTTTTAACTATTAAACAATCTTAAATAGTATTTTTTTACACTTTATTTTTCCTGTAAATATATATAATAGTTATAAAATTATTTATGCATACTCTTAAATATATATCATACATAAATTAGAATTTTAAAATACATGTAAAGTTATTATAACTAAGATTCTGTTTCAATTTTTTATTGTTAAGCAAGTAAATAATAATAGATGCCTTTGTTGAATGCTTCACGCTGTATCCCGCACACAGCAGGGTAGGCAGAGGGAACCTAGTGTTAAGACACTCCGTTCCCCACTTTCTGCCGAATTCTGGAGGCATTGCGTGTTGAGTGGCAGAGCTCAACGCCGCGCTTAACCTCGACACCAGAGCGAAGAAATGGAAATATAAATTTAAGTAAATATTTCATCTCCTCGAGTGGGGATCGAACCCACAACCAGTCGGTTTTGCAGTCACACCTCGTGCCGCTGCGCCACGACCGGCCTCCTTTGTTGAATGCAAAACGCGAAATTTACAAATGTCGCAATAGACGAAAGTCGCCATAATAAGTAAATACAAAATCAAATTTTCAAATACGTACTTTATATAAACACTGATCTTTAATGATCATTACTCCCAGACTTCCAATGGATACGTGAAATACTTAAGTTCTAGTAGTAACTCGATTAGAAACTACTATATGTTTGAACTTTTAGACCAACTTTTAAAATTGTTTTTACACCGCGAATTTACTTTATACATTTAGCTATTTAGGGATTAGTTATATAAATATTTACCATCGAACCTACAACCGTCACATTTGCAGTCACACGTTTGTGCCGCTACTCCATGACGGGTCAATAAATAAAATTAACGTCATATATTGTATGCCGTTGCGTATAACCCTCCGTTCTCCCTAGCTACTCTGCTAGTGATAAAGTGTGAAGCTTAAAAATATATAACATTGCATATTACTGAAACCCCTTAAAATAGTTAAAAGAAATAGGAGCAACTACTAAATAAAATGTAAAAATTAAAGCACAAATTCTACAATACGACAATATCTTGTTCGCTAAGACCTTAGATATCGCAAGACGAGTAATCCTTTAGGGATTAATTTTGCTTACTATCTACTACTACTACTTCTATTCAAAGGCAGTCGGTCAGCAAACTCGACTGGTCTAACATTGAATGTTTCATGATGTACCGATCATTTTGATTCTATCATCCCTAATACTGCAATAATATTTTTTAAGTTTCCTAACATGTTTAAATATTATATCTATTGTTATTAGCGAGCAAGTAGAGAAATAGGCGAAGCATGTTTTATTTTATTTTGTTGAAACTTGTACAGTCTACGAGGACAAAGCTGAGATTTGCATTTGTGTGAGTGATTGATAAAAGTAGAGCCAGAAAAAAGCTTTTGAAAATAACGTTTGTTGTTAGTGATGAATAAAAAAATCAAACAAAAAAGTACATCAATTCTTCTTTCTATACCTGACATTGCATCGCCAACATTTTCAGAAAAAGATGCGCCACGCTCGACTGTCGACCTCACACATACACTATATGAATAGTTTATCACTCACACAAACATATAGCTCAACTCAGACCTCGCCGACGATATGTTATTACTTATATTGTATGTTCAATAATTACCTATATAATATATTTATGCTACAAATAATAAAACGATAGTAGAAGATACACGTCCAAGTGAACAAATATTATTTTGAACAGATTTTTGTTGCATATATTGAATTACCAATAATCACTTTTTTTCTAGTATTGAAAGAGCTTTGTGGACAATAGTAATTTAATAAAGATATAATTTTTTTTTTAATTCCCTTTATATTTAGTTATTTTCCTTTTTTCTCTGCTCTTTATCAAACCTGTTTTTAGTTTTAGTGTATTCTTATTATATTTATCAGCCATCAATGACTCAACAACAAAATCAAATACTACGACTGCACCATGTCAAGATTGAAATGTTTTTCCCTAGTTAGTACAGAGGAAAATATAATTGAGATATAATCTAGTTAGACATTGTCCCTGGTCTGATTAGATTGACATTGGAATCCGCCACCGCCTTTGTCTCTAAGTGTTCCTAAAATACGACGAAAATAGGTAAATACATACCTATAATTTATAGTTAGGTTATAGGCACACTATGCATTGATAAATTCAAGTTGTAGAAGTCAAAGTTCGAAATAGATACCAAGATTACGCACATAGATTAACCTTATCAGTTGTTTAGAATTTTACTTCATTAATAATATTATATTATAAAATGATTTAGTTCCTAGTAAATTAATATATTTGCAAAAATATTCAAATGTCGTCATTTAATACCGTAATTATAGTCTTAATGTGAAGATTTCCTTTTGTTTTCTATTTATAATTTTAATATAAACATATAATAATCTACACTTTTATTGTAGTGCCATTAAAGACTTTATTTTATGAAGAGAACTATATTTTTTATTGAATATTATTTTTAAAAAAAATGGTTAAAATTAAAAAAAAACCTGACTGTATAACACTGAAAAGATACAACAAGCCCATGTTCATTAGGATTAACAGTAGAAACCATACAATTTAAATTTTACAGGGCTCCTTGTAAAGATTTAATTAGTTGAAAAATAGGTCCCGACTGTTAAGCGTAATGAACCATTGGGCTTATTTTTTTCTTTTTAGTTTTATGCAGTATTTTTTTTAAGTTTTTTTTTACAATTGTATATAAATTTCACATTTTTTTGTTAGTATTTATTAGTTTTGTGAGTAGGAAAGACGGGAAAATTTCGGAATCTTATTACTTTTTCGAGGGTTTTAATATCGTGGGGATTAGAACTCGTTTTCATAGTCCACTTTTAGCAGGCTATTGACTTGTGAGTAAATGTTTTTATTACAGAACAAGAAAACAAAAACAAAACATTTGTAATTAGATAATTAAATATAATATTTATTACAACAAAAATAATATGTACAAAAAACATTTCTACTCGTTTTTTGGTTTCGATCTCGTAAGTTCTTTAAAGCAATCGTACAACTCACTTTATAGCTATATTACCAGCCTTAACTCAAGTAGAACATGCTGTGTTCGGTAGAAAATTTAAATAAATCTCTCTATGCTCCAATAAATTGATTTAGGCTTTATACGGAACAAAACCTCTCACTATATGTACAATGCATTATATTCAAGATTTTTTTCTCTAATTTAACTTTACATTACATTTCATGAAATATTCATTTTAATGCCATCGGGATTACACTAGTGTTATAATATTTTTTTATCGTATCAGTTTCACGCTGTATCCCACACACAGCAGTGTTGTCAAAGGGAACCTAGTGTTAAGACACTCCGTTCCCTATTTTCCGCTGAATTCTGGAGGCATTGCGTGTTGAGTGACGGAATTAAACGCCACGGTCTGCACACCAGAGCTAAGAAATTAAAATATTAAATATTTCATTTCCTCAAACGGAGATCGAACCCACAACCCGTCTAATTTATAATCACATATTGTGCCTCTTCACCACGACTAGCTTCGATGGTTATAATAAATAAATGAACAAATTCATGATTTTTGTAGGAACATGAAAAATAGAAAAAACTCATTAATTAATGACCAAATCACGAAATCTATTGAGTTATATAAATATAAACTTTGACAGGAATTAAGATCATTGGTGGGACATTTCAGAATTTTCGTATTTGAATATCTAAGGGGTGTTCAAAAGTATAAATACTGATATTTTGTAAGAATTGCATTTAAATTTAAGCCAATTTTTTTGAGACTTCAAATTCAGCTTTAAGTTGTAGAAAATTTGATGTTACTTATTATTTTCACCAATTTTCAAATGTGGATTGTGTTCTTTATTATTCTATAATATTAAAATATTAATTTCTGTGTCAACGAAATTAATCTTCGCGCATTAAGCGTTTGTCTTTGTTTTTCGTTTTGTCTTTTCCACGTCTCTTCAACATCCTACTTATTTTAGGAACGTTGCTTGTTAAGTACCAGAACACAACGCCGTGTTTGTCCTACATTGTTCTATCAGACTAATTTACTTATTATTATGGAATAAATTCTATTTTAAATAACTAGACGTTAGATTTATTCTGAATAAACTGATAAAATGTGGGAACCTAGTATTCAGACACTCTGTTCGGATTAAGGCACTTCCGTTACCGACTTTCCGCAGAATTTTCAAGGCATTGCGCGCTTTGCTTCCTTATCAGAGGAAATGAAAATATTAAATATTATTTTCTCCCGAGTGAGAATCGAATCCATAACTGTTGCCTTTACAGTCATATCCTTGTACTATCGGACTCCGATCGCCTCGTTAATGCTTTTACAGTAAATAAATTTAGCAATTACATGAAATTGAGACCAGTCGTGGCGCAGGTGCACAAGCGTGCGAATGTAAACGCGATAGGTTGTGGATTCGATTCATACTGAAGGAAATGAAATATATAATATTTTCATAGTAAATGATCTCGCTCTGGTACCGAGAAAAAGCGCTACGTAGAGTTCGATCACTCAACACATAATGCCTTCAGAATTCGTGTTTTTTTTTTAATTTAAATATATCATTACGTGTTTTTTCAATTTAAATATCATATGATACTTTGTTATATTGAAGACAGAGATAAATTAAAAATAAAACTTTTTTTGTTATGTAAAATACTACTCTCTTCATCGTTTCATCAATTTATACAGTGAAATAAGTAAAGAAAAAGTATTTAATAATAGCGAGAAGCCACACATATAACAGAATTCCGTTGATCTTAAGTCGATTTAATATATTATTTTTTTAACTCCTCCAAATATCTATCAATTGTAAAAGCCATCAAAATTCACTAAACTGTGCACGCAATAAACCAATTATATTATTTAATATCCACACACGACAGAATAAAGTAATGTTTTTAACAGCAATTTAGTAGCGTTACCGTTTAATGTTATTTCAATTATGATGGAAATCGTGTTATTGCGTTGGATATATCATAAAATTCGTTTCATTATTTTTATAGGGCCAGGCAGGTCAGTCGTGTGACTGTTGAGCTGTTGACATGCGACCAGTTGTGGGTTCGATCCCCACTCGAGGAAATTAATTATTTAATATTTTTATTTCTGCGCTCTGGTTTCGAAGCAAAGTTAAAAAATCGGTACAAAATGGGGAATGGAGTGTCTTAAGACTAGGTTTCCTCTGCCCACACTGCTGTGTGTAGGATACAGCGTGAAGCTGATTTATTTATTACTTTTATTAGCAGTAAAGGCTATCCACTGTGTAAATTATGAAATGTATTCAATGGAGGTATCAATTAAAACCTGAGTTCATATAATAATTTTATATTAAATATCATCGCTAATTTCAACAGAATGATTTAAATTTAATATAAAAAAAAAGGAAATGATGAAGCTTTAAATGTGAAACAAAATATATCACGCAGACACGTAGAGAATAGATCAGAAACATATAGAACGACACCAGAATATCTTTTCGTTTTGAATTCATTCATGGGAAACAATACTCTTCTGAAAATATCACGTATATCTAAAACGAAGTACATGATGCAAGCACTGTGTTCAAAACTGCTTCCATTATTACAAAACGGTTGTTCGGTGGATATGTTGCGGGAGCATTTCTTTTTTGCGATCTGAGGACGTTAATATATTTATAATTTAAAAATAAAATCTGCTTCACGCTGTACTCCGCATACAAGAGGGTAGGCAGAGAGACCCTACTGTACTAAGACACTCTGTTCCCCACTTTCCGCTGAGTTCTGAAGGCATTGCGTGTTGAGTGGCGGAACTCAACGCCGCGCTTTGCCTCGATACCAGAAAAATGAAAATATAAATGTGAATAAATATTTCATTTCCTCGAGTGGGGATCGAATCCACAACCATCCTTTCGCAGTCACACTGTGCCACTGCGCCACGACTGGCCTCAATTTATTTATTTATAATTCAAAGACTGCTAAAATGACTATTATTGTAATAATGATACATACTCGTATCAATAAATATCTTTCTCTACCATTACGCTAAGTTATTTAATTTTAAAATGAGTTAAAATTGATAGATACAAAAAAAATTTTTTTTCATTGAAAACCTCAATAATATGACCATGTGCTACGCATCGTAGACAAGTTGTTAAACGAAAAAAAATCAATTTTAATTTTTCATCATTTAGAAGTGAAGAATTTTAATTTTCAAAAGAGTATAAGAAGGATGAAAATATTATTAATTCCATATACAATTATAATATACTAGCGGCCCATTCGCGGCTTTGCCCGCATACTGCCTATATGTAATTTATTATGCTATATTTGCCATAAGATTGATTATGTAATTTATACATTTAATCATTTTTCATAATTTTGAGAAAGTGCAAGCACTACGGCGCTGCTTGCTAAGGACGAAATCGGCGGCAAGGGCGCCCCTCGCGGGACTTGTGCCTAGACTTGCGGCCAGAAACAGAGCGTTGAATTATTTTTTGTCACAAAATGCATTATTGGAAATAGATATATGGTGTCGCGGACTTTTTTTTAGATCTAATAGAATAGAATATTTTTGTCATATAACGTAGTGACGTATAATCAACTATGTGTACAACGCACGTGGTTAAAGCGATATTAAAGCAATTCGATGTTGACGTTCCTTATCATAGTTATTTCGTTATTTAATGCTAACTACAACTTACACCATAATGTTATATAGCCTATAGCACTAGCACTGAAGAATGCAGCCTTCATACAAAATAAAAAGAAAGTAAATCGGATCAGTAGATTCGGAGATCTTAGCGTTTAAACAAACAAACAAAGTCTTCCGCTTTATTATATTAGTATAGATTATTACATTTTATAAAATACATTATACAATCAAGCTAATTGAAACACTAAATAGAATTGAGACAGTTGTTGCACGCAAGCGAGCCTTAATAAGCTGGTGTTTATTTTGAACCACAGTTATGACTTTAATACCTGTGGAAATTACTATCTAAGTAAATACTAAATAACAGAATAAAAACCTGAGGAGGCGAGTCGTGGTGAAGGGGCACAAGCGTGTGACTGTAAACGGTTATGGGTTCGATCCCCCAAGCCCCCCCCCNAGCCCCCCCCCCCCCCCCCGAGGAAATGAAATATTAATTTAAATTTATATTTTCATTTCTTCGCTCTGGTGTCAAGGCAAAGCGCGGCGCTGACTTCCGCCACTCAACATCCAATGCCTCCATAATTCGGCGGAAAGTGAGACATTTTGTTCTCTCTGACTACAGCGTGAAGCTAACTTAAATTAGGTTAAGTTAACTTAATTATGTTATACAACATATCTAAATATTATACTCAGGGATTACATGTAACTTTTCTCTGCAATAAACAGTAGTTTATTAGTCTCATATTATCGTATAAATAATATTTAACACATATTTTTAAACATTATACTACTAGAAAGAATGAAGGTAATATAATAAATATAATATGTATATCTACTTACAATTATTATAATTCCTTGATGTTATATTACTTTACAACGAAAATAGCAACATCTAATGCTTCAGACAATCTACAACTCGACCATGCTCAAAGGCTTAAAGTATATTGGATTAGCACCTCTATGTGGGTCGTCTCCGAGGTGTGAAGGCTACATCTGCACTAAACCTCTTATGCTTGTAATGATTTTATATAGATATGTGCCTGTATTATGTAAAATCTAAATAAATCCTTCCGGTTCGGACTCTATATATAACTGATTAAAGATTTTTTTTTAGTTTCACGCTGTTTTCTGCATGTAGCAGGGTAAGCACAGAAGGAGCCTAGTGTTAAGACATTTCGCTCCCCACCTTCCGTCGAACTCTGGTGGCATTGCGTGTTGAAAAGCGGAACTCAGTGATTTGCGTCGACACTACAGTGAAAAAAAAAACGAAAATATTAAATATTTAATTTCTATCGTGGGAATCGAACCCACAACTTGTCCCCCCTACGGACACACGCTTGTACCTGCGCCACGACTGGCTAGAAAAAGTATTTATTAATCCTTATTACACTGAAAAATATTTAGCTTTAGCAACCGCTTACTTTACTACCAGTCAAGATTAAAATCTTCTTGGATCTTGCTAGCAAGGTATCTCATTGCACTGAGCTTTAACAATAATTCTAACTTTTCCAGTTATTGACTACGCAAAAGCGGTACTTCCTTTCTCCAAAAATATTTGTATCACTACGAACTTAGAAACAAAATTGTAGTACATAAGTACATTGTCATTGAAAATTGATTTAAAGTTACACTTGTAGACAATATGAAAAATTCTGATTTGATAGATACTCTTTTTATTAAGATCCAATAAATAATAATTATTTTACATAATACTTATTATACTTATGAAAAGATAAAAAATACAATTAGTTCAACGGATAAGAAAAATACTAACGTACAGACAGAAAAAAATAAAGCATGTTTTGATAATGTTGTCAATATACAAAAGAAAAAAAATAATTAAAATTTATTAACAAAATAATTTGCTTTCAAAACAAGGTTTACCGGGAATTATGTCATATTTACTAGATTCAATTATTTTTTTGTGATGTAACTTTTATACCTATAAACGATTATCTACTCCTCAACAACGCAATAATATTTTTATTGGCATCCGTATAACGTGTCGTTTATTTTTTACGGCTACTGAAACATATGATATTTATTAACTAGTAGCTCCCGCGTGGCTTCGCTCGTTTGAACAACACAATTATAATTTTTTTCATCTCAGTTACTTTCGTGATCTAATAACATTATCATTTTAAAGACAATATCCATACATTGATAAGTAAAGTTTTGGATAAAATACTTTTTTTGTAGCAATGTTGTCGCGTGAAACAAAAATGAAATACTAAATATTAAGAAAAGTTTGCCAGAATCCAATAGTGAAAACTACGTACTACGGTTAAGTCCATATAAGCAGACAAAGAGACAATAAAATCATTCTGTTACATTAATAAAAGTCCTCTAGTAACATTTTTTCTTATATATCTTCCATGTACAGACACTGATCCGTTACGATTTTATTATAAGTAAGTGCGATTTCAAATAGGAAGCCTAATTAATAATATTTTAAGCGGTGCTATTAAAACTCATTTCAACTTCATTTCCTTAAAAAAATAACAGAAATACCTACTAATAATAATTGAATATGGTTATGATAATACCTTAGTGAGAAAATTTAATCCGTCCTATAGCTACATATGAAATTATAAACACAAGGTTGCTCTAGATTATGATCTATGATCTATGATAGTTATTGAGGCTTCTTTGGCACGACACATGCGTTAATTTTTATTATTATACGTAGGTATAACATAGCTGATTTTTTATACTATTATTTAATAGTAAAACTATTATTTAATAGTTACCTAGATCTAAAAGTGACGGGTAATTTTTTTTTATATTTTTTTCCAATTTTTTAAATATATATTAAATTAACTGCTTTAAAATTTTAAAAGATTAAACAAATTCGCGTGCTTTACAGAGAATTAGTAGTCTTTAAAGTATTAAATAAATTGAAAGGAATAAATACACTTTATAACTTTACAACGAAGTACTTATTAAAATGTTAGGGTCTTGTCAATTCATAATCGGAATAGTACCTATATATATGAAAACTTAAATCATTATTTAGTTGTAAAAGCATTACATTAGATTACTTAAACATAATTATGTACATCCTACAATTGCATATATCTGGCAAAACAGTCTTTTGAGACAGATAAAAAGAAGAAATATCTAGAAAAAACATATTTTCCCTTGTCATTTTTTTATTCAAACTTCGTATTTTATTAGCTCCATGTTGTATCCCGCATATATCATTGTAGACAGAAGGAACCTAATGTTAAGACGCTCCGGTCCCCACTTTCCGTCCAATTTTCGGCTCATTGCTTGTTGAGTAGCGGAAATCAAGTCTCGTTACCAGAGAGTGGAAATGAAACCAATTCATTTCTGCAATTAAGAATCGAACCCACAACCGCGTGCACAGTCAGACTGTGTGCCGCTGTGCTATGACGGCTTCATAAAACTTAAATTTAACATAATTATTATAATGATAATTATAAGTTTACGCCAGTTTTCTATTATACGAATATCTATATGTAGAGTAGCACATTATCGTATTTCGCTATAGGATGTAAATAAATCACGATTTGCACTCGTCGACCTCAACGTCGATTGGAGACCATTTATTTTACTTGCTTTAATAAAATAGCTCTACCCTCATATTGCATTCAATTTTCCTCATACATACATTATGTTCCATAACGTTTTAAAGATAAATATTTCTCAACTTTCTTCATGTACGTAGTTTATTTTGTAGATATAACAAACAGTAGGTTACTTTAAATATTAAAAACTTAATATACAGATACATATTTGTAATAGAGTTAGGTAAAGTTAAAAACCTGAAATACATATTTGAACTTATTAAAAAAATCTTTAACGATTTTTTTAGTTTAGACTGTAAAATTTACGATATATAGCAGAAACTCCTAAACTACACTACTTATTAAACAATATAGCCCGGGCTTGACCATTCAGCATAATTAACAACGACTACAGTAATAAATATCCAATATGCATATAATATATTTTTCGATTCGATTTAACAGATGCTTACGAGCGAAACATTCACGAGCGAAATGAGTCAAAAGTGGCCAATGCAATAATAATAAAGCTTAGTTAATAATAACGAGTTACAATAATTCAATTGTGATGTTTAAAATGTGCTGTACCAATGAAGGCGTCCAAATTTTTCGACTTAGATAAAAATTTAACTTAGATATAGACACTGATGGTGCACTTGTAGCTATGGACGTGTCGGGGTGTCACCATGGAGGGGTGTTGATGACTATGTGATTGTGGAACGGTGTAAGGAGGTCAGGCCAGCATGGCGGCAGTGGCCGGCCTCTACGGCCTGGGCGACGAGCAGCGCGGGCGGCACCGGCGAGGGCAGGCCGCCGCCGAGCGGTCTGAGTCCAGAGACGACAATACAGAGGCGTGAGTCTAATGTTATGGCTATTTTTATTGTATAATATATTTATTTTTTACGAAGTAGTAATATTTGTGTGTTTAAATAACGAGCACGGCGAACATTTTATATTATTATTTTTATTATTTTGGTAGTGTCCAATTTTTTATATAAATTAAAGGTATATTATAAAAATACTTATTATAGTATATAAATTATTCTTGTATACTGAATAATAAGTGCTAATTTCAAGTTTTAAATTAAGAGAATTCATTCTTTATGAATGTCGACGAGAAGCACTAACTTATTTAGCTTTAAACACTAAGTTATTTAGTTTTAAAATTTTACCGAGGGAAATTACAGCTTACGACAAAAACGTTTCTTGAAAGTACTTTAAAGGTAGGACACTATTAAGATCGTTTCTAATTTGGCTAGGAAGAGAAGCTCGAAGAGTGAAGGTTAATGCACAAGTCCCAGGCACTACTCGGAGCTCCTCACCATGCAAAGCATTGGGCCCGGCAATCGCACCGTGTTTCCATGGGAGGCTAAGTAGTTTCTGCTCTTCACTTTGACAGAATAAATATTAAAAGTTTATTTTTTAATATTAAAATTGACATTGCACTTTTAATTAAATAAATCGCTATGCGTATAAGTTACTATACCTAAAGTTCACGTAATTTCTTGATTTTTTAATATCAAAATGTCAGTGTCCTGTAATACAAAACCACATCATGGCACAGTAAGCCTTGATATTCGAGGTTTGTTTTACATTTAAATAATAATTATGAAAATAAACACTATATACTTCGATTTTAGAAAATTAGGTCAAGGCGTCATATCTATGTTGTTCCATAAAGAATGTCACGAATTTGCGCTATAGAATAAGTTAGTTCCGTTAAGCGGTTAATGCCATGGAAATTTGGACGGCAAATGTCTTGGAAACGACTTATTAACTTGTCAAACTAGAAGTCCGGTTACAAGAACAAATATTCTAAACTAGATTAAAGAAGTTCAAGAAATAATATGATATTTGGCTAAATTGGCAATCATGGGTTGTAATTATTTTTGCAGAGGTTTATTATTTTTTTAAATTATTATAATACCTTTTCGAAATAGGATATAACTATTATCAAACACAACATTCGTTTAGCAAGAACCGTAATTCTTATAATTTTTAATTAATAAACATTTTGACTTTTTTTCTACGGTAGCTATATTGTAACATTAATTTTATTCTAATTTCATTTTGTGTAAAACTATACACCTACAAACGGTTGATATTATAGGGTTATTAACTTTGTCCAAAATAAATTCCACCATAGATGACGCAATTCTTCATAAAAATTCGTAAAAATAGTAACCGGACAAACGCGAATCGGGCTTGCCCACCGAGGGTTCCGTACAAAAATTGGAGGTCTCGAGCCTTTTCTGAAATTCAAGCTTAACATAGCCAGAGCCCTTTCATCTGATAGCTCACTTGAAACAAATTGTGAGTGATACCAAATTTTACGCCTCTTTAAGGTGATTATTTTTAGAATTTAATCACAAATGTTTTCAAATTTTTTCCTGAACTAGTACTATCTGTAGATGCCAGCTACTAAATTTCACAATTCTAGGTCAACCAGAAGTATGCTATTAATTTTGATTTCCTTTATAGCTTCGAAATATGTGTTATTTGAAAAAACGGCCATATTTTCTTTTAAGTAAAAGTAGAATAGTAATTTTACATGAAATCATGGGACAGTAGATCTAAATATATGGTTCAACTCGATATCTCCAAGCATTCTTGACATCAGTGAAAGATAGACAGACAGGCGGACGGACAACAAAACAATCTTATAAGGGTTCTTTTTTTCCTCAAATAATACGGAACCCTAAAAAAAGTAAATATGAAACTGTTATTAAAAACGGCACAGAATTAGGAAACATCAAATATCAAATAAGTTAAACTAAGATTTTTTTAAGAAATCATGTAATACATGTAAATATAATATAGTGAGTATAAAAAAATCTTGAATAAACGTCCTCAAACGTAACCATTTACATTAATAGTTCATCATAAAGAGTGTTATATTCGTTATAATTTATTAAAATAGAAAAAAAAACTAACAAATTTTATGAAAACAAAAGATTATTAGCGGATAAACAGTTTTAAAAGCGGCTTAAAAAAATTTTCATTATTAAACATTCAACTAGTTGTGCTGTCTCGTCGCTATGTACCTATAAGTATAATATTTTTCAAAAGTTTGTCTTCTTTATGCCAACAGAAAGAGCTCATCATATTGTCCAACTTTTGTTAGGGCTTTATATTAATATCTCTTATGGATTAGATGAGCCTATATGGTTTCACATCAGGTGACCTTCAATTTTTTAATATCATTAAAAAATGCTCATAACGTAGAAAAACTTTTCTTAGGGTGTTATATTTATAGCTCTTAAGGCTCATCTGGCCTGCTAGGGTTCCACATTAAGAATTACCTTCGAAATAATTATAGACTATGATCTGACCAATATTTGTTGCGTGAAAAGCGACCAGCAGATAGGCAAAAAAAATATAATGATATTTTTCTTTATTTCATATTCAATGTAAAAAATTGACCCACTATTATATATATTTATAGATTTTCGATTATTTGTCAACAAGCAAAAATATCGTTATCTTCTATAAAATATTTTACATAACTTTAAAAGCCTACGAAAACTTCACTGGTGTTATCGAACACTAACAAATGAGGTCTCATAATTTATATGCAGCTTCGGAGGAAATGTAATAAATCTTAAAGAGCTTCCGAAAGCTAATATTTTGTGCATAACCTACATTATATAGGTATGATTTAATAATATACTTAAAGGTATATAACAGTCACAAAATGACTAGAGCATTTTTTCATTATTTTAAGTATAAATTATTGCAAAACACAACATTTTACAAAAATGATGATAGAATATACTATTAGAGAATCATGAAAAGTGTTTCTCTCTCCCTCCAGATTTAAACTATTCTAGCTTGTGCACCATGATATTATGTAGCGAAGCGTATATAGTATATATAGATATGTTTCGTTCCAAACTGGTTCAGATAAATTCAGTTCATTAAGGCCAGTTGTGGCGTAGGGGCACATAGTGTTACCGTAAACGCAACTGATTGTGGGTTCGATCCCCGTTGGAGGAAATTAAATATTTATTTTAATTTTTATTTTTGTTTCTTCCCTCTGATGTCGGGGCAAAGCGCGGGCGTTAAGTCCCGTCACTCAATACGCAATTCCTCGAGAATTCGGCGGAAAGTTTTGAACTGAATGTCTTAACACTATGCTATTTACGGGATACAACGTGAAGTTGATAAAAAAACTTAAAACACAACGCCTTGTCCAATGATTTTATTATTATAACTAACTCAGGTAGGTACCTAAGAATTTTTATGCATCGCAAAATAAAAATAATAAAACGAATAATTTGTATAATATTATATATAAAATTCTTAGTACACGAATGTAAACGAAACCTACAGTTTTCAACGGACTCTAGAAATGTGTTGCAAAAAAAATCACAATCGCTGCCACTTTCCATGAATCTAATAAACTTTATAATTGACATTGCAGTACTATTCTATTAATATGGAAAAAATCTTAGAATGCAGATTGAAAAAAAATTAAATAGCAAAACCTACAAATCTTGATTGTATTCAACATATTTAAATAATTATAAAATAATAGATTATTTAAATGGAATACATTTAAATAATCTATTATTTTATAATACCAAAGTCTAATTATTTGCAATTATATATATTTTTATTACTTGAAATAAATAATCTTTAAAAGATTATTTATATTAAAAGGTCGTAGCCTGTGATATCGGTATAAATCTGTGGTTCACATGTCAGTTGGAACACAGTATCGTAAGACGGCCACTTACATTCGCCAACTTCGGTTCATTTTCTACAGATGTCATTACAATTAAATATGTTTATGTAAGTATACCTTTATATTTAATTCTATTTATATTTTTTAATTACTAAACTGTTTATAATTATTTATTTAATATAACGCGGATATCCTTTAAATGTAATAAAATTGAAAATCGAAAAATTATGTACATTTAATATAAAATTTTATAAATACTTATAAAAGTAACTGAAGCCAAAAATATAATATTTAATTCTCTCTCTTTTGTTCACACCAAAACTGATGGATCGATTTTGACGAATTTTTTTGTTATTATATTTAGCTGTAAGTCCTTAGCAATATAATTATAGACTACAACTTATTTCGGAGGTCTGAACACTGAATCTGAAACTGTCCGATATATATAAGTATAGTAATTAATTAATATAGTTTCTTAGCAAAAATTGGTCTTTATGAGCATTTTCTTTTAAAGAGAGTATAATCATAACATTTCTATTAGAAAAAGTTGGATTAAAGGCCTAGAACACCTGATGTAAAATCCCAGGAAGGAACCCCGTCGAAGGAAACTAGGGTGACCTCGAATGAAAGTAGTTTCGTTCAAGTATGATTTATGCAGCCGCTCTCTATAAATATACCGCTATATTAAAAATATTTAACTGTAAAAAGTTTACGTGGCATTATTAAAAAATATAGAACAAAAATAGCATGGCAGGGGTTATAAAGTCCATACAGACGAGGCAACTGGTTATAAGATTGATTCCATATAGTGCCACTGGCACAAGATCAATTATTAGTTAAATGATTATGCTCTATAACTATCATCAGTTCATTTTTAAAAGGATTTTTAATGGCGGTATTAGTAGGATTATTTCAAATTCGATTAGTCTGATGAAGTCAAGAGAGAAGCTTCAGAAATATTTCTTAGACCTACACTTGGGTCGCAAGTTTCAAGCACTGTTTTGATGAGCTCTTGTCTCTGCAATGCGATGGGTCCGACATCCGCACGGTGAATTCATGGAATGTTAAGTCTGTTTTGTTTCATCTTTACATATTTACATAGTAGATACCTATTCAATGAATATTTCTTAAATCAAATCAGCTTCACGCTGTATTCCGCACACAGCAGGATAGGTAGAGGGAATATAGTGTAAGACACTTTGTTCCCCACTTTCTGCCGAATTCTGGAGGCATTACGTGTTAAGTGGCAGAACTCAACGCCGCGCTTTGCCTCGACACCAGAGCGAAGAAATGGAAATATAAATTTAAGTAAATATTTCATTTCTTCGAGTGGGGATCGAACCCACAACCAGTCGGTTTTACAGTCACACCTTGTGCCGCAGCGCCACGACTGGCCTCATCTCTTATTATACAATTTTAAAATATTAATTTGCTTACGGCTTTAAATTAATTATAATTCATTATTAACCTCATATTATATTAGAAGAGCTATATGAAAATTCATTTTACTGTGGAAATATTCCGTTTATCAAAATCTATACTTAAATTAGATATGGATTCGGGAAATGACCTCATTTAAAGGTTGATGAAGACGCTGAAACTTGAAAGTATCCCATCAAAATCATAAAAATGAAACGAGGACCAAGTTCAATGTTTAGTAATATGTTGTTCTCGACTTCGCCGACAAAAGAATCGGGGATCTATATGGATTCTGAAATCTATGATCACTCGGGATATATTACAAACTCAAAATTTCACTCCACTGTTATTTACGTACAAGTTTGTACTGGACCACAGTATACTGTTCCGTTGATATATTTCGTTTGATGGTGAAAAATAACCAACTCGAATTTTGAGCTTATCCCAAATGAACACAGAACTCTGCACCTATATATTATAGAAATCTCATTCTTTTGTCGGTGATACTATGTTTTCGAAGGTCAACCGAGGTCTCCCCCTACCTCTCTTACCACTCACTTTTCATCATAAATCTTTTTTGCCATTCTTTCATCACTCAATAGTTCGACGTGACCAAACCAGCTGAGCACGTTCTTCTTCATTCTCAATGTTGAACTTAACTCTAATTTCATATTTATGTTTTTGATGGGTTATTGAAGATGTTGTTATTGATCATTAGTACATTGTTATTATAAAAACAACTTTATTTGCATATGTTTTTGTTCAAACCTTCATATTTAACTTGTTTTACCTTCTTGACACTAGTTATAAAGAATTTTTAGTATCCCAAACCTACCCCAGGTTTGGGACCAATTATTAAGTTTCTAGGTAATTCTAATTGCACCTATATTCATCTTCTTCTTCTTCTTCTTCCTGGCATTAATCCCGGCTATTTGCCAGGGTCTGCCTTCCTATTCAACCTACTCCACTTTGCACGAATGTGTTGCGTATGCGGTCAGACCGCGTTACACCACACATCCACCTCAGCATCTTCATTTCCGTGACGTGAAGCTCCTGAGTGTGCCGAGATAGTGCTGGCCAACATTCGCTGCCGTATAAAAGAATATTAGACCCTTGAGTTTGGGCGGTATCCTGCGATCGCAGACCACACCAGTGATCTCCCGCCATTTGGGCCAAGTAGCGCTTATCCGGCTATAGACATCGTGATCGATGACTCCAGACTCGTGCATAACGGATCCAAGGTACCTGAACTTTTCCGACTTAACGGCTGGTTCGGGACCTATAAGGATAGTATTCGAGTCCGGGCTCCCACAAGCCATGTACTCGGTCTTCGACACATTTAGTTTAAGACTACCGTTCTCAAGCGTACCCTTCCATAAGTTCACTTTACGCTCCAGCATCAGTCGGTTCTCGTCAATGAGTGCTATATCATCGGCAAACATCATCAGCCATGGAGGCTGGTCTTGGATATGAGCCGAAACAGTATCGAGTACCACATTGAATACGGATAATGGACTAAGAGCCGAGCCCTGGTTTAGTGTCGCCAACAGCAGTCCTAACCATAGAAGCGGAATCGTGGTACAGGTCTCTGATAATCTCAATATAGGCCTCAGGGATCCCTTTGGATCGCAATGCCCACCAGATGCACTGACGAGGCACACAGTCAAAGGCCTTCTGCAGATCTAAAAACGCCACATGCAGCGCTCTCCTTTTTTCCCTGTATGCCTCCATCATTGTTCGGCGTTGAAAACGGCGTCCATAGTGCCCGATCCTGGCTGAAATCCATATTGAGATTCAGAGATAGTACATTCGCGGCGGAACCTGCGGTCGATCATGCGCTCGAAGAGCTTCATGCTATGACTCATAAGCTTAATGCCCCTATAACTACCACAATCTTGAACACTGCCCCTTCCCTTGTAAATAGGGGTAATGTAGCTGAGCCACCAATGATGTGGCATCTTTCCAGTGTTCAAGATATGGTTAATAAGGACAGTAAGCATGGGCACACCAAGAGAGCCCAACGATTTCCACGCTTCGATCGGAATGTCGTCAGGTCCCAACGCTTTTCCGTTCTTCATGCATCGAAGGCAATTACAAGTTTCGTTAAGGGTTATTGGGGCAATAAGTCCGAGGTTAGGCGGTGGGTCGTGATGAAGGCTGCATGGGTGCTGAGTATTCAGCAACTCCTGGAAGTAGCTTCTCCACCTCTCCTTCACAGAGGCATGATTACAGAGCAGCGTGCCCTGGGAATCTCTGACGCAAAGACATTTTGCGATATCTTGCGTCGCTTTATCCCGGGAACGTGCCAGTTTGTAAATGAACTTCTGCCCCTCCACAGTTTCAAGTTTATCATACAATGGTGACAAACTCTCACTGCGGGCTCTGGCTACAGCTCTTTTACTGGCACGTTTAGCTACTATGTACTCCAGTCTGTCTTCAGGAGAGTTGGATTGCTGCCACTTCTTAAAGGCATCCTTCTTTTCACGAGTCACCTCCTGCACCTTGTCATTCCACCACCATGTCTCCCTGTCGATGACACGTCCTCCCCTAGAAAGGCCAAGAACTCGCCTGCCCGCCGCAATGATTGCCGACTGAGCTCGATCCCAAGCATCCTGAGCAGTCTCGGTGTTAGTCGAAAGATTATGACTTTTCACCTCTGCCAGGAAGTCGGTCTGCATCGGTCCATTCAGCAACCACCACTTGATCCGAGGCTTACGTTTCTCGGCTACTTTCTTCTTCGGAGTGACGTTAAAGTCCATGACAAGAAGACGATGTTGGGCCGTAAGGCTTTCGCCTGGAATGACCTTACAGTTAGTTACCCTGCCCATATGACACCGTCTGGTCAATAAGTAGTCTATTTGAGTTGAGTGGGACCCGCTCTTATACGTGATAAGGTGCTGAGGATTCTTTTGGAAGAACGTATTCACGACGGCCAGATCTGACGCAATACAGGTTCTGAGAATATTTTCTCCCTCTGTATTGCGAAGACCGTGCCCAAAACCCCCGTGAACACGTTCATACGGCTCAGCAGCCTTACCGACGTGACCGTTCAAGTCCCCCCCAACTAAGACCACTTCGGTAGACGGTATAGTAAGTAGCACCTCTTCATACTGCTCCCAGAATGTCTCCTTTTCGGACGCGCTACATCCCGCCTGGGGAGCATAGGCACTGATTAAGTTTGTGGTAACGCCCTCAATCAGTACCCTTACTCGCATCAAGCGGTCGCAGCGACGGTCAACTTCAAGGAGCCCATTCTGAAGCTCTTCAGAAAGCACTACCGCCACACCGTTTCTACCGGAAGGTGACCCAGTGTATATAAGCCGGTAACCCTGTCCGATGTTACGGGACTTATTGCCCTTCCAGCGAGTTTCCTGGAGGAAAGCACACTGGACCCGACGTCTCATGAGTACATCTGCGAGTTCCCTGCATCGTCCGGTTAGAGAGCCAATATTCCACGTTGCAAAGCGGAGTTTCCGTCTGGGTACTTGCGTCTTTAGCCGTGCCCGTACTTGACACGGTAGCCCTTGCCCACTTATCGCAGGTGTAGGGTGATGTGCCTGCGCGTCGTTTAGCGGCGACGCCCTAGCCGTACCCAGTTTCACATTCGAACTTTCCATTATAGCGGCGGATGGCGGTTTTTAAATGGAGCGACTGCCATCTGACCTCCAAAACTCCTTTGTGGGGAGAAACCGGGGGGAGAGGAATAGGACAGATAGAAAAAAGGGGGAAGGATGGGTAGAAGGAGAGGGTAGGAAAAAGGAGGGGATTAAAAGAAAGGGACACCACTCTTATGGACTGGACGGAGGTTATAACAAGTGGTGGCTCTAGGGTCCAGGGTCGCGTACCCGTATGCCCAAGAACAAATATCGGACAGATATTAGTCAGGGCACCCTCTGAATATAATTGCACCAATATTCATATGTGATATTATTTTTAGATAGAAAAACAAAACCAACAAACGTTGTAAGTAAACGTATGTCAACGTAAATCATTATTTGCCACTTTATTTTTTCTTTTCATTAAGTACAAATACTGTTCACTTTCTCTTCCAATCACCGACGTCTTGAAATCTGTTCTAGTTTTTTTGAAAAATTTCCGTCGTAGTAGTGGCACATGGCTGACTGTACGTGCGACCATTGTGGATTCCATTGCTTAGTTCAATTCCACGCTCTGGTAACAAGACAAAGCATGACGTTGAGTATAACATTAGGTTCTCTTTGCCTACCCTGCTTTTATATAAACGATAAAACGTGAAGGTAAAAAAAGAAATCAAATTCCCCTCACAATTTAAAAAAAAAAACAAAATGAATCGGTCGCTGACTCTAAAGTAACGAACCTACTCAGAAAATATATTAAAAGAATCGGTTAAAAAATGCCACCCTAAACAATAACCAAACATACGACAATGCGCTAAGATAGACCTTCACATCACTTTGGTACTCAAAAAAAATACTTAAATTATTTACCTCTAGCACCTACAGAAATGTTGAAGAAGAACCTTAATGTTTAAAGGTATATCAATACGTTTTCAATTTTTCTTTTCCAAATATTTCGCAATATTACACGTTGGTGCAAGGCCAAATCACACACCATAAGATTAAATTACATATAATTTAAGATGTGAACACTATTCCCAAAGAAACGTAAAAGCAGACCAATTCGTCTGTCCGTATACCGAAAAATTATTACAAACCATAAGTATAGGCTGTAGCTTATTAAAAATTTTAACGTAGATACAAAATTTATAGAGAACAAAAATGTACGTTGTACTCCTATATGTAGTACATACAACGCATACTGCTATCACAGTGTTACCGCAGTTCACTAAAATGATTAATGGATGCGAATACATGCTTTGCCAGACATAGATAGTGCATTTGTGGCTCGAGCAAATATGTTTAGGCATACAAGACTTGAGAAATGAGTGTGAACTGTGAGCACCTTCGAAAGCAATCTGTAAAGTGATATCAACGTCGAAGTTTGTCTATACGTTACGAAATAGTTCTAAGAGTATGTGGACGGTACATTGTTCTTGAAACTTTTTTTTAGTAAGTACATTTAATGGTTTACTTTAGAAACAGTTTAAAATATAGGAGCTTATTTTAAAAAAAATGTAAAGATATACAAAGTTATAAAAAACAAGATTTATGTTTTCAATTTAATGGAATTAAAAGTTTCTTGTGTGATATAATTTTAATAATGAAAAAACTACGTATTTCAGGCAAAATTCTCTAATTGTAGTAAATAAATCTCACCTAACGTCAAATAACGCCATACAGATCTAGTTGTTCAGGCACTCCTTTCTATACATGCCGCACCATTTTAATATAAAATAAAAGTCTTTTTAAATTTTTTATCCGTCTGTCCCAATGATTTTCTGGGTATTATTTTAATTATACCAACATAAACAAACAGAAAAATGCAGGAAAAAATATACAAACACATACAGTCAGATACGAAGACGTGCTTGTAGATATAATAATAAAATCATATTATTATAGTTAAACTATAAGAAATAAGAAAATGGCCAAATAACAAAAAAAAAATCATTGTAGTGGTAGTTTTCGTTGACCAATGAGCTAACTAAATCATTTGAATTCAGAACATTGTGCAGGCAACGTTTAACTGTAAAAGCGATAGTTGTGTGTTCGATTAATACTGTTAAAAATTATTATATTTAAACTGATTTTATTTCCACACGCAATTTTTTTGTCTTGGCATTAAATTGGTTCTCTTTACCTATACGAAAAATCGAGAAGCTTGAAAAAAAATACAAACATCTGAAACATCTGATGAAGTCTAAGTAAAATGTACATCTTAGTAAACGTTTTTTTAGTACGATATATATATATATATATNATATATATATATATATATATATATATATATATATATATATATATATATATATATATATATATATATGTCCGTGGGGTGATAGAACACTAGAAAAGAAATCCAAAAATTCCTACCACAACTCAAAATAACCGGACTTTAAGTTTTATTGCCCACGTCAATGAAATATAAGGTTTAAGTATTTCGACATTTCAAAGTAGCAATTTGCAAAGTGATATCAACGGTCTATAGAAATTTTGCTCGTGCTATTTGTCATCGCGAAGGTTAGAAACTCCGCTTTCAAATACTTTTATGGGCAAGACAACTTTCATTTTATAAATGTTTTATAAATTTCTCATCAATATCCGTCTAAGTAGATACGTTATAACTGTATAACATTGACATAATATTAATAAGAACACAAAAAAATAATCGCATTTTAAATTTGCTTACGGACTATTTCAAATAACTAGTTAGTTACTAATTTCAAATAACTAGTTAGAATAAATAAATAAAATTTGAACTGGAATTTCTTTATTCGATGTTATATTCACTTATATGAAATGTTGTTTATTATTAAACTAAATTTTAATAAAAATCATGTCTAGCTATTGAGCATAAATATTAACTGTTAGGGTTATTGGTTTCCATCTCAAACATTTCTTACAATCTCAAGCTCAAAGCAAGTAAGAAGTCAGGGACGAAAGGAATGAAATCTTTGTTAGTAGACCTTAGAGAGTACTTTGCGGTAATGTAGGCGATTTCAACGTTTACCTCGAATTGAAAACATGTAAGATGTTCACAACACCATCAACTTATTAATATTATATTGTTACTGGTTCACGATATTACAGAATTAAATAGAAATAGTCTGTTGAAATAAAAATTACAGAAACGCTGACATAACTAAATTTAAGTTAAATACAATTATTGATTTTAAATGCAGCTATTGCGAAGTTGATATTTATTTTCTTATTATAAATATAATAAACATATATAATAATATGTTCATTACATTGTTGCCTTACATTATATTCAAATAGTATATTATCGATTGTTGTTACTGATTGTAGAATGTTGATTTAGCTTACATTCCAAATTCTAGAACGTCCAATTTCACAGATAAGTGCTAGAAATATTTTTTTTATAGAAAGTTGGACATTGAAATATTGTTTCAATAATCTTTATTGACATGCAGTTGTCACTTACAGGACGTGATTTATTATAAAAAAATAACTTTTAGGCCTTTCAATATTCCGAAAAATATTAATTAATAAAAATTGACATGAAAATATTTTACGATCGAGCGCCATCCACCGGCTAGTAGTGGAACTTCATCGTCATACTTCGGCACAGCGCGAAGTTTGCGCATGTGACAGTGGCGCTACAAAACTTTATACTATAATATATTTTCTTTTGCTTTATATCCAACTAGATATAAAATAAAAGAAATATATATAAATAGAAGAAATATATAAAAATATATATAAAGAAATATAATATACCAAGGTCTATTTTATTATTTCAATCTTTATATTGTTTTATATTTCCTTTCTTAAGGTAGTTTACTCATTGCGATATAGATGGTGTTAAAAAGATAGGGCAGCTAAATATAATCTATGAATAACAATAAGTACATTTAGAAGCAATATATTTTTCTAACAATATCAAGTATTCATTATAATATTATACATATTTTATTTTATTTTTTACGTAGCATTGGACTTAGATTTCACTACTCAATTTGCAGTATGTCAGAAAAAATGTTGGAGAGTGAATAACGAAGTATAAGCACATAAATATAATACAATAAAAAATAAAATAATTCATTGGATCAGATCGAACCCACAACCACTCTCTGCTCCATTGTGCTATGAATTAAAATTGTATTTTAAAACTTGTGATTATTGTATTTTAAAATTTATGATTTAGCATTAAGTTTTTATTTTTATTTTA
Organism: Heliconius hermathena; assembly: GCA_013403705.1. NCBI lineage: Eukaryota > Metazoa > Arthropoda > Insecta > Lepidoptera > Nymphalidae > Heliconius > Heliconius hermathena. The sequence continues at coordinate 99,128 of JAAIXJ010001861.1, read as the reverse complement.
GTATATTGAGAGGCAGTCGTAACGCATTGGCACAGCGTGTGACCGTAACGCGACGGTTGGGGGTTCGATCCCCACTCGGTGGAATAAATTGTTATTTATTATTATTTTCGTTTCATCGTCCTGATATCAAGGCAATGCCTCGAAGATTTGGTGAAAAGTTGGGGAACCGAGTGTCTTAACACTAGGTTGTAGGTGCTTACTCTTCTCCATGCAGGATACAGCGTGAAGCTGAAAAAAGAATTAAGTACCCATATTCAAGAACAGTCTCAATTAAAGTCTGATTGTATAGTTGAAGAATTTTACAGCAAAACGGCACTTGTTAATATTTTAATTAAAAACCAGTCACGAGCACGCTCTGCCTCTAACCGCAAATGTTCATTCTGCCTACTAAATGTGATTCCACGAGAAAAAGTTGTGTCATTTTCATGAAATGGTTTTATTTTTTTAAATATATATAACTTGTGTTATAATATGAACACTAAATTAGATTAATATTCGGCATTAAATTTATTAAATCTTTATTAATTATTAGAACCATACAGATTATACTGGTTGTTGGTTGGTGTCAGCTACGAAAAAAATAACATTGTCAAATAACTACTAGATGCACCGATAAGAAGCTTAAATATACCCAAGTCGGCACCAACTTCAAGAATAACAGATTATTCTTTATTTTGAATTAATTATAATATTATTTTCAACATTTTAGTTTTTTTTTAAGTTTGTACAAATAAATATGATTTTTGAAGTCAGTTTTAAGTTTTTTAATGTATTTGCGATTAATTGTTACAAACAATTATGAAGCGCAAAATATAGTTAAAGACTAAAATTATTAATAACAACTCAATTTTGAACAAAAAACATATTTTCAAAATACTTTCAGACAAATCACACAACGCCATCTTTTCTTAGTTTCTTACTATCTTTTCTTACATCGGATTTTTTGAAAAATAATAAATAAACAACATAAAAGATTAAAAATAAATAATATTAAATGAATAAAATAAAATCAATACAATAAAAAAATAATATTAAACATTTAATTAAAATTAAAATTATGTGACAACGAAGTAATTATCTTATTTTGTTTAAAAATGCATTCAATCTGTACATACTACGAATATTCGTAGACTTCGTAGAGGATGCTACGGATATGCATGCTACGTTCTATTTTTCCTATTAACTAGTTTTTACTTGTGACTTATTTTTTATTTAATTATTACAATTTAAAGTGATAATTTTTTTTAACATTGCGGGTCGCAAAATATATATTAGAAGTGATGTAAAATATATAGAAAGCAAATTAATAAATCCTTATATGGCTAATTTTTAATGAAATTATACAATGTCTTGTTGCTAAAACGGTACTTATTATTGATTTAAATCAGAAAATAGTTGAAGTCTCTCAATTAATACTCAGAGTAGGTCAATAATACATATCGAATAAATCGCATCGACTTTTCATGACACAATTTTACACGGTCTCAATGTACGTATAGTAATTTAAATATGCAAATAACTTCATCAACTATATCAATGTCACCGTTATTTATTTAAAATAGGAAAAAAATGTTATCTGAAAACTATACTTTTGAATATCACTGTTAATTTTGACTATGATTTTTGGAATTAATCTTTCATTACCAAAAAAAAATTACACTTGTTTATATTTACATTAAATTTTTAAGCCTTTATTTTGTAAAATATTTAAACGTTGTAAATTAAATTAACGCTATCATCACATTTGTTTACATACAAACATATATCACGCAGACGCAGCTTCCCAGAGTAATCCATAATTTGTACATCTTCACGAATTCCTGCGCCCCCCGCGAGAGGGAAGAGGGGGATCCCCCGCAGGGGAAGCCCGGGAACGATACGGCAGTGCGACGTTCGAGCTAAAGTAGACGCCGCGACGCCTGTCTTTTCTAGGTCACGACCGAGCCCACCAATTAGGGTGTTATCACACAGGTTTTCGCCAAAGCATATGCACTTTGGCGTCACTCACGGAGATACCATGTCAATTATACATTAACTTTCCTGTTTTATTTTCAAATTGTTGAATCTACTACTAATTCAGTTTTTGATTTATATCAAATTGTGTATAATATGTATCAATTAAATCCATTTATATCACTGATACATCTTATACTAATAGATACATAAAAATTGGTTACAGCAAATTATTTGTTAAGTAGTAACGGCATGTGAGTATATCTATCTATCTACATACGGGCATTTATATTTAAAATTTAAATAATAATTTCTTACATTTACTTTGGTACGTATAAATTTAAAATGGATAATAAAGACAAAATTATTATATTATATATATTTTACTAGCAACATAGAAGCAGTCTTCTTATCTTAACAATCTTTTCCTACGTCATTAATATAATTATATTTTGGACGTAATAAAAAATATCTTATAAATATATATGTTATATAATCATTTCATAAAAGAATTTATTTAAAGAATGATTTTATTATATTTTAAATGATTTTTTTTTAAATTCAAGAGCCATAACGGGTATAAGTAATTAAATCTAACTTAACTTTATTTATCTTTTAATTTAGCAATACATTTCATTATTTAATATGTATTAAATTCTACATGTGTTACATATACTCTACCAGTACCTCACGTCTAATTATTAGAGCTGTCCGAAAATCCGGGACGAGGCCCACTTTTTCCTGGAATAAGTAGGCCATATTCTCCTCCCCCTCGTGACGTCACGCCGCAACATTCCGCAATGCAATACAGAGGATGGCGCGAACGTACAACTGTCTAGTCACATGTAAACTACTTTATTAGCTGACCAAACCTGAGCCAAATATTGTTGAAATCAAACAGAAAAATAAGATTTTATTGTGAAAATTATTAATAAATAATAAGGAAACAAAATAAAAATTTCATTATAATAAAAAGAGTAGTATAATACATTAAAACGAAATTGTCCCCTTTGAACATTTTTGATTCACAAATAAGCGTTTCCAGAGCTTAATTTAGCACAGAAAAAACCTTTTCAGCGAACCAAGAGATAGACCACACAAAAACTTCCGCCGGTGAGCCGGTGGCCCCGCTTTGTCCATGTAAACCAAAATAAAAGATGCATTGAGCTAAAACCTGAATAGTAGCCGTTTGTTTTCTTAGTGCCCTTTTCTGTTGGAGTTCTTTTAATGTTTTCCAACATTTACAATGGTTGATGAGTGAGGTAATTTAGTCAATGGACTTCGGTGACAACATTTATTTATACGTAGATATTTTAAATAAAAAATAAAATTAAATCAGCTTCACGCTATATCCCACATACAGCAGGGTAGGCAAAGGGAACCTAGTGTTAAGACACTCCGTTCCCCACTTTCTGCCGAATTCTAGAGGCATTGCGTGTTGAGTGTCAGAACTCAACGCCGCGCTTTACCTCGACACCAGAGCGAAGAAATGGAAATATAAATTTAAATAAATATTTCATCGAGTGGGGATCGAACCCACAACCAATCGGTTTTACAGTCACACCTCGTGCCGCTGCGCCACGACGTAGATATTTTAGCTCTTAATATAATTTAAAATATTGCCGTTGAAATCAATTTTGTTAATAGTAAATACACTTGAAACATATAATATTTTAATATTAATTTAATTATTTTACTTTTCTAATTAAAAATTGTAACGATCTCCAAAAAATGACAATAATATGCAATTATAATACCTGGCCTCCGATACCGGCCTTCGCTTGCTTTAGAGTCGATCGATAGTCCCAAATATTCCCTCTCACTCGCTCAACGTGGAAGGAACCGCTTCCTGTTTTACAACGGTTTTACTCGTAAAGTGTGTCATACCACTCCAATAGCTATTATGAGCGAGATTTGGCTATCTCATGAAATACTACAGCTAGTATTTGTAGACGTCAATCTTTGAAAATGTTAGTAAAATAATATATAAGTTTTTTTTCCGCTGTAATTTGGCATTTTTTATATGTTTCCCAGAGAAATTGAGTTGTAGTGGCAATATTAATAATAATAAAAATTAAAGTACATATGGTACATTTTATTGACGATATAAATAAACTATTCATAAAAAAAATCAGCTTCACGCTGTATCCCGCACACAGCAGGGTAGGCAGAGGGAACCTAGTGTTAAGACACTCCTTCCCCACTTCCTGCCGAATTCTGGAGGCATTGTGTGTTGAGTGACAGAACTCAACGCCGCGCTTAGCCTCGACACCAGAGCGAAGAAATGAAAATATAAATTTAAGTAAATATTTCATATCCTCGAGTGGGGATCGAACCCACAACCAGTCGGTTTTATAGTCACACTTCGTGCCGCTGCGCCACGATTGGCCTCAAGCACTATTCATTAAATAACTTTTTACGTTGTGTTTCATATAGCACAATTATTATTCAATTTTTTTAACAAAAAAAATTCTGAATAACAACAAATATGCACTGTTTTGTATTAGACTAGTAGAATTCATGATTCAAAGCTTTCAATTTACACATGAATGAACTGCGCCTTACTAGTTTACTAATACTTTTGAATTTCTCTACTTCCTTTTTACTGAAAGTCTAACAACGCCTCTAAAAGTGACTTAATAACGGAATTGATTATAACAATAACTTCTGTTTTAAGGGTTCTGTACTTCAAAATAAAAAAAACGGAATCCTTATAGGATCACTTTGTTGTCTGTCTGTATGTCTGTCCATCTGTCAAGACATTTTTTCTCGAGATTAATTATTAATATCAAATACTTATGTCTACGGTCCTTTTAGAGAAATTGGAAAGAAGTGAGAGAATTTATAATATAAACAAAAGAAAATATCTACAAAATGGAAATTTATAGGTATATAACAGAAAAATTGCAAACTTAAGTTTACCTTATAAAGTGTACTTCCTATTGACTTATATTATTGAAATTGGTTTCGAACTCGGTGGGCAACCGTCGACCATTTTTTTTTAATAATGTGAAGTTATATTGTTTGCAGTTTATTTTGAAAATATTATTAATATTGAACGCGATGAATCTTCACTATTCTGGTCTAATCAGGTACCACCATAGTGAAAATTGAGTCTAGTAAGTATACTTTATTCAATATTTCATAAAAAAATTGAAAATGACAACGACGTACGATTTAGCATGCTTTTCGTTAATGATGTTATTATAAATCATAGGAGAAAAAAAGTTACGAAAGTCATACATTAATCTTGACCTGCTATTTTGATAAAAAAAGATGAAAGGTGATAAAAAAATTGTTTAGAAACAAATATTATTTATATGTAGATTTATATTCTCCGTACAATATCAGTATACTTTTTTATTTCTTTTAATAGCAGGATAGGCAGAGGGAACCTGGGACGTAGTGTTAAGAGACTTAATTCACTTTAAGATTCCATTCCCCACTCTCCGCCGAATTCTTAATGCATCGCGTTTATAGTCATACGGTTGCCTTTATATGCTTCCTTATATTTACTTTAAAAGAATATCAAGGTAAAGAATTACCAAGAAAAAGATGTAACAGTAGAAAGAATGTTACTCTTATTAACTTAAACTAGACAGTTTTATTAATTTGAATATAAAGATATTCACACAACATTCAGACATAGGTTTCAATATATGTACAATAATAAGTAGGAATATCGTAGTAGAAATTTTAATTATACGGTTCCATGACATATGCTGTGTAATAGTGCTAGTGACAATTCTAACTATTCTATCTCTATTTTATTCAAGTGATATACATATATTGAAACCTATGTCTGAATGTTGTGTGAATATCTTTATATTCAAATTAATAAAACTGTCTAGTTTAAGTTAATAAGAGTAACATTCTTTCTACTGTTACATCTTTTTCTTGGTAATTCTTTACCTTGATATTCTTTTAAAGTAAATATAAGGANATATGTGTAAATATGTCTGTAAATATTATAATTGGCTTAGTATTGCTTTACTTATGAGCTGCCGCGACATTACGAAAATATTGTATATATTAAATATATGAAAATAGTTTCGGTTTCTATCGTCCAACAACATATATGAAAATTGCCCCACGAATCTGACGGCAAGAAATAGGTTAAAATAATGTTGCAAGATTTTCTTCTATAGTAGATTGATTGATAGATAAATGGTGAATAAGCAACTCAAGCCACGGTACATTCTATGTAATACCATTTAAGCTCAAATGGAATATAATAAAATATTTGACTAATATATAATATAAAGTTTGAGGATTCGAATCTCACTCTAGGAAATTAAATATTTAATATTTTCATTCCTTCGCCCTGGTGTAGAAGCAAAGCGCGGCGTTCAGTTCCGCCACTCAGCACGGAATGTCTTTAGAATTCGGTAGATAAAGGGAAACGGAAGTCTTAATGGGAACGGAAACTTGAGTCTTAACACTAGGTTCCCAGGTTTCGTCTATGTGATGACGACAGCGTGATGCTAAAAAATATGTAATAAAACATTCTACAGTATCCGTATATATTTTTAAAAACGTGAAACAAAACCAGACTAGCCACTATACCATGCTTAGCTTTTATTGTTTTTTTTTTATTATATTAATAATATTATATATTATATATAAAATAAATAAAAGTACCATAAATACTATACCATACAGCCTTAATTATCGTTCGCTTAAAGAATATTAAATGAGAACCTTCATTAGAAAGCCTTGCAATAATTTCTACATGTTATTTTAGTAAATAGGTGCAGGGTAACCATATAATTTTCATAAAGTTTTTTTAGTTTTTAATATCGTTAAATAATAATTCTATAATTATTTTTACTTATTTCCTATTATAATTACTTTGTTAAATTTTGTCACCTATTATTTTATACACATGTAAAATAAAAAATATGAATTTGAAGTTAATCTAGTCTATTCTTAATAGAAATTTGACATGTAACCAATGGAATTTGAATAGCTTTTGACCGTTTCCCTTCACACCACTGACATAATATGGATCTAAATCAACTTAGCTTGGGAACGGTGAGTTTTTGGAAAAAAAAGACAGACGAGAAACATAATTTCTTGTAAATAATTGTATGACCTATATTGTTTTATATATTGTGATAAAACTTGGGAACCTATTGGCTAGACAACAAAAAAAATCGATATTCCTTTTCCTTACATTTCTGACTTGAACAGATTTCGTTTATAATAATGTCCCGGACGTTCGTATTAATTATCAGCTCTATGCGAATTATTGGAACCATAGTCCTATTTTTTATACTTACTTGGCAGAGTATAAAAGACAACAGAAAATAAAAGTAAATAATATAATAACTTATTAAGGTACGATACTACTCGTATTTGAAAATTGATAATTTATACAATATAAAAATCTAATCAATCAGCTTCACGCTGTATTCCGCACACAGCAGGGTAGGCAGAGGGAACCTAGTGTTAAGAAACTCCGTTCCTCACTTTTGCCGAATTCTGGAGGCATTGCGTGTTGAGGTAGAACTTAACGCCGCGCTTATTCATACAATATTATTTAGAATTATTTCGAAATATTGTTTTTATAAGTTAAAACTGGTAACCCTACTGACCTACACTGTGAGAATAAATAATAAGTAACTAATAATTCATAGAGAGTTCAGGAGTGACAGGTCTAAATTGCGCTATTCGTAAAATGATAATTAAAGAGCATCGACGACGAACTGCGTCGTCAGTGCATGCTACATCGCCACCCGTGTCAGTTGACCAAGGCATACGTAACATACACCCTCTCTCTAGCTTGCACTGGTTTAACAAATGAAAAGAAATAACTTTTACAAGAGTTAATAGAAATTTCTAATACATTTAAAATAAATTATTGAATAAAAGAAATGCAAGTTTGGGAAATTATTACGTAATGATACATTGAAAATCACTCTTTGTAATAGTGGTTGCTAACCATCGATAAGTTGAAGGTCGTTAACACGTTATCAGATCAGACATTTGGCTCACGGGTTGCATTTGCAAGCTTTCTTTCCTGAGGTTGGGTCGGCTTGGCACCGCGGTGCATAGCGTCGCGTTGCAGGCGCCACTCGCCACTCGCCATGCTACCTCGCCGGCCACGCGCGCCGCCCGCCTAATGTGGTCCCGTAACAGCCGCCCACCAACCTCAACACAACTGCGAACAGCTCTACTGGCCACCACTCCACTCAATGGCAGTGATGTAATTTTGAACCACAATATCTTCTGCATATTAATTGTAAAAACATATTTCATTTAGTTAGTGCTTATAACTTTTTTAGTTAAGCGTTACATTTCTATTAAATGTTGTGATAAGTGATGTGATGTATTTCATTTCTCATGAAGAGTATTACCGCTTATTTTTTTTTTAAGAATTGGTAGGATGCGAAATAATTGTTCTGAAATAGAAGTAAAGCGAATTTTTGGCTCAGAGGTTCGCTTTTAAGGGTTGCGTGCAACGAGATGTAGAGACGTGCAGCGGTCGACAAGCGACGGGCGGCGAGCGGCGAGCGACGAGCGGCGGCTGCGGGCGGCGGCGCTCGGGGGGCGGCCCGCTCCGCGGTGCAGTGGTTGGCACGCGGTGTCGATACGTGTGCGGACAGCGGGCGAGTACGGGCCGCCCGCGGGGCGCGGCGCGGGGGCTAGCGGGGGCGGGACGCACGCGCGCGCCAGCTCCAGTCCACGGCCGTCGCGCTCTCGTCTCGCACGCGTCATCCCGCGCCTCGGGACACGCGGCTCTGTACGACGACAATGACGGCTAGTTCTCGGTGAGGTGCCGCCGAAAGCGCTCCTCGCCCGTTACGTAAGCACCAGACTACTCCTGAACATATCAATCACATATTATTATACTTAAAATTAAGTAGTCAGCCGGGGCGGACCGGGCACGGGCGTGCCGCAGCTAGGGGATGCGCCTGCCGCGCCGTGCGCTCTGAGCCCATTATGCGAGGCGGCGCGGGCGCGCTCGAGAACCGCGAGCGGGCGTAGTGGCGGTGGCCGACGCGGCACTCAAGCGCGACATGGCGCACGAGTAAAGTGGCGGCGGCCGCGAGCGCCACCAGCCGGCCGGGGGGCGCCGCGGGCCAGCCGGCCTCTCACCTGCTTATCCACTGCTTCGTTGTACCCACTGCGACCCGATGACACATTGACGTTGAGCAGCCACCATTGCTCGCATAGAGTTGGTCGAGAAATGGGGGCTGACGCCTGTCCTCAGGCCGAGGCAGGAATGCCCCCGCGCCCAGGAGCAAAACGAAGACCAAAGGTACGTAAAAAATCATTTAACTTGGTTGTAAAAACGGGACAGGAGCGGTGAAGATGTTCAGGGTTGCGGTCAGGATGTCGATTACGTCATAGGAACCGCTCTCGCAGTTCACAACGCGCCACAAGCGGCTCGAGCTGAGACCGATGCACGCGCCTCAATGTTTTTCGGTGTCAATTGTATATCGTTTTTGTCATGGAATATTTCGACATGTGTTGGTGAGTGAGCCGCGTGACGGCCGCTACTAACTACACTAACCATCTCTGATGCGGGACTCTGGTAAGTGTAGTGTTGTCTTCTTTTCGTGTCGACCTATTTTCTGTTGTTTTAGCGTTTCGGCATTATTCACTCGCGTGCGGTAAGGGTCGCATCAACTCAGCGAGCCGCACAGTTCTGCTATAGCGCCAGTATTGAGGACGCTCGCGTCGCAGTTCTAATTTACCTTGCTTTTGTCCGCTTTTTCCTCTTGTTTATCTCCGAACATTACTAGAGGTTTTGTTTTAACTATTTGAGTGCTGTTCCTTTCGGGTCATATTTCTTTGCAAAATACATTGTCTTGCAAAACTATGTTGACTAAAAATATCTAAGAAAATATCAAGAATTTTAATTGCGTAGAGCTTAGTTACATTAACAATAACGCCAAAAAATGTTGTAAATAAATTTAGTTTATTATTATGTAGAATTCCATATTTTGTGAAATTATATACAGTTAAATTATTTTAATTTAAAATAATAAATATATAATAGAGTGATTAAACGCACAAGAGAGTAAAATCCTCTCACTGCACATCTACAGTAATATGTCATGTAAGTGTAATGTCTTTCCTTCTTGAATTTTTGCGCACATTTAATTTCACGTTACTACATTATTATCCCATACTTTTCATCAATATCTTAAAAGCCATGAGTGAATTTTTGAACTATGTTGTAATTTATCTTCTCAGATTACCTTTCGTCTAATGTTAAAATTATTCTAACCACAATATATTGTCATATATAGATATTTCTTCAAAAGTTACTTTGGTGGTAAATTTCTTATTTAGATTTAAAACTAATTGCTAAATGAAAAGAGAAAGAATGCATGAATGTTACCACAATAAAACGGATGTTTCTTCTTAGGTCAGTACATCATGCAGATGTTATATAATTTTGCTACTGTAACTTTTAAACATAGCAGCCGTTGCAGTTGGGTCCAAACGATAAGTAATACAAATAACTAAATAATTTTCGCAAGAGTTAGCAATATCTAGAATTTGGCTTCATCCTCCAGCGCTCCTTATCGTTACATTTCAGTCTATTCATCAGTCTCTAAAAGTTTCTCTTAATTGAATTATGCTATTATATTAAAATAAGACACAATCGAATAGACTCCGTGATAATATAGTCATTCGTCGGGTGTCCAGTTGATACACCCAGCAACAAACACAACAAACCTATTCATCAAACATCTATATGACATGACGACCGAAATGAAAACGAAGAAAATTTATAATACATATAAGAGTTGACCTTAAATTTAAAGAGAATTCATAATAATCATTGAACTTATGTAACTGACGTATCATGCGGGGGTTGGGGGTGGTTCAATGAAACACCTATTCAGCGCAACATAACGTTTAATACTACTCCCACAATTATGTTACAGTAATACCTTTGAAAAAAGTTACTAAGTAAATGAAAGAATATAGTTTACTACTCAAGAATCATACAAGTAAAGAAAAGATATATTTTATCTTATGAATTATTAAGCGTACCGATGGTGAAAGCTTTCCATGGTCAGCATGCATGGCCTTGACTTTATCCAGCAAATTAGGCATTCTGTTTAAAGCTGCATAGCCTAGCCTTCAACTGTCAAAAATTGAAAAATAGTTTCCTATATTTGGCTGAGCTGTCACGTTCATGAAGCAAGATACAGGCTTGGCGTTAGGTAATATCGGCTATTGGACAGGCAAGGTACTATAAGTGTCTTATATATCGTAAATGTACAACAAATTAACAATGTCCATATTAAAATACAGTACCTATGCGGACCTTTGCTGTAGGTCACTTCTAAGCAGGTAAAGGTCAAAGCGGATGAGCTTACATGCAAACTAACTTCTACTTTGACATTCAAGTGCATATTGAACTGCTTAGTTTCCTGCTTGTTGATTCGGTCATTCATATTTCTAATATTCAAAAATTTAAATATTCAAAATTCTTTAGAGTACCTATGATTTATTTAATGCATAAAAAATATAAATATAATTAATTTCTCCCAAGTTCACAGTTTCCGGTAATTGCAATATTCCAGTATCGTGGGGTACTTGTCATGGTAACAGTTCAACGGGGAGTGCTAAAAATCTCCGTGCTACTTCACGTACAGTTTTGCTGACGTTTCGCCGTCTCACCAATGCAGCTAAGGCACCTTTACTTCTGTTACCGGCAACATTACACCTTTTTGCATTCATGCCGTATCTTCTGTCTCTACTAAACATACTTCTCACTTTTTCTAATATCTATATTTTATTTTTATTATCACTAATCTTCTATTCCATCCTCTCTTCTTTTTTTTCAAATTACAGAACCTTTGTGTCACACGCATAACAATTTTCACACTCTTCTTTCAGAGTGGTGACCAATGCCTCAAACTGGCATTCTAATGATGCAATGAGTACTGCATAATCTGCGTAAACAGATGATTTACCTTCAGGTCACACACTTTACTTTCTCTGTCGTATCACTTAGTTTCACTTCTCGAAGGCAGCAATCAACACTAATTAAGCAACCAAGCTACATGACGCAATCTTGCTTGATACTCGATTTGATGTCAAACCAAGACGACATGCCAAATTCTACTCCCTTGCAGTGTGAGTGATCTCTATAGAAAGACTACAGCCTGCATCAAGGGTCCGCTTATACAGGGGCAATATATCATAGTTTTTTTTATAATACTGAAAACTTTTTAGTTTATGACCAAAAATTTTCATGATCATGCATATGATAATGAAAGGGGAAAAGGTTTGCTCCTTGCACCCTCTTCCTTGGGCCTCCCACAACTGTCATTCAGATCTCTTGTATTCTCTTCGATAATAATTCAGCACAAATTGAAATCTAAGATTGTAGTTCAAATGATATATGTAATAAACAATTATAATCTATGATGATTGCAAAACTATCTAATGTATTATATTTAATTGGGTAGTAAATATACTGTATGCTTAAAATGATTACAACAAGCGAGATTCGTTTCATTCATTTAATTTTAAAGACAGTTTTAATGTTTATTAAATGTCAAAGCAAATGAATGTTTTTTTTCAAATGAAAATAGTTTAAATAATAATCTTTTAATTAATATTTTAATTTGAAAGTTGCTATTATGAGTCAACCGTAGGAGAGAAGGATACGATATTGTCGACTTTTTATAGCATTATTGCTGATTTATAATACTTTAATCTATCTCAGATGTTTAAAATGGTGTATTGGTGGCGAACAGATAGACAGATTGACGCGGAGGAGGACTTTGTTTTATAATATGTAGTAATATTTATTGAAATATTGTTATTTATGTTCCCACTTTTCTTTAATTTGGTAGGAGCGATGACTTTTTTATATATCCACGGGCATTTTTCAGCTTTTATTTTATAGGTGTTCGCTTTTTTATTTTTCTCTTAGGTTTATTAAGTTTAGTCTCTAGTATGCGAATCGTCTCTATGTGTCTGTGACAGGTAGCCATTTTAGGTTGCATTCGATGATATCAGCGTAGAAAGATTTACACGAATTCATCAGACAATACACAGGCTCTCCAAACCCGCTTTATTAACTCGCCTTGATAATAAGGGTGTGAGGAGAGACTACTCACACGCTTACTATAAAAAAGTCCCAGGCATTAACATATGAGCACAGTCATACTTCAGAGAAATCTATCCAAATGTAGCATGACATAACATATATACACAACACCGTATCCTCGGTTGTAACCGCAATCACCAGACACTGAGGAAGACACAATCGGCAGATTCATCCGAACGAATCTTCGCAAGCCGACATAATAGAAAATTGGGTGACAGATACTTTAAAACTATTATTAACATATTAGATGCATACTGAATTCCACACTAAATTAACTCAACATAATGGCGACCATTAATAGTCATCAAGTTTTACCATTGCCTGGGAAAATGTGCTTAACATTTTTTATACATTTATTATAATATTAGCGCAAAATATGCTATAAGTGGAATAGAAACATGATGAATATAAAGTTTAAACTATCTTCTAGCTTGTTTTATCGAATGCTTATTTTATAGACGGAACTGACAATTTCAATTTGACATCATCCGGTCAAATAAATATATTTAATTAATGTTTTATTGACGTAAATTGAAAACATGAATGTGAGTCATGTGAAAAAACGAAATAGTAACTTTATTTCGGTGTTATTTAACTTATTGATCTCACAAAAAATATATATAGATTGTATTATTGCGCATGTCTGTTTCGGTTTATGTATAGTTTCTTATGTTCTGAAACACAATTATAAGATGTATAAACAAATCTTACACTGCAAACTTACACCTCCTCGATTTTTCTGTATTTATATTAACTATTTATTTATTTTTAAGTAAAGTAAATTAATATTGATTGTTTTAATATAAAAGTAATCTTTATTAACAGATTCTTTGAAACATATTCGTGAATAATAACACGATAAGAATTTCCTCACACGGAGATTGATGTTCCAACAATATCGGTGGCGGATGTTGATCAATAAGGCATACGACTCACGATAGATTTACGACATTAAGGGCAGATAAAGTAAATAAATGTACATCACCTTCTCATAATATATGTATCCATTTTAGGTGATCATGAATCCATATATGACATGTGATGTGTGTGACTTAACTCCTGTTAAATGTTTTTATTTCGAAGGCAAAAATATGATATTTTGTGATGTTTTACATCAATGTATATGTGTTCTAAGACAACCAGATGTTTTCTTTCAGCATTGTAATGTAATGGAAATAACATGAGGTACGCATCTTTTTTCAACTTCTACCAAAATTAGCACTAGGCTCGTCGAGATAACTAGCGGCGAGGAAGATTCATGATAATACAAATTCACTAGATTAAATTCTGAAAAATATGAATTATACGGATCAGGCAGAATTTTAAAAGTAGACTGCTTTTAAGTGTCACTATTTTTATACCCCTACAACATAGTCTTTACCAGTTTTATTTACTCACTACACTATAACATTTCAGACACTTAGTTAATATACATATTATGTGTAATATGTACTAGGTTGATGTTGTTATATTAAATGAATATTAATTTGAAACAGTATTTCGTCCGCTTTGAACATTTTTTTGTTATTTAATCTTTTTGCTAGCAATTGTAGCAGACTTAAAAATATTTGCTTTTATAATTGTTCTTTCTTGCTATAGTCATGGTAATTAATTAAACTAGATAATATATTAAATTTAAAATTAAACTAGTATCTACCTTTTTAAGTAAGATTATATCAGCCACAAATCCAATTCTTTTGCATAGTGAAAAGGTCCTCCTTTTTTTGGTTTTTACCGTGATAATGGCAAAAACATTTTTGCATTGAAATGCTTTGTAAAGAAGCATATGCTTTGTTATTAAATTACCAGTTAAATAGTTAATGGCAATTTTTAAATTGTAAAAAGATATATAAGACTTATATTTTTATATATATTTTAAATATAAGAACCAGGAACTCGCAACTTTACTGTGTTAATAAATGAATTACAAACTCACACGTCTACACAGGAATTTATATTTGGACGCATAATTTTACCGTGTAGCCGATAGCAATCTCTAAAATCAACAATGTTCGAACTAATGCAGTTAAGAAGGCCTAAAATAATCTTCACGCTATTACCAATGCAACAAATTTAGAAACATTACTTTTCTCTTAATATTCTTACATACAGTTGGTAGGTAATATGAAACAAAAAATCATGTTAAAAACCACGAGTAAATTATCAAGCCATCTAAACAATATTTATAAAGGAAATTTATTAAAGCGAAACTCAGCGTTTCCACTTTAACATTATCGTGGACCAGTGAAATCATACTCTATACATGTCAGAGGCCGATGACACGTTTTACATATTCATGTCGATGACGTTCTAAACTACAAACCATTTACAAGAATTAAAAATTCCCACATTAGAGAACTACGTTCTCTTTACTTCTTATGTTGTAGATATTTTTAGCCGATTAATAAAAGCCATATTGCATAAAAAATGCCTTAAGAAAAAATTTAAAATTGTTATATTGTTGGCATTGGTAAACAGAAACATTGCTCTGTAAGATAATTTATAACAATTGTATTAAGAAAAATAATTTAATGTTTGTATTTGATAAACTTTGGAATTATGATAATCTTCCTATCGTATAATATTAATATTTTTTATACCATTGTAAAACTACGGTATGCAGAATGTGGACGGGAGTACATAATCGAGTGACATGATACAATTAAAACTAATACAAATAAAGGTACAGCTAAAAAAAGCCGTTTTTAGCTGTACCTTTATTATTAGCCTAATGCCTTCTATATTATAATACAGTGTTTTTATCTATTAATAGTGTCTGATCATAACATTACACGGTCTTTATGACCATTTCCAAACTCGCGTAGTTTACTACCATTTTCTTGTACTGTCTATCATGGTCTTCATCAGATATTCTATATCTTAAATTTCAATTATATGCCAATGGGCAATTCTTATTATGCCCTGTCCATCAGTACAGAAGATGTACGTGTAAAAACAGACAAATAATATGCTTAAAAATGTATGCGTGTTGCCAGAACCTTTGATACAAACATGCAGTTTATCTAAACAAATTCTTCCCATATAGATCATTATTACTGTTTAAAGATACGCTGTCTAAAGAGGTGGTACTCAGTTTGAGCCTTTAAGAGCTGAGGTCAGCGCTGCAATACTTCAAGACCTCTTTAAAGATAAAAAATATTCTAAAAGCGAAATGATAATCTTTTCAAAATTCATAATTCTAATTATGAATTTTGAATAAGTAAATACTTTATTGAGACGACATTTAGGCGAAAATATAAACGGAAATGTAAATTATTCCCGATCAAATCTATAATTGACGTTAAGTCACCGTAATGATTAAGTATTTTATATTTTTTATATTAGCATTACTGTTTTATTCTGCGGAAAATGGGGAATCCGGTGGCTTAACACTAGGTTCCCTTTGCCTACCTCGCTGTGTGCGGAATGCAACGTGAAGCTGATTTTAACATTACTATTAATGTACTTACTATAGAACTATATTAGAATTGAAATGACTTTAATTTGTTTATATAAAATGTGACAGCCAGAGAATTCTGCAACGGGGACACGGCCCGGTTAGAACAAGAGCTTTATATAGGATTTCTTAAGACAAGAATAACATTTGATTCAATAGGGGGAACGTCTCTAGAGGACTTAGTCGCCAGACTGTTTCTCTCCAATAAAAATGGCATAACTAGGAAACTAGGTCGTATGCTTTATATGAAAACTTATAAGCTTTTTGTTAATACATATATAGTAGAGCGTAAAATGTATTACGAGTGCATTTAAGTGTAGCTTACTTCACCGTTCATGTTTATGTGTTTTAGTCTCAACATGAATCAGCTTTTGTTCTATAAATATTTTAATTTAATTTTATACATCTAACTTATTTTATAATAGTTAAGATTTAAGTTTTAAAGTTCATTATTTTTATAATATAAAATAATAGGAAAAGTAAGTAATATTAATATAATTATGAACTCGACAAAATAAAATAAACACTTAAAAATATTTAAAAAAACCTAGTGGCCGCAACTTATTTTGCGTGGACGTTATGTTCTATAACTATACCATTTTAAATACTAGCTATAATGATAAATTGGTCCAAAGTATCAAATATCTTACGTTTAGCAATAAAAATTTTAAAGCTCCATTTCAAGTTTTCAAAATGTCTGTGGATCACTTAGTGTTTTAAAAAACTTGTATAGTTATCAATATCAGTTCTTAATTAAGATTGGTATGTTTTGATACATTTAGCTTACTTGTTTCCGATCCGATACGATTTTAGATCTGGCAGATTTACAGCAGATGCACTTATGAGTTTGATAGACGATGCAATACAAAATATTGATAGGAAAAAGAAGATTAGATATATTCCTGGACATTTCTAAACCCTTTGATTCCATATCTTTATCTCTTCTGCACAAAAAAGCTGAAACATATTGTTATACGGGAAACTGTCTTGATCTCTTTAAGGGCTATCTGGCTAAAAGAACTCAAATAGTTAAAATTAATAATAATTTCAGTGACTAATCACTGCCTACCCGCTCTCTTTTAGATTTATATTAATATATATATCCAATTTAAAAAATGCTCGTATTTTGAGAAAAAGGCAAATCTCAAAATACCGAAGTGCAAAATCATTTCTTATGCAGATGATTACACCTTGATTGTTCATGGTCACACACACGCAATCATTATTATCTAGACCAGCTTTGCTTTCTCTGAATAGAGGCCAGAGGTGTATACTGAAGGTTATAACGTTTAAGCCTATCCATTTCCCTACTGCAGAATTATATGTAATATGTAAAATGTTAACAGTTTGTCAAATATTTTTCATACGTCCCATTGTCGGGTCAAATCGGGTCCAATAAACGCAGATTTCGTAAACTCTTCCAAACAGAATTTTTAAGCGGCAATGTTATTATTTAAGTAAAATTAAATCAATAAAAAAACAAACATATATTCTTTAACTTATAAACTTGGAACACAGATCCTTTAACTTATCAATAATGTAAAACCAAATTAACTAACTGGTTGTGGGACGTAAAGTGTTATGTAACGTTTGTGGGGCGGGTGTTAATAATTGCGGCGCAGTATTTATACTAATGCAGATATTACCGACTTATTTTTTTATTGTCATGTTCAGTACATGTACATTTTGAAAAAATAAATATGATTATTATATATTAGTTAGTTACGCTGATCTTTCCATGTAGTACTAATGTACTATGTACTAAAGGTCCATAAGGACCTAATGGTACCTTAAATTTCAAGTTAATATTTTTAAGACGTATGCGACATTCACATTGCCTAAAAAAAATGTAACCGATAACCCGTAGAGCTTTGCGATTGAAACTTGTCCATACGAATTGCTTCAATACTGCGTTACGGTCTTGTAAGTTTACAAAAATAGTGAGTGTTTCATCAGTAATTCCGTATGTAATTTTTAGAGTTCCGTGCCTTTTAAGGAACAAAGGAACCCTTATAAAATCACTTTGTTGTCCGTCTGTACGTCTGTCAAGAGCCGTTATCTCAGGAACGCTTGGAGATATCGAGTTGAAATTCAAACCATTTACATCAGATCTACGGCCCCATGACTTCCTGGAAAAAATATGTTTGTAAATTTACTTAAAAGGAAATACGACCGTTTTTATCGCAAAAAAGGCGTATTTCGCCACTATAAAGGGAATCAAAAATAATAAGGTATTTCTCGTTGACCTAGAATTATGAAATTTGGCGGTAGCAAAAATCTGAAACGTAGTTTCAGATTTTGATTTATGGTTAATTTCCTTAAAAATATTAGCCCTAAAAGGGAGGCAAAATTTGGAATTGAAGCCGCTAGTTCAAGTGAGGTATCAGATGAAAGAGCTCTGGTGAAGCTAAGCTTGAATTTCAGAAAAAGTTCCGAGACCTCAAATTTTTGTACGGAACTCTCGATGGGCGAGCCCTACTTGCGCTTGTTCTTGTTTATAATATTATAGGTGATATATTGCTTATTGCATAAGGACCTCTATGGAGTTACGAAGTGAAAAATAAAATATTTTCGTGCAAAATTACCAAATATCAAATTGAAAAGTTCTCGCAGTTTAATTTAACCCTTTACCGCATATGGGCCCATGTATGGTATTGCAGTTTTTAATTCAATTTTATTTACAAATTAAGTAGTGACTATTTTAATCAATTACACGTATATTTAGCAATAATAATAAGCAAAAATATTTCTCTATGATTTGATGATATTTCGAAATAATCTTACTTTTGAGCAAGTGGGTGAGAAACAGCAAAATTAAAGTGCGAGTGATTCATTCTTCCCTTTTTCGACGGATGATATTTTTTTCCGATTTTCAACTGTTTTATATACTTCACAACTAGTTTTTTGTTGATCCCATATTTGGTCTTGTATACACTAAGATTTTTTCGTTTGAACAAACATGGAATCGTATTCACTCAAACAAATCAGCATTTGGATTCATAGTTATTTATAACAGCAAACGTTATATACTTTAATTATTTATTTCTTTTGCTTTGATTAAAACATTTGCCTTTCCTCTTTTTAGTCAGGATGGCCTTTGTGCGTTTTTACGGAATAATTTTTTCACTAATTTCATTTCTACGTAATTGTGATGATGATGATTTAGATTCTGAAAGCAATCCTTCTCGATGACTGCCAAGTCAGAAAACTACTTATAGTCCCTGAAAGCGATAACAATAGTTCAGATAAAGATAACGTCCCCCTAACAAATCTTATCAATAATAAAAAATGTTGGTCGTCATCGGAAAGCACCTACTGAAAAAATTTAATGAGAATCGAATCAACTGGATGGATCCATACAATATTGAAAGCTACTCCTTCACTCAAAGTCAAAGTCTTATAATTTTATTCAAAATAAAATTATAAGACTTATACGAAAATTAAAAGTTACATGCTTAATTTTTTGAATGTCAAATAATTGGAGAAACAGGCTTATTTTCGTACATTCTGGACCTTGATACACCAGCAGATTTCTTTTGATTCACCAGCTTCTAATCGTCCGGTATCAAATTCGGGAACTCCTACATCTAAAAGGATGACAAAAACCCAAAAACACATCAAGTACTTGCTCTAAACTCTGTAAGGATAATAATAAGGATATAAGTAGTATAAATAAGGAGTATAAGATATTGCCCTGAATAGCAGAAGAACCGCCAGCATCTTCTAAGTGTAAAGTTTTTCTATGCCACAATAAAAAATTAAACTGTTTGATTCAATTTCATGCATAATTATACTATTATCTTCTTGAATTTGACTCGAATGTACAGTGGCAATCAGAGCAGTACGAAAGAGTTGAGGTAACAGTTTTTAAAGTTTTGATAACCAAGTGGCTAAAATTATTGCATTTATAAAGATATCATCTACAGTTTTTTTTTGAAGTTGATAAAATAAATAAACTAAGGTGATCATGATTGCCAACTTAAACATGGATACAATTCAGATTATTGCGAACACTATATGTATATGTTGTTGTATGAGAATTTTTAGTATACTAAATCATAGGAGATCT
The DNA here is from genome assembly GCA_013403705.1 of Heliconius hermathena. NCBI lineage: Eukaryota > Metazoa > Arthropoda > Insecta > Lepidoptera > Nymphalidae > Heliconius > Heliconius hermathena. Next base: position 78,560 of record JAAIXJ010001861.1, on the reverse strand, counting down.
CTAATTTCTATATGCTAAAAAATACTCAAGAGACTAAATAACTTTTTTATTTCCTACTTATTACATAAAATGTCATCCTCAAGAAAAAAATAAAAATTATTGAGAACAAACAGACTTACAAAATATTTTTATTAGCTTTCATTTATTACTCTATATTTTTTTTACACAACTTAATTTGTGATAATTTCATTTACAGACACGCTATTTTATTATTACTATTTCACTATATATATTTATAATAGAACATGAAGCTTAGGCTCAAATGGAGTTATAATTCTTGTCATTTTCAAAGCCTTAGACAGTAAAAAAAAACTGTAGCAAACCATTAAGTATGTCATACAATTTTATTTAATCACACGATTTTTGACGTTTGACGAAGCACACGTAGTTCACAGTCACGACGAGTCTGACAGAACGCAAAGGTTGCATGCACCTAATCAAAGTAAAATTAAATATAATCTGTATAAATGTTATTCATCATCATCAGTCTTTGTCTACTCCCGGACATACGATAGCTTCTGATAAATTGCATTAAATAAATTTACTTTATCCCTTTTCAGCTAGATTTTCCTAAAAATCTGAACACGCGTTTAAAAAAAATGGTGATCAACTCACAATTCTATGTAGCAGAGAAATAAAATATACTTAAAAGCCTTTGGGAGGAATTTGAATTTGACATGTTCCATCCATGACCTTGTTACCGTATGTCATGTTCATAATATCTATAGTATTAAGCTTTAGCTTTATAAATGATACCTATTATCATTGAAATATATACGCAGTCAATGCTTTAATAGGGCTATTAAAGCATATACTGCGTATATATTAATAAACCTACGTAGGACAGACATTCGACCATACTTGAAACAACATTCGTGCTATATACCAATTGTTGAATTTAAACAACTACATGCATCGACGTTATATCTATAATAAATAGCTGGACTAATTGAGTTATTGTAGTATAATTATCCATTAAGTTCTCTGATTATCTAATGGCCTATGATTTATTAAATGCTCTTATGTACTAAGCTAACACGCTTGGCATTTGAACAAGTGTCTATTGATAAGATAGTTGGCCGCCTTTAAGAAAAAGAACACATCAATATGAAAACAGAGTGAGGCTGGATCTTAGGGATTTATTGTTCTAGGTGATGGCACACTAACTAGTGTGCAATCGCCTACAGAACATATCGCACTGAACTAATGAACATACTTACGATATGGTTTGTGCAAGGTTTTAGCTTGTGCTGTTTAGGTATTGTTTAAAAATTTATGGAAAACAAAGCTTAATTTATTCGGTAGTGATTTCTTCGCGTTTTAAATAGATAAAATTGTATGTTTAATCTATAAGATTAATAGTGGACCAGTATATATACAGCTAGTAACTTTTCAGGATATTTTTCAATATATTTAATTATTAAAAACTTAAATACATATACTATATATTGAAATCGATGCTTCGTGGCACTGTGAAAACAACGGACGGTCTATAGATATCTGCATTGTCAAATTATACTTACAATAAAAGTCACGAGTGATATGATGATTAAATACCAATCAAAATTACAATCCCCATTTCTACTTCGGCCGGGTCGGGTAATAAAAACTACAAAATATTTATAAATGCACTTGCACCGTGCATTCTAAATGTATTTAAACAAATATGCTTTAGCTGGCTTACACTCAGTTTTGTTCATATATTTGATTTTGTTCAAGGTCGCTGCCGAAATTGTGCAGTCAAGAAGAAGAACAGGGCCGGCCGCCTCAGGGCGGCGTAGTTACCTTCGAACCTATACAACATGACCACGACTTTTGCGAGCGAGTCGTCATTAACGTAAGTATTTTTTATTACATTTCTAATATAAAGGAAAACAAGATATAAAAAGCATTTTTAAATAAACGAACGAAACGATAAACCTAAGGATTTTAATCATCATTTTGTATAAAAATCTCTATACAAGTACTTTATGATCCTTTCATAATTTATCAGTATATTATAACAAATGAACTAGTAGAAGAAAAATATTGCATGTTTAATAATATATTACTGCGATACTTTCAGTTGCACACTGTAAGTATAGTATATATAGTATCGTATATATTGGGTTGTTCGGAAAGTAATTTTGTTTTTGAAAATTTGTGTTGTTTGAAAGATAGTTTTTATATAATGAATAAATATTTTACTAAATTATATATTTTCCATTCTGGCTTAACACCTTTTGCCATCTTTCTGGTACTAGGATGATTCAACGCTCATAATTTTTTTTATCTTTGCTAGGAAAACATCTGGTCTAGGTGATTTTAGCCTCTTCATTTGAAGTAAAGGATTTGCCGTCCAAAAAAAATTGCAGTAACTGGAACAAATAATCCGAAGGCGTTCCATATCTGGAAAATATAGTGGAGTGACCAAACTTGTATCAAGCATTGCATTGGTACAAAATTATACATTTTCTGTGGATTAATTCTGTCCTTTTTTTTGTTAAAGTGATAATAGTAGACCATGGACCACAGGTCCATGAGTACATGGGCAACAGGGATGCCAAACACAGGCTTTTCAAGTAGTCATAAACTCTGTAATTGAATTCGATAAATTTTATCTCTCACCGATCTCATCTGTTGTTTGGCCAGTTTGCCAATATGTCTTTATCGTGTCTTTATCAGCTTCAACCAGCCCTTCAGAAAATGCATCTTCGACATCAAAATTGCCGATGAATCAATGATCAATATTTTGCAAACCAGTGCTGGCACTGGCATATTGTCAAGACATCTTTTCGATACACATTGGTTGATTTCATTTTGACTACCTTCTGCTTACCTTTCCTATAATAAAGAAATAAAATATAACAAAAATGGTGCTTATTATGATGATTGTGCGGTTTAAGTGTGTGTAGGTTAGAAAAAGTACAATAAAATCCTCTGACGAAAAAAAACTATTATTAGAAAAAGTCTATTATTTTTAATGTAAAAATGTATAACTGTCTGTTTACTATAAAGCGATAGCAATGTAGTGTATTCTCAATACAGTGTATTTATAATAGTTGTTCCTGGTTATGTTCCTAATTGTTTATTTTCAAAAATTTTAAAACATAAGTAGAGCCAATAACATGCGTGTAAGTTGTGTATATTAGAATATATTAACTAGAATTTTCCTATATACTTTTGTAGTTTTTTACTCTAGCTCTCTGACCAATCCCGAAAAAGGTAACGTAAGCGCAAACATTATTTAAAGAATGTAAAATATATACATATATTTTACATCTTGTACAACTGTACACATTTGTACAACCTCCTAACGGTACTTATTCAAAATCCATGAACACCAATTCAGTTACACATATACTCGTATGTACATAAAATTTTGGACCACGATAAACGTAAAGGGACACTACACACTTCTTTTTCGCTGAGCGCTTCGTTGTGTTTAGGGTTCCATAGAAATATTTTGAAATCAAAACAAAAAGTGGAACCCTATAGAACCACTATCCGCCTGTCCGCCTACTATCCGCCTGTCTATGTGTTTCTCTCCCTACTAAGACCATTTGTGAAGGTATCAAGCTGAAATTAAAATCAAATAATCCAGATCTACGGTCCTTTAGAGCACAGAAAAAAAGAAGCTTCTAAGTCAACGCAATCAAAATATACGATAGTTTATGCATCGTCATGGCTGCGCTTTGTATAAAATTCGCCGAGTAAATCGAAACCTATAAGGTAATTCCCTTCGACCCACAATTATGAAATGTGGCAAGAAGTGAGGACTAACATATGTTGTAATAAAGGAAATAACTCCGAAAAATTTGTGTTTATATTACAGGAAAAAATATTACAAACTTATATGTGTAATTTACAAAATGAGTGCATATGGGCATATGCACTCATTTTGTAAATTACACATATAAGTTTGTAATATTTTGCAAACTTAAGTTTGTCAACTTTTATAAGTTGTACTTCCCGTTAACCTACAATCCTGAATATGATACGGACCCTCGGTGTGCGAATCCGACTCGTATTTGACCATTTTTTTTCCCCTATAACTTAAGTTTGGATATATTTATATTATATACTTAGGATTGGACCAGATAAACATAATTTAGTATTTATGATGCCAGCAGTAAATTTACTAAATATATTACTTTTATTTACATAGCTTTTATCCTTTAGATTTTATTGGTATCTAAAACCCCCGATCTCTACTGATGATCATTAAAAACTCATAAGATACTTCCTAAAATGCTAAAACTGAAATTTGTCATTTTTTGTGTAAGCAAGTTGGTTATTAACTTTAGTACACTTGCAAGGAATAAAAAATATAATTTTACCTCCTACCTCTAGTTTAAGGATAGAAGCTTTTATGAGACTTTCATCAATTTCGATGCTAAATAATTAAATATGTGTGCTGTTGCTTTACAGTAGGTATATAGAAGATTTAGTTGCTATTTACAAAAAAATAAATGTACAGATATTATAAACCCTTTTAATCTCATATCTTTCATCTCTTTTCATCATGTGCCTGTTGATTGTTGCTGTGTACTTCTTGACTCACTCACTTACTTGTGCTACTTTCGGACTTCGCCTAACGGTACTTATTCTGGATCCGGCCCATTCTACACAAAATATTCTCATCTTGCTACATGCAATCTTAGATTCTTAAAAGAAATGAAACCCCCTCATTGCCATGTTGCCAAGATAACGGTCATTATTATCAAAAAGTTATCCGATCTCACGTAGAGCCCAGCTTGTAACTTTATACGCCAACTTCACCAACTTTAACTTTAACTAACTTCACCAACTCTGCACCTCGAAATCTCAAAAACTATTAGACCTATTAAAACATAAAATTTGAGACCAGTACAGTCCTGTTCATTCTGGTATTGAGGCAAAGCGCGGCGTTGAGTTCTAGCGGAAAATGGGGAACGGAAGTGTCTTAACACTAGGCTCCCTCTGCCACCCTGTTGTGTGCGATATACAGCGTGAAGCTAGAAATAAACCCCCATTGAACTTATTTTTAGCTCTGTAAAGCTTAGATAGACCTACAAATAAATAAATGCATATCATATAATTTATAGACGAGTTAAAATATCGCAATCTCCTGTGCCGTCTCACTCTTAGCAAACACTTTTTAAGATTTTTTCTACGACTAACGAATATTTTGAAACAAATTATTTTTTGTGTATACATTTAATATATTGTTAGGCACCAAACATTTTATCATTCGTTCGAACTTCTTCATCGATCGATCGATGTAAAAGTAACTATATAAGGAAGAATAATTGTAAAACTAGGAGATTCTATAAAGGGAATTTAGGGGGTTCTTTGAGAGATTTTAAAGAGAGAGCTTAGAAAGAATTTAAAGAGATCCTAAAGTGGCCTAAAAACTAATTGTAATCCTTGCCGGCAGATATAATATCACGAGTATTTGTATAATAATAGTAATAATAATAATTGTAATTTGACTACCGTGATTGTATTAAATGCTATTCTGAGTAAGTTTCCTAAATTTTAATATTCAACACTACTGGTTTCTAAAAATATTATGTAATGTACTCACATTGTATGTAGTGTAAAAGATTAGTCTATAAAAGGCTATGACATTTATATATATTTCTTAAGAAATATCGGACAGTATTATAATCAAACTAGAGGCACGAAATGTCTTAACACTAGGTTCCCTCTGCCTATTTTGCTGTGTGCGGGATACAGCGTGAAGCTGATTTAGATAAGGGCTGTAATCTAATAATCGTAATTACGATATCGTACCTTAACTTATATTAAGCAGGTTTAAAATTATCAGCTATATATACAAATTATTTAAAACAACAAAAAACTATTTTGTTACAATATAACTCGGTGTTAGATACTACCCTTCTTTGAAAGTAATTAAAAACTTTGTATCGGCAGGTCGCGTCGATGTTGTTGTCCAGGCTCTAGAGACTTAGAAAGAGAAACGAGTTTTCATTAAACTTGTATATTTTGAACAGGAACTCTAACCAACTCACCGCAAAGCTTAGCTTTGTGTAACTTGATTTACTCCGTGCTATAAAAAGTGTATTTTCGTCACAGTTATAAAAAATATTTTTGCTTTTACCTGCAAAATGTATATCCAAATTAGTAAAATTGAGAATAGTGTAGGAATTTTAGATTTGAGCCCTATGATATACGTATTTGGGCATTAATGCTCCTGTGTAAAATTGCTTCATTAATCTTCTAATTCTTCGTTTATTAGAAATTACATATATTTAGGTATACAACCCTTGTGTGGGTATGTACTATGTACACTGCGATCTGTGTTACGCCTCGCGACATAAACGCTTACACGAGAACGAGCATGTTACGCAACATTGCGCAGCTGATGAAGCTGCTATTTTTATTTAATTATTCCTAAAACTGTATAAAGAATGGTATTTTATAAATCAAAAATAAACATCAAACACTCAAACTACAATTGTAAACTACTTTCACCAAAATCATAACAATATAAATTGGACGTTATTACGACTACGAACCCCCAAAACATATCAACCCTTTCTTACAATAGTGTGTAGGCGTACCTCGTCATTGTTATTTTACGAATATATCAAGTGCGCATTTTTTTGTCGTTTACTAAACATAGTAAACAAAATAAGAAAACTGGAAAATATAAGAAAATAATAATCAATACTTGACATTTTTGAATCTTAAAAAATTGCGAAAATAATCGTCGTCATAATTGTTATAAATTACTTGCCCAAGCTAAACATGTAATCACAATACGATTATTTATTCCTATAACGTAATAGGTACATATGAGTATGTTTAATTTAAAGCATGAGTGTTAGTATTTGTCAACAAAAAAATTGATTGAGTAAAAAACCCAACTCGTTGTTCGTGCGTTCGTCAACTGAGAAGCTGCAAACGTCAAACGGGAAATCGTAAACTGAATTGCACGAAGCTATTGCACAGTTCATCAAATTAGCGAAGTCGTAACACACGGCATCCATAATACGCTTAAGAAACTGGAGAGCAAATTTTATGTCACATGTACACGTCGCTCACCTATATAAAGAGCAGACTCAAAATATCTATTTATATAGGAACGTCAAAACTCATCTATTTTTACATTTATTTCAAAATATCCAAAAGAAAGTTATTTAATTCGATATGTTTTATTTAATTAAAGCGTTTCTCTAATAATATTTTTTTACTTAACTATTAAAATTAATCTTACATAACGCATCAATCTCGATAGTTAATATTTTTCACATTATATTAGATTGAATTAATTGTTTACATTTATATAGTTATTTAGTACTTACATTATTCTTATTTTAATTCCTTTTGAAAACTCTGTAAACTTAACAAATACACGCAAAATTATATAAATTAAAATTAAATTTAATCAGCTTCACGCCGTATCCCGCACACAGCTGAGAAGGAACCTAGTGTTAAGACCCCCACTTTCCGCCATTTAGATAAGTAAAAAGTACTAAAAGCTATTTTTTTCAATTAGTGACTTACTTGCAAATGATGTGATGTGTATATTTAGTATTTTGATGAGATTAATGGAAATTGGTGCGGTGGAAATTGAATTTTAATTTATTGATTTATCTTTCTGTATTAGTCTTGTGAAGTTTGTTATCTGGTCTAGAGAGCACTTGCACTTTCTCTTTAAATTTAGGTCCTATATTTTTTGTAATTACGAGTATGTATCGTTATACGTGTGGAACATATCGAGATGTGAAAATAAACATTGGATACACCTATTGGTGTTATAAAATAGCTTTAAAGTTATATGAGGGCAAACGTCCAGTTTCAGAAAAATCTATCTATACTTATATCAACCGTTAAGATGGAAAAGTGATTACTTCCAATAAATTCAACGATAAGAAATCCCAATACAAAGTCACACTATGCAATATAACAGTTTGTCTGTCTGTTTCTCCGGGTTAATATACGGAACAGCCGAGCATTACATGACTTTAAAGATAGAGAAGTTTGCAGAGCAAGATAAAAATTACTTTATATTCTGTAATTTCACTTTTATTGCGCGCGAGTATCCACAGCCTAGATAACCAAATATTTTTCTATTAATAGTGACAATTTTTGTGAGCAAAAGCATATAAAATCCCAACAACTTAAATAACAACTTATTTAGCGTGGAATAGTACTAAGCTAAACCGTACTATAATAACCAACCAATTTTCCATAAATGCACATAAATAATTATTAGTTCAAGGCGCAGATGGGCAGCTAGTGTAAAATGACAATATCCTGCCCAGCGGTAAGCTATAACTGACTATTAATACTGTTCGGACTTATAATTTGGTTAGTATTTAGTATCAGAGTGGAAACTACTATTTCTATCCCGAGTCTTATTAAAACGAATTTTTCAATATAGAAATTGACTTAATTGCTACAGATTTGCATCTATCATCATTAACAAATTCCATCATACATTTTTTTTATAAATATATTTTCAAAGGAAATCTGTTTGGATGTGATGTGATAGAATGATGATATCATTTAAAAAACTGGACTTATATTAACATAGTTGCAAACTACTCTGGCCTTTACATTTATTACCTCAAAGCCTTTCCTGACATTCAACACCAAGGATAGTGCATAATGCACGCTATACTATATATCTCTACGTAATGTATTCTACTCTAGTTATTTTTCATTGGTTCAGTCAACAATGTGGCTTCTCAAAGGAGATAACCCCCTTATAGCTTTATGAAATGTTCATTTTAAATGATAGTATAAAATCTCCCTACCAAATTATACGACACTGGAGAAATATATTTTAATTTAATCGTTTTTTTTTTGGTTTTTGTTTTTAGAGTAGGCAGCGGAAACCTGGGAACCTAGTGTTTAAGTGTCTTAACACTTCTTTCCCATTAAGACACTTCTGTACTCCATTTTCTACCGAATTCTGGACACATTACGTGTCGAGTGGCTAGTTTTACGTCCGCGCTTTACCTAGTTACCAGAACGAGGAAACGAAAAGATTAAATATTTCATTTCCTAGAGTGGCAATCGAACCCTCAACCTGTCGCTATTACAGTCGCACTATTGTGCCCTTGCGTCACGACTGGCCTCTAGTCTTATTAAATCGTTAAATATAGAATTTGCGTGTTTTAGGCAAAGATACTCTTAATTATGCCATGTAATAAAGTAACTCGATCTACTTCATGTTTTACTCTCAATAAACTCGAAAAATGTTCAGAGACTATGACTACTACTAGTGTATTTATAAATGTTTATTTAGGTATAATGCTTCTTTTTTTAAAAATAGTTAAACAATGTAATTAATAAAAATACTAGCTTGTAGAGATACAGATTCGAAAGCGTATATTATTTATTGCAAAGTAGACGTTAAGAACTTATAAGCAATTTATAAATAAAATTTAAAGAAACCTCGTTAAAACTTCTTTAAGGGCATTTCATGAAATTTGTAGTTACACTTTAAGAGTCGATTTTGCTTGTCTTGATTTATCATTAACTGCTATCAACAACTTTATTTACGTCGATGAAGACCTATGCCATGCAATTTCTATATAGCAATCGTTTTCATCAAAAATAACAACGAATGGTTACCACTTTTTATTTTATTTCCTGAAGGCACTCAAAAAAATATTGTACTCAATAAAATATTCGTCGTTCTGGAATTCACAGACAAAACAATCAGAGATCTATATAAATGCCTAGACTCTCTACTGATATTTTAAAAAATACTTTACAAGATGATTATAATAAATGGGGCAAATTTTATGCATATAGATTAAATAGTTAACAAGTTGTGAACTCAAGAGTAGCTAGTAATGATTCGTTTAGCTTTTTAACTTGGCTGGACACCCGAACGAGGCTTAATCCGCTCAAACTTATTGTTATTTTATAGAAAAATTATACAAAAATATTACGTAAATTATAATTGTACTGTAATTGTAACGTATTTGCTATTTTCATGCATAAGCTACATCACGCTAAACAATCTTCATTCAGGAGACACAAAACGTCAAAAAACTACAAGTATACTAATATTATCAAAAGGTTTTGGAAATTTCGAAAATTACTTTGTATTGTCTTGAATAGGAAAAAAAATAAAGGTCAAATTTGTCTCTTTTTTAAAAAAAATAATTTAACTGATTTGCGCTCTATGCCGACGATATGGCATAGCGCAAATGATCTCCTAGGCCCACATAACACAAGCAGTTTTTACGTATCACCTAAAAATATCTATCACGTTGAAAAATTATTGATCTTTAATTTGAAATTTTATCTTTGCTTATTAATAAATCTGCATTAATGCAGAACCATATAAAATCTTCAAATCAAGGCTTAATCGTTATACAATAAGAAAACATGTACAAACCGACAAACCAAAGTTTTAAGAACCATAATCCATTACTATTTGTTCATAACCTAAATTATTGTTTTCGTTGATATATTCAATTTATAATCTACATAGGTTACATTTTTTTCATTTATTTATGTAAAACACACAACAAGAAAATACAGAAAACCATATCCATCCATCCATCAACTTTTCAAAGTCCACTGCTGGACATAGACCTCCCCTAATGCTCGCCACTCCGTCCGGTCCTGCGCCCTCTGAATTCAGCGGACTCCCGCAAACATATAATAACAGTAAAATGTGTACAATGGATAACTTATCCCTAATAGTTTAAAAGTTTAATTAAATTTATTTGTAACCAAGGTATTTAATCAAAATTGTAAACAGTTACGTTTACAGTAACATGCCACTGCGCCACGACGACCTACAGTTTAAATAATAATTAGTTATTTTGACAAAAAAAAAACAATTGTGAATTCGTAACAATCTTGATTTTTAGTAATTATTTTATGGATATCTTTTTATTTTATGGATATCTTTTCATATGATCAAACGGCGACGGCGAAATCGTTAAACGCTTACGATTTATAGATATGATCAAATATAGTTTGTTATTTAAATTCTCGATGACTTCAAAATTTAAAATTCTAATAATTAATCATTTAAAAGCATGATATGAGCACAAAACTCGATATGCTTACTAGTAGGCAGTCCAAGGTTCTATCAGCCATATTCCAATCCTATCATCAGACCAGTTCGATGGTACCATAAATCTACATATAAATGCCCAGTTTAATGATGATACAACAATCAGAAGTGCGTGTAATTCAGATTCTTAAATTTTATTACGTAGTTTGTTACAGCTCGACCTAATAAAAACGTGTTAAAATAAGATATGACTACATACATATATGCACTATTTCGCCATCTAACAATCTAAGTCAAACCAATTAGCTTGAGAAGCCTTATACGAGTGATAAAATCAGTTGTTTTAATGTTGCTCAAAAGGAAGGTATGGCTAAAATATTAGACTAATATTTACTTTTCATTACATATTGATAAAGAAAATATTATGTAGCATCTTAAGTATTGAATTCTACTGTTATAAATAACTCCAAAATGGTTTAAAAAGAAAATATTTTCTGGTCGTCCTGATCGTTCTGACAAGAAGACTCCTGTTATAAAAATATATTATCGTTAAATCCGGACTCGTGTTCATGTATTGTAATAAATCCGACGTCAAAAAGTGGACAACTTAAATAGCGTTGCAACTTGCAAATTTCTCTTCCTTTAATAAATCGAATATCGATAGAAGGAGAAACATGGTGTGTGGTCTGTGTCATAGTGAGACAGCTGTAGAAATGGATTGACTGTAAACGTAATGGCTCGATGGCGTCGATCTCCACTCAAGGAAATGATAAATTTTTATTTTCCTGCTCTGGCAAGACAACATGAGCGTCAAGGCCCGCTGCTCAACACGCAATGTCTCAAATTTTGGCGGAAAGCGGATAACAGAGTGTCTTGACATTAGAGTCATGGACTGCGTCCTGCTATATACGGGATAAAGCGTAAAAATTAAGATAATAATACTTTCCCGTCTGCTGACATATATTAAAATTATTGACTAATGTACTATCTTAAAAAAAGGCTATTAATTATTTATTACAAAATCTTGCAATTTATACAAATTATACATATTATGTATATCGCTCAGTTTTTGTCGTATTGATCACGCATGTCATTCTAGAGATATTTTAAGAAACAAATATAGCCGGCTCAAAATACCGCTTTATAAATAGTTGAACTTGTTTTGTGATCTCTGGAAACTGACGCGGGAATTATACGGTATGTCAAAGTATAACTATCTCAAAATATTATATATAAGACGTTTTGCAATAAATTTATAACATTTACTATTTTAATTTTAATATTTACTATTACTAAAATCAAGGGCTTTAGTGTTCTACGTATATTCTGAAAGTTTTCTCTCTATCCCTTTCCTAACTGACGGTACTAATTTGTACCAGGTGATTACATGTCCATTATTTCGATAATACAATCGCGCATTTTTATTTGACACTGACGATCCTTTCGAGTACTATTACGCTAGCCAATCAAAGTGATTTATTCCATTTTTCTCTATATACAGCCAACAAGTGACACTTTCAAATCTCGACCTGTTTTGGATTTGAGAACTGCGAATTGCTTTTTTTTTAGAAAATATTTAAAAATAGATTTAACGAGGTAAGTGTATATTTTTTTCACTATTATATTAGATTGTACTTTTAACTNTAGTTTCAAATAGAGAGAGGTGTGAGGTATGCAGTATGAAGAAAATACAGTTAAAGTTAAAAAAAAACTCGTTTAAAATGTTAACACTGCAATATATTTTTACGCATTAATGAAAAAACTAATTGTTTTACAGAATACCATAATATTAATCTTTAAATACTTTTAAATTTATTGTTCATTTGGACATAAAAGTAGTACTTAATGGTCCTATTTTATTAGTCTTTTTGTGACCCTAAGTCTCTGACGGTACTTGTAAGTCTAGGTTATAGAAATAGTACTTAGATATAATAAAAAAATCTAAATAAAATAAATTAGTTTTCTTTATTCTCCCTTACCCATATAAAATCATAAAAACTTTCTTTTTTATTAATTTTCGTATGTTCGCTAGGAAAGGGTTAAGCCGATTAATTACCACTTACGTTAACGAGTCTTTAAATGACCTTTCATAATATTTATCTTAATTTCTCCACCGCACCAATATATTCCGCAATAAATAACCTCGTAGCATATCTTTCTGCAAATGTTTCTTTGAACTCATATTTTTTAGGTTACACATCCGGAATTCAAAATATTATTACATATTTTTCAGAGCCCTATGCTAGTGAAGCTATTATCTTTAGTATTTATTTATTTTCTCGTAAAGTTTTTGTGTGTGTTTATAATTACGATATTCTGTAAACACTCGCCGCTCACGTTTACAGAGAAGCTTTAATAAATTATTATATATACGACAACACGTGTCTAAAAATAATTATTTGTGGATATGAAATAGAAAAAGTACATCGGAATCGCGGTAGTGGCGGACGTCACAGTGTGGCGGATAATAAAACACAAAACCAGGAACATTTCGCGGTTTGGTTTACAACGTTACCGAAGGTGTATTAATTATAAAATCTCTTCATAAAAGCGTAACCGGGCTACCGGTTGCAATAGGCACACGCGCCCTTGGTAAACACACAATAAAATGTATTTTTGGCGCGGTCCATTGCCAACCGCAACGCAACGGCCGCGGCGAAAGAAATACGCTGGCCACGAAGCACCGTTGGGTTCGCCTCGTAAATTTTAATTTATGCATAGAAAACTTACGTTTGTGACGATAGTAAACGTTTACTTGACGCTTAAACTGCGTGTGACAATGTAATATATTGATTATGGAGCCGCCATATCTACTACAATACTGTTTTTAAAAGATTAATAACAACTTATAAATTTAACTGTAGGCACTTTTAAAGGTAAAGGTAGGGTATCGGTAGAGCTTTCAATCCCAGCAGCCTGTATTCGTTCCAGTATTTGCGGGTAGTAGGAAACAAGTTTCAATCTCGGGGATCCCGATATTTGCGGACCCCGTAAATATATAAGGCAAATAAATCAATTAATTGATCAACAAAATTCCATTTATTTTAGTTTTACTAATAGCATGACATTGTTGTCATGCTATTAGTGAAACTAATATCAAACTATAACAAATTAAATCTTTTTAGTATCACAGAAAACTTAAACAAGTACAAAAAACAATCTAGCAATAACAAAAGATATCGGTAACTACCAACTTAAAATATATACCAAAAACATTTTAGTAATTAATACTTAAATTTGATAATTTTATCATAGATTATCTGACAGTATTCAATTAAAATTGTTTGCTGTGTGCGAACGAAATACAGAGATACATACAATAATGTTTTTGGTATTACTCTTACAACTACAAATGTAAATGTAAGATTTTACTCCAAAGATTCATAGTAATGATCGACATGGTAACAGGCGAAGTTTTATGCAGACGATATAATAAAGTTTTGGAATAAGATGGCGAAACTTTTTCAATGCAATTTTTTGTCATCGAGGCCATTCGCATGCTTCTCTTCAGTTCCGCAAATCCTCGATCTCGCATCCTTAAACCCGCAACTCGCAGGATAGGAAAATGATGCGGGATCTCGCAATCCCTAGATGTCGATATTGGAGGCCCCATTAGAAATAACATTGAATTGAAAATGAATAATACAGCCAAAATTATGTAGCAATTATTGCCAAAGGTCAATAGCATTTGTTCTTGTTTTATATTTATAGGTTGATGCTATTAAAGTCAAGTAAATAAAATACGTGTGACACTCTCGTGTCATTAGATACATCGGGAGTATTGGTGTATTACCGTTTATAGCGCTTATTTTAAATTTAAATACTAAGACATGACTTTTAAGTACTTCACAACGTTAAATTCCACTGTACTTATCCTTATGATTTCTTTGTTTATAAACAAATAAAAAAATCATGATAAATGAAATCTCTATAAAATATATTTTAAAACCAGTTTCAATAAACTTTTAAAACTGATCCATATTAATATTGCAAAAATATGCATTTATACCTAAGTAAATAAGCAACGGAATCAACAATGAAAACAAAAACCCTGTCCATTACTAGTAGACCTTTTGTGGACATTTTATAACGTAAAAAAACTTAGGTTTATTTTTTTTCCTTCCTTTTATAGTCTATGGAATATAGATCACATTCCATAGGCGTAGAACTAAATAGTGACAGAGTATGAATCAGTCTTTATTAAAATTTTTCAATATAATTAACAAAACAATCATAACCTCAAAAATTTGTTTAAAAGTTTAAACCAAATTGCAACCGTCACTGTTATCCGCGTGGCCCAACCCAGTAAACAGGGCCAAAGGGCAAAGTGAACACGCAATTAGACTAGGAATAATTACACTTCTACTTATAAAATATTAGTAGAAGTAACAAAAAGAATAAAATAAATGAAGAAAGCAACTACATAATCACAAAGAAATATGCCTTTTCCTTCATATGCGTGGTTCCATTGCTTAAAGGAACTGGTTGCCCATTAACTTCAATGTCATCTTCTCCGCAAAAATAGCACATGTAGTTTTCATCATTCTCTTTAGTTTTAGATTTCTTAAGTTTAGTATTTTTTACTTTAGTCACCTCAATGTTTTATGGTTTATATTTAATATTTTTAGGTTATGTTGGGCTATTTCTTTAGTCTTCGTTATTAATATTTTATCAATATTTTTTAATACTTTAGTATTAGCTTTATTAAATTTGACTTTCTGTTCTCCCTTAATCGGTTTGCTAGTAAGCACCTCAGACCTTTGAATATTTATTTTACGTGTTTCTATGAGAACGTAAGGAATTAGAAGTATTTCTCTCGGGTCCAATAAGTGGCAGATGAAGAAATAAGAGGCTGAAATATTATTTAATTTGCATTTGAAGGTAGAGTCGAAGTAGTCATTATATCTGTAGCCTGTACTGATCTCTGTTTTGTTAGCTGATGGAATCACGTGGTCATCAGTAATATCGGAAATGCATGATCTTGATCTAGTTCGGTCATAGATTTCTTTAGAGATCGATAGTTTTTCTTTTGGTCCCGATGTATGCTGAATATCAGAAGTAGAATATCTAGCAAGCTTAAATGGACCTTTTTATTATTCCTTAAATTATTGATGGCGATACTCAACTCAACTAAAGCGTATATTATTGGGCAAGGTGGATACCATATTCACTTTGTCCGTATTCGTTTTGTGCGACAGGAACTTTTTGAACAATAACTATCCTACAATCGAATCCACATACAACAACCCAATTAATATCGCAGTATCACGAACACGAACACTTGCACTTTNAGTTAGAAACATATAGACGATGTGTTTTTATCTTGTTTTAAAAAAAAACGTTAACCACTTCCGATTTCTAACAATAGAGTCATTAACACTGTTTCATGTATAAAAACCAGTATACATAGTATAAAGCTTACTGTCGCTTACTACATCATTGCATATATGCATTTTGTAATATTATCAACTTTTACATTAAAAAAGCAAGAAAAAATATAGGGAGGAGATAAAAATTACATTTCAAATGTTCGTTCAAAAGAACTTCATAGAGCTCTTAAACCACTTTTCGATAATTGAGTCAGAAGCAATTCACGTAGACGTCTTGAGGGCACTTCGTTAAATCTTACTCGTTAACGCGTTTTTGAATTATAAGTACTTATAATTTCTGAGACCGCTTTAGCAGAAGCAATGGCCAAAAAGAGAAGCTTGGACTTTTATTATCTCAAGTACTTTAAAATTTAAATGTTGTGAAATTAGTTTTTCACGTTCATCATATGAGCGTTGTTTGATTTAAATTAAATTATTTTTATATTAAGCAGAGTATTTACTAATATTATATGGTGAATTTTATGAAGGCAAAAAGAACATAAGAACATAGGTTTGATCTGGATAACAACATAAACACCAAGGTTAGATTACGCAGTATATTTCCTTAAGGAATGTTGTATAATAAATATGGTGACTTCTAGAGACTCAGCGCCAAACTTCGATATAGAGTTCAGTAAAGGGCAATATAATCTTCGTTAAATTAAAGAACACAAAAAATGGAAAGGAAAAGTAATAAACCTTTTAAATGCTAATAGCTAATGTTATTTTTGAGATTTTTGATTTTTCTGAATTGGTTGCTGGAGATTTCACGTTGCATTGTTAATTTCATTTATTACTTCTTTCTTTTATATTTAGTCGAATGATCTTTGATCATTAATTATTTGACGCTGACTCTAAATTACTTAGATATGTATTACTTAGGTTTAATATTAAGATTAATTACGTTTTGCTCTTAATTTTATTTGTTGCTGTAATTTAAAAGGACTTTTTCTACTTTTGTGGCTAAAATCATCCTACAATTAGATGTAGATATAAAGGCGATAACTTGATTTGGTCATCTTCCGGTCTTTACGTTGGTTATTATATTTTCCAACATCGATTAATTACCGTGTAATTTGTAATGAGCTTTTTATTATTATCATAAAATCCATAATTGTTATATAATTTATACACAATACAAATTTTAGTAATAAATTCTACAATTAAATTAAATTTTCTTGAAGATATGTTTTTTGTGAGTATCTTTTAACAATTAATCTATTTTATACTATTAAAACACATATTATTTAACAAAGCCGGCAATGTCATATACTGTCCGCGAGGCGTAAGCTGAGTTTTTCATTTGTGTGAGTGATCACCAAAATAAGAGCCAAAAAAGAAATCTTTTAAAGTAATATTTATTATAGTCTTCAATAAATAAAATAACATAAAAACTGTGTCACTTCTTCTACACCGGGCTTGGATCCTCGTGGTATTCTCTATCATCTGCTTTGACTCACTTCACTCTCACTCTCATTTGTGTTTCATTTACTCTCAAATATGCACTCTTAATGACCGTCCGTGAAGACCCAATAAAAAAAATCCAATGTCAAGATAGTTTTATGCTAATGAAAGAGGTCTGATTGTAACAGGATTACGCAAAAATGGTAATAAATCATGATTTTGATTATCTCAAATAGAATATTGGATTAAGAACTATAATAGTTCAGTTAAATTACGAGTAAAAATGATATGTCGTCTTAGCAAAAGTTGTTCAAATTTGTGGTCAATTTAAATTGACAAATAAAGATTTAAAAAATCTAGGGCGTCGTGGCACAGCGGTACAGCGTTTGACTGTTATTGCGATGGTTATGAACTATATTGTAAATTATTAAATGCATCCTTTTCAAACGTTGTTAGGCGTAATAAGCAGAATTGTCATTGTCGGAATTGTCCATTCACTAATTTATATCTACGTGTATGTGTGTTCTCCACGTGATATTGGCGAAGTGATTAGTGCTCAAGTGGCACGTTTAGAACGCCATAATCAAAGAACAGAATATACTTAATTAAATTAGTATAAAAAATGTGTTTGCACTTTAATATTTTACGAGTAAATAATTTAAAATGTTTATTTATATTATTTAATATTTTTTTAAGTGATGAAAAATGTAATGGTACCTACATCTATGATTTTAATATTTTTGTCTGTTTGACTATTTGTAAAAGTAGAACACCTGATGCAGAAACATAGTGGACCGTCCATCCGAATACAATCCGTCAGTCAATTAGTAACATTATTATAAAAAAAATATTAACATTACATTTAATCACGCTTGTTCTTTAGATTGTGTGATATTTTCGATATTTAACATTTTCTAAGGTATAATAATATTTTATCAAAAGAAATTATTTATTTTTTATTCATTTATTTAACGCGTTCTTGGACTACATTTATATTTGAAACAGAGAAAATGAAACTCCCGCACCGGACTCGAAAGTGAAAACGCGCGGAGATCGATTTATAAGCGTGCAGCATCCGCAGTATACCCGCAATATGCTATTGTCGAAACTATTGCTGAAATATGCGTAGCCGAACGGATCAACGTTTATTGCTATTAAGTTTTTTGTTTATTTATATCTAGTCACTTTTCCAGACAAACAAATCGGAGATATAAAACACGTTAATAAATATATGTATTGATAATGCGTGTGGTAATGCGTTTCAGGTTAGTTCTAATTCCGGCACTTTTATATATCTTGGTAAGTGGAAAAAAACTCTTAAGGAATTTTATAGTAGATACTTCTCTAGAATACCTAAAGTTGAAGAACAAAAAAAATAATCTTCAGCTTATCTCTCATGTGGCTGCAATTTAGACAACTTTTAGAAGAATAATTTATGCAGTTCTAATGCAAAAAAACAACCAGGTTTTTGGAACAAAATACTCAAAGAAAAAAATACATAGTGTATCTAAATCAAATTCATATATTAAGAAGTTTATTATCGAAAATTGATATTTAGATACAACATCTGTTTCTAACATTTACACACCACGTGAATTATGGCTATTTCATTGAAATTTTATGATTATTTATTTATTATTACAGTAAACTATAATAACTTATATATTTTATTACATTATACATAGAATGTGTTCCGACATCCAAGAACGAGCTTTGAGTATGCATTGACAGCGATGGGAGAACATATAACGTTGATGTCCGAGCATAAACATTACTTTCTGTCACGTTCGTGATCTCGACCCCTGCTCGGTCAGGTGACATGAATGGCACACCCGCACCTCGTTAGGCAAAGTGCATTGCTTCTCGACCTTGGCCCCATTGCAAGGAGGGTTCGTAGGTGATGTTAGATAGTCTTTAGAATATATACAATATTACATTATAATTAAATTAAATGCCGATATCCGACGTTTGCAATCAAGCCCACTTTTTTATGATATCGGCATTAAACATTATTAATTATTATTATTATCAATTGACTAAAATACATTGCAACAGAGACAAATACAACTTTTTATTGCAACAGAGGGAGGTTTAAGAGAGTTCTCGCAGAAAATTTCATACGTCACATGCGTCACACAAGCGACAAAACTCATCGATTTTTCGAAAATGTTCTCTTGTCCGATTCATTAGTCCGTGTCCGATTAGTGAATAGCTATCAAATCTCTATGGCATTGAATTACAAAAAAATCATGGATGCATGAGTTCTTTTTATAACTTAATACTTTGTCCATAACGTGATAGATAGAGACGTTCTCTCTATCTATGCCAATCACTACGGTCCTACCTCTCCCATCTGCGCCTCCTCTTTCGCCTAGTCCGCTGTCATCAACCTGATCTTCCAAAATCTTTGATACTGTGTTCTCGAAGGTCAACTGTAGTCTCCTCACTCATTCATTATATCTTTTCTATATTTAAAACTCAGCTTCACGCTGTATTCCGCACACAGCAGGGGAGGCAGAGGGAACATAACGATAAGACACTCGTTTTCCACTTATCGGCAATTTTTTCGAAGCATTGCGTTTTGAGTGGTGGAACTCAACGCCGAGCTTTTGTCCTGATGCCAGAGCGAAGAAATGAAAATATTAAGAAATAATAATTCATTCCCTCGAGTGGTGATCGAACCCACAATCGTCGCGTTACAGTCACACCTTTGTGTTCCTGGGACACGACAGTTTACCCACTCTTTGTATCACATATACATAAATCTGTTCCTTATTATTACTCATTAATAACAGAACAAAACTTAATTATTCGTAAAAAAAAATGGAAAAATTATTTTTAATTGGTAAGTGGAATTTTTTTAAGACATATAAAAAAGTTGTACCATTTTAATGAATGTCATTGGACAGAATAATTGTTTTATTAAAATAAAGATTTTACTTTTCAATATAGGTATAAATATCGTTTTTAACCGAAAGTAATGCAGATTAGTAAATTAATAATTGTGTAGTTCAAGCGGGCGAAACCACGAGCGGCTCCGTAGTATATATATTTGAAAGAATAATATAGAAGGTCCATTTGTTTCCTTCGTTTATTGCGTTTTCTTGCATTAAGCATATTTTTGAAGTTAGAAAACCAATAATGGTAAGTGCCTGACTTTAAATTATCATTACAGGTCAGTGGCTTGAAGTTCGAAACTCAACTTCGAACACTCAACCAATTTCCTGAAACACTGCTTGGAGACCCGTCAAGGAGAATCAGATACTTTGATCCTCTAAGGTACTATTAAATATCTAAATTTACTGACTATTATATCAAATCATTTAGACAGAATTCGAAAAGAACTTTTCATATTTCTCCAAAGTTATATATTAAATCATTATAACAACGTAAGTAAGAAAAGACAATCTTAATCAAAATAAATTATAAAATGCACTACCTTAACCCTTATGTTTTACAGGAACGAATATTTCTTTGATAGAAATCGGCCGTCCTTCGACGCCATCCTGTATTATTACCAAAGTGGCGGCCGCTTGCGCCGCCCTGTAAACGTCCCTTTGGACGTATTTTCTGAGGAAATTAAGTTCTACGAGCTGGGTGAACAAGCTACCAACAAATTCCGGTTAATATAATAACTAAGAATTAAAAATATAATATCATAAAGACCTTTTTATTTAAAAGATCACAAAATGTAACACTCACAATTATCTTGGATATACTTGTCTTAGGCTTGCATTTAAAATATGAATCAAAATATGTAAAAATAAAAAAAAACTGAACATATATTTTAAACATGTGTATTTTGAGTGTTACATTTAGATAACTGAGGAATATCAATTTATCGATCACAGTTAACAGTGAATTCGTTTAAAGGAACTTTTGATATGCATAAATTTTATGTGTTTGTTATTCTCAACGCTCACTGATTTATTGTACTAAACACCACTTTTTTATTTCAGTGAGGATGAAGGTTTTATAAAGGAAGAAGAAAAACCTCTTCCATCAAATGAACGTCAACGTAAAATCTGGTTGTTGTTTGAATACCCCGAGAGCTCCCAGGCCGCCCGAGTGGTCGCTATCATCTCCGTTTTCGTTATTTTACTATCTATTGTCATCTTTTGTCTTGAGACTCTGCCGGAATTCAAGCACTACAAAGTCTTCAATACGACTACCAATGGTACAAAGATTGAAGAAGATGAAGTGCCCGATATTACTGATCCTTTCTTCCTCATAGAAACACTTTGCATCATTTGGTTTACTTTTGAATTGATAGTACGTTTTCTGGCCTGTCCAAATAAATTTAACTTTTTCCGCGACGTGATGAACATTATAGACATAATTGCCATAATACCTTATTTTATCACTCTCGCGACCGTCGTTGCAGAAGAAGAGGATACTTTGAACCTTCCAAGAGCTCCTGTTTCACCTCAAGATAAATCTACCAATCAAGCTATGAGTCTTGCAATACTACGGGTGATTCGTCTTGTTCGAGTCTTTCGAATCTTTAAGCTGTCTCGTCACTCCAAAGGCTTACAGATTTTAGGCAGAACGCTTAAAGCTTCTATGAGAGAACTCGGGCTTTTGATATTTTTCCTTTTCATTGGTAAGTTTTCAAATAAATTTAATAACTTTTTCCATCTTTTTAAGAAAGAATGATGTAGGTTATAATTATAATCAAAACTCCAGACAATTATGTTATTATTGGTACTGAATGTTTAGAAAGCAATTCAAATGAAAAAATACCCTAATTTAAATTTAAGATAAACATTAAGCGTCTTAGAATAAGAAAAAAGTAAATATCGCCTGGCCGGGTGGGTATCCCTCGACACGCAGTATAGCAGTCTCGGAACAGAATGGTGCGGGCAAACTAGGGGCGCTGTTGCACCAAATATTTTATTTTCACAGGAGTGGTCGTGTTTTCAAGCGCAGTATTTTTTGCGGATAAAGATTGTCCTGATTCAAACTTTTCCTCTATACCTGATGCGTTTTGGTGGGCTGTCATAACAATGACCACTGTCGGCTATGGAGATATGAGGTAACCGCGTCTCGTGACCCGCCCGGCACCTGCCTGCAGTTGCTCCCTCGCTCGCACTGTGTATCCCACTGTATCGCATACATATGTGCTTCAAGGTGTGGTGCTGTTTTCGTCTGCGGTCTACTTCGCTGAAGCGGGCAGCGAAAACAGTTTCTTCAAGTCCATACCCGATGCGTTTTGGTGGGCGGTCGTGACAATGACGACCGTAGGATACGGCGACATGACGTATGACATATACAGCGACTTCATCCTAAATATCATTTATGCCTTTCGTCATTTTTCATTTTTTCCTACAACTTTACATCAGCATCTTAACACATTTGTGAATTCCTTTCGTTACATCATATAAATACATAAGCTTTAAGTATTTATCGACGGCTCGCCTAGAGAGTATACAAATTACACTTATACTTTCCACAAATAAATGCACGTGCCAAACTTTTTGCAGTAAGCATTTACTTAAATCACATTCTATAGTAATCGACCTACCTGAACTTTTACAATTTTACATGGAAGCATAGGCGTATAATTTTCCATTCACAAAATTCTTATATTTTTCAAATTACATCATCAAAGCGTGTACATTTTTAAGATCTGTCGTCGGTGTGACAATCGCCCTTTCCAAATCGTAATCAATTAAAAATGCTTGTTTAGATGTTAAACTTCAACTGTGATAAAGATAAAGAAATAATTTAAATAGCATGGGATAATATATATCCTACTAGATATAGTTGAAGTGAAGCTGTCTCGGTGTTCACCTACTATCTAAGTGTGCTCCTATTGTACCGCTTTTGCTAAATTTTCAATGTATACCTGTCAGATGTTATCGTTGTTGTGATTGTTATTATGGACTTAATTGCTTATCGGAAAATTTGGTATTTTATACCAAGTTGTGTTGTTACCACTTACATTGGCATCATAAGAACAATTATTCATTAATCATTAAATTCGCATTTAAATTATTTTGCTGTTTCACCCCGTGCTAAAGTCCATTCGGTTATCTCACATCCATCTCTATCATTTTAAATTCAATTTAAGATATATTAATTATACAATTTACACGTTGTGCTCCTATGTAAAATTGTTATTCAATATTTCGTTGCTTTTTCGTGCATTAAGTGTTCAATTTTCACACTTTTTTTTTGATGTAGGATTTTTTATGTTCATTATACATTAGACGTAAAGTGGCATATTGCATGTCTGCAACGTACATCATTTTTTGTGGCTATAGTACATAATTTTATTATAAATACATCTATAATAATATAAATATTGTGATTACTTAATTATAATGATTTCTTACAAATATGTCCAAAATATGTTCAAGACTCGGTTCATTAAAAGTGTTAATAGAATGTATAGTATGTTTAGCAAGCGAATTTATTTTCTGTTAATACATTTAAGACTGGAGTTTTGGTTATTTTGGACATGATGCTGGCAATTAAATACTGCTCTGCGATAAACTGGTTAGTTTCTTTTTGCTTGCGGGTATGAATGATGATGTTTGATATGGTACTGCAAATCTTAAAATGATGCGAACGTACTAAACTTACTAATTTCTATACATTATTATTAGTTTTTTTAGAATTATTAGTACATATAATTATTATTTTGTTACATGTCATCCTAAAACCCTTATACAGTGCATGTGCAACATCAAGTAATTGTTTAACTCTCTATGTGTTGAATCACTAAAGTTTCCCGCTGGATGGCTAATGTTGTTTTTCCATTAGGCCTGTTGGAGTCTGGGGCAAAATCGTTGGGTCACTTTGTGCAATCGCTGGTGTACTCACCATCGCTCTGCCCGTGCCTGTCATCGTATCCAACTTCAACTACTTCTATCATCGTGAGACAGACCAAGAAGAAATGCAGTCACAAAACTTTAACCACGTCACTAGCTGTCCATACTTGCCCGGGACCATGGGCGAACCCTATTTAAGTAAGTCTGTTTGAGCGTCTATTTTATATCTCACACTTTTTTTTTGAGTTTAGAAAAGTAGCAAAATACATGTTTATTTTATTTTAAAGTTATATTGTCCTTTTTTATTTCTGCATGCAAAATCTGCCACAACGGAACTTACTTGCATGTTTCGCTTTTTATAATTTGTTTCTTTTATGTTCATTTTCCATAATTTCAGGTGGAAAGGACGATGAGAGAGACGAGCTCTGCAGTGATCATTGACTTTGCGATAGTGTTGTGCGTTTGTTTGTTTAGTGAGATTTAGTTTTATCGAAAGAGACGATCTTTGTGATATTATCATAAGGCAAGATGTATGGTGTTTATGTAAATAGTAGGTTAAGTTATGTGAAAATGCCATATTGAATACTGTTATATCTTCTCCAGATTTGTTTGCGATGTTATTTTATTAGAAGATAATAGAATTTTGATCGCATTCTAAAATGCTTATATTTTTGTTTCGTTCACTTACCTATACCTACGTGCGTTAAACATTCTTAGCAATCTGGACTTAATTCAAATCTTAATAATAAGAAAAGTAATCTAACAAAAATATATTATACATTGCGAAGTATTTATTTATTTTAAAAGAAATATCAAAGCGTTGTAGACCAGCTTTATTGCAACTTATCAAATAGTATTTCAAACGGTCCACGCCCGCAGGGAACTGAGGGAGTTTTATTTCTTTAAAGCACTATCTTAAGCTGCTCAAAGAATTTCCAGTCTAACATAAACGTTTCTCATAAATAAAACCGTTCTATTTTATTTAAAATAATACGCTTCATCGACGATTTTCTGCGGTAATTTTTTTATTTTTTTTACGTAATTAAATATACAGTACACAGAATAAAGTATACAGTGTTCTGTTCTATTACTGATAATGTTAGTAAACTTAGGAAAGATGATTTAAAAAAATATATATTTTAAAAGTTAAACTAAAACTAAAATGTTCTAGTCCACAAAAGGTTCTTTCTGACGTGGATATTACCAATAATAATTATCTTAAGAAGTTTTATCTATAGACAAACGGATTCTACAACTCCATTTAAGCACAAGGACACTTCTACGTCACGTATGTATTTCCGTGAATGTTTGTAGCTACAGAATATATTGAAAATTATTCTCCGCCGTAGATTACACAATTTGTATTGTAGTGCTATGGGGCTTTTATTAGTGTAAGCAATGATACTATGTTACTAATTCCTAACAATGCTTTATGATTTTTTTATTATTATTAACATTTTCTTTAATATTATTAATAATTATTGCTTTTATGATAATTTGTTGTAACTTCATCACTTAACAGATTAATATAATTTGCAATAATATCATTCAAAATTCACAATATTTTTATGTTAATTTAATATAAATTAAATTCCCTAATTTAAATTTAAAAAATATTGTGTCAAGGAAATAATTTCCAAATATTATTTCTTTACGTATCATACAAAGATAGATGGATTTAACTTAAAATTTAATACAAAATATCTTATCAAATTAATAAATTATTAAACCTTACTATAAGTAAATCTAACTTGCAAATAACTATAACATTCTATTTATAACATACTTTTTTTAATGAATGCTAAAAAAATTACAAATATTTATATGCTAACAGTACAATTTAATGTGTAAAATAAGAGTTACTATTTGCCGGAGAAGGAACAACAACAGCTC
Organism: Heliconius hermathena; assembly: GCA_013403705.1. Lineage (NCBI taxonomy): Eukaryota > Metazoa > Arthropoda > Insecta > Lepidoptera > Nymphalidae > Heliconius > Heliconius hermathena. The sequence goes on along the minus strand of JAAIXJ010001861.1, from coordinate 52,140 downwards.
ATTGTTTCACTAACAATAAAGTAGCAGCCTAATCATATTTGTAAAGACTTCCTTCTACCTTTTGTTGTATTCAGGCTTGAATAGAAATGAAAAAATAATGTCCATTAGACTTTTAATAAAATGGGTACCATAACATACAACAGCTTTCCTGATATCTTTTTACAGAAAGTACTGACAATACTCGTATACAGTTTCAGGACCCATCAAAAAGTCTTCCATCAGTGACGACTCCTCCTCTGATATGATGGAGCTGGAAGATTCGGCTTTAGTTACTGACACCCACCTGGAAAGTAGCATGCGTCGTTTACGAGAAGAGGAACGCATGCTGCTTGAACAGCAGGCCGCCATGGAAGCTGCCGGTAACGTGGACGACATTGCAGCCCTGGAACACCAAGATCTATTGCGACTGAACCAAGTACGTACTATATTATTTCACAGGGTGTATCATGTACTATATGCCATGCGAATGCCATTATTTTTAAATATCAATTTGTTGCGTGGATCTTTTAGCTGTAGGTACAGAGTACTATAATTTTATAATAAAAGACTGGTTTTGTATTATGAGGCTATTCAATCAACGCTATACATATAATGATCATTTCTAAGTTGCGTATAATTGTAATAACGTCGGATATTCAGTTGAGACAGCAAGAGCTTCTGAAGCAGCAGGCGCGTCGCGAGCGGTCTAGCGTCGTGGCCGCCGTAGGTGCGGGCGCCTGCAGCGGGGGCGGTGCGGGTGCCAGCGGCGCCCTAGCTTCCCTGGACGCCCGACGAAGTGACATACGAAGACGCACCTGCAATGTGCGAGTCAATCAATTGCACGCCGCCACTGCCGCAGAAGCTTTAGAGACAGATGTCTGACCAACGGGTGAGTTGTTAAATACAAATTTAATTAACGTATCAATAATATTTGCATCTTTCTATTTTGCAGGACTTACAGAAAGTTTGCTATTTGATTATCCTGTTGGATAATCGGTGTAATCAACTAAAGCTATCCCAATTATATTGTAAACAAATATTTAGATTTAATAATAAATTCAATAAAATTTGCTCGAAGGTTTATTGATATAAAATTAGTTAACTCAAACCATACAGGCGCAAGCCTACATTATTTGGTAAATTTATTTTACTCGTCGTTTGCCATAATTTTAGTATATGATTAATGCGTTTTTTTTATTAGCGTTCATAACAACAATACGAGAATTTAACAGTATTGAGGATAGAGTACATATTTTTTTAATAATCAATTATACATATATATACAAAGCATAAGTACTATATGTTGAAAATCAAAAAAGGATACTTTAAATATATTTAAATAAAATCGACAAACTATAATAGAAACGAATTTATAAAAAACCACAAAACATTTTTCTTTTTAAAGAAAATATAACAAAAAACTCTACAATAGCACTGGATCCGCATAAAGAGCACCGAAAGGCGCCACAAGGAGATTTAACTTTCAGTATACGTAAATTATAAAAGGCAATAGTAAAAAATATTTTCATATAAACAATAATAACGACAATATTATGGTACTTAGTACGGATATGTATCGTCCACATATTCCTTTGATAGTATGACGTAAAATAAAGTGATCAATAGTCCAAGCTAGTGACGTCCCGCAGCCAACCCGCAGCCACGTGCTTGAATCGATCCTACTTCACCTCGTCCTAGATATGCCTTGTCCCGATTGACTCGCGGGATTATTGTTTCATATAAACTAATAATCGATTTATTATTTAATATAGATGAATAATTAATAAAAAATAATTTTTAGACAAATGACGTCTGTAGTTTATTTAACATATTTTTAAAAATATTGCATAATTGTTACCATGATATAGGTAGATGTGGTTAACGTACGTAACAAAGTTGTCCGAATGTAATGTTACTTACATTACATTCGGACAACTTTGTTACGTGCGTAGTGTTGTTATTGTGATAATACAATGTGCATTTTGTATATTTTTATTTCTTGTCCATCACTTAATGCAGTGTTGAAAATAACCGGGCAAGTGCGAGTCGAGCTCGCTCAGAGTTCCGTACAAAAATTTAAGGTGTCAAACTTTTTCTGAAATTTATTCTTAGCTTAGCCAGAGCCCTTACATCTGATACCACACTTAAACTAACGGTTTTAATATCAAATTTTGCCCCTCTTTTAAGGCTATTCATTTTTAAGATTTAACCACAAATGTATAGTTTTCAGATTTTTTCCTGAACTAGTACTATCTGTAGATGCTAGCTGCCAAATTTAATATATCTGAGTCAACCGGATATAGTGTCGATATACGCGTTTTTTTTTTGCGATATAAGCGGCCATATCTTTTTTTTAAGTAAATGTAGAAGACATATAGATCGTAAATCTGAATATGTGGTTTGAATTTCAAGTACACAGACAGATGGACAACAAAGTGATGTTTCCTTAAAAGGTACAGAACCCTAAAAATTTGAAAAAGAAAGTCTTATCTAATTACATAGTCATTTCCAATATATTTAATAGTAAGTTTAATCCTACCAATTCAAAGGAAAATATTTTTTTATAGGGTTTGTCTGTGTCACAATAAATTCTTTGTCACTGACAGTGACCGTCATCAAACTTTTCGTGACTGCGCGCACTTGCAGTGACAGTGACGAAACTTCTTGCATTAAATTAAGATGATGATCTCAAAGCAAGCAAGAGAGTCTGTGCAAGCAAATTGTAAATGCAGGTCAAGCAATGCATGCGTTCTCCCGCTTTGGAGTGATAGCATGATAAATGGAAGATCTACACTATGCTTGCCAACCTGCGTACGTACAATTCCTGATCCAAGAACAGTTATCAGCTAAAGTCGTTTATCATGTAGTGATTATTACATTGATACTCTATTAACGATCCATGTTTTTAAGTGGACAAGCACTCTTTCCAATAAATTTATATTACTGAATATTATTCCATACAAAATTATTTTCCCTTTTCGGTACCTTACCTGTTAAAAAAAAAGCTTAACCAAAAGCCCTGTAGCCAATAAAAAAACGGGAAGAGTACACACAAACAAACTTGGACTTATTTTACTCGAGATCCAAGTTAAATTGACGTGGTCGAATTGTCATTTAGTTGCTGGCACGGTAACCTATGGACGTGATGACAGTTGGGTAACGGGCATGCTACCGTCCTCTTGGGACAAAAAGTTATTCAACTGTCACGTTTCCAAATGCACGCACCTTCATTAGGGATGGTGTACAAGGCGACAGTGGCGAAACAGTCACGGTGACAAAAATCATAAGTGCGTCCTATATATAAAGAATTTCGGTTTTAGGTTTCACATATTACACTATTTATATATTTAGAAGTGGTAGTAAGTAATCGTATTTACTTTAATGTCTTATCCATAAATATCTTTACCGCTTCGTCAATATAAGAAATAATTGAAAATTGAATGATTTCGAAAAAATATATAGAATATATTATAATTAAAGTTACAATAAAAACAAATAACCGTATGTATTGTCGTTATCATTTAGAAGTTAGTTTTGAAATATAGTAAATTATAGGTCACCTAAATAAATATTATGTTACGTAAACTAAACTCTACTAAATGTAGATTAGATTCTAAATAAAAAAAAATTACAAGATTATATTAGATTAGACTCTAGGTATACATAATAACAATACGTTTCCACGCACGTACAAAACTATAAAAATAATAAATTCTTTAAAACCACAACATAGTAACTGATGCCGTGGGTACAAGTTGCAGTAAGAAAACAGCTTTAAAGTTTTGAGGAAATTTTGTTCTCGAAAAAGCACAAGAAACATAATAATATAAGGCACTACATCATTAGTATTTTAGTTTATATATTATTAAAACATTAACGCATTTTCGTTTCTTCAGTCACCGTAGACATACATTGGACAGGACAGTCTTAAATTGTAAGTTAGATATCAAAAATCGTAACTAGCATGATTTCTTCAAGCCCACGCTCTATACAAAAGTTATATATTTGATTTTTGTTTTTAAATTTAAAACATGGCAGCCGTAAATTGAATCAGTGTGTAAATCAATCTTTATAATATAAAAAATTACCAAAAGACAAATTGCAACTTTTTTGATGGAGCGATGGCTGTAGACTGGGACTCCGCTAGCCGTTGTTTTGGTTTTATTTGGCAGGCATGCGGTGTCTCTACCTCATCCATATTATGTATCCGTGCCCCTGGCTTTAGTTTGTTATTGACATATATACATTTATGTGTGGTGTGGCGTTGAAACGTCTATAAATACAATTTTATCATACGCAACCGTGATTCTGTATAGAAGCAATGTTGTATTAAGTGACGGTGAAACTTGAGTGGTTATAAAGTTCCATATCGGACGGAGTAAATCGCCATTATCCATCAATTTTAATAGACGTTTTCACGTAAACACCAATTCTAAACCCTCGACGAGATCCGTTCTAGTATTAACGATGCCATTCATTTTAGGTGTTTACATTCATTTGATACCACTGTTTCACGTGTCGTCGGGGGTTAACATACACGTTTAAATCTTATTTCCATTTCTGTTTGTTATGTTACAAACGATTAATTGTACGTTCTGGATGTGTATTCTTAAAAAAAAATACTCTCAAAATCTTAGCACCAAATTTAATTTGTACACTTAAAACAAATTTTACTCATCTCAATCGATTGGCATTTAATTGAAACATCTCAGTCACCGAGAGTCCAAAAATATACCTTTACCTTACTTACAGCTAATTTCTGTGGTTTTTATGTCTGTGGTTATGTCCTCTGTTTCAGTGGTAGTTGTATTTGGATTGTGGTCACGTCAATAGGGCATCAAAATTCGCATGAGTCTCGTCTCTTGCTCGAGCATAAGTCAGTTTACACTTACCTAAGACGTCCGTCCCTGATTTAATAACAAAATTAAAATTAACGATACATTCTTAAAATATTCGAATTGCAACTTTATTATAAAAACAGGATATTATTGATACCTACCTTAATTAAAGAATACAAAAGATATGGTCATTATATTGTGGAGTTTAATATAAAGTATGCGAGAAAACTAAGAAGAAATTATATTTTTAAGATTAAAATTCACAAAAAGTGTAAACTTGCTGCTCAGGACAAGACGGGATATTTCTAAAATTGGCATATTCGTTGTGAGTGTACGTGTCTTGCGTTATTTTGTGCAGTCCTGTCGGTACGGCATGGCTTTGTGAGGACCCCTTCCATAGATATTGTTGTAATTGATGTTTTATCTGTTATTTTTAATGATGCCAATAAAATAATTTATAGACAAATTCCAATCTCTGTAGACTGTGTATATATATAATGGAAATTTATTTTATTTGGTAAAAGAAACTAAAAATATATAAATATTTAAAGCAAAAGTAATAACATTTTACTCTTTTATAACTAAAATATTCTTATATCTCTAAAATTATAAAAGAAAAATGCAATAAAAAAATAATATTTTTTCCAATAGAAGTAACATTGGTAGTCAAACTGTAACAACAACGTGATCATATTGAATGTGAATACTTGCAGGTAAGGCGAGCGGGGAAGACGGCGACGAGTACGCGCTGACGCAGGTGTGGCGCGGTCGCCTTCCCGCGCGCTCGCCGCCCGCCTGCCACGTGTGAGCCGGCCCGCCGCCGCCGCCTGCCGCCCGCCGCCCGCCGCCCGCCTGACCGCCGCCCACGCTAGCACTCGCGGTGTCGCACTTGTGAACTCTTAGGTGCTTGTCGTTCCCCTAGATTAAACAGAACATTAGCCACTTTTAATGTCTACGAATATATCTTATACGCTTATACCCATGACGTTGCCTCGGCCCTATTGTAAATAAATCCAGGCTTACCTCCCGCTTCATACACTTTATACAATTCAATACACGTAATTTTAAGAGATAATAAACTAATGACATATATAAATGTAATAGGCCTACGATATTCCGGTTCTACCGTTTTACCTCATAAGGCACAGGCGACTGTGCCAAAGGTTATAAGGGAGCTGTCGACAATCAAGTTAAGACGTCGTTGACGTTAAAGGGGACTACTTTGACATTGGTTACCCGATTGAGTCACTGAATTTTGAAATGAACTCTCAGTTTACCTGACTGAGTGTGGCCGCGAAACTTTACCCGAAGGCGGCACGCGCGTGTTCACTAGGAATATACTTTTCTGCATGTAATTGAAAATTCACTAATTTTCGTAACGAAATTACGTGCATTTGAACGTCATTTCCGTTCAATCCTGACTGGAATGTGAACCACACCCAAGATGATTTCAGTAGAATACATAATTCAGATATAGCGTACGCAGTTGGTCATTTTGAGGTTCGGTAACGCAAAGAGCATTTACAACGAGGTTGTGACTAAATATATCAACCTCGTCCAATCAGAAACGTAGTCGTAAGTTTATGTTGTATTGATTGTTGTGTCGGTTACCCGCGCGCGAGTCTCGACCCCGCCCGCCTGATCCGTTGAAACAGCCTCGGCCGCATCATGCGCTACTACCACTGTAGTCTATATTATTCATAGTTACATAAACATGTATCAATGTAAATCGTCGATGTTTTGTGTGTCAGTATATAATTAAAGGCTATATTCGTTAAGTACTTATACAATACAGGAAGGTTGTGAAAAGTGTAGTTAGCGACAGGACTCAGCTTGGACATCGGGCAAATGACTTTTAATTTATATTGCGTTATATATATTTTTTTGCATATATCTCACTTTCTACGGTTTATTATAATTTTATCTATTTACAATAATTTACATTTTCACCACACTGTTAGATAGCTTGCCTTTCGATTACGAAGCTCGTACAAACGTCGTCGCTAATAAAGAGATTGGATTATATTGTATTAGCTTAAAATTTATAGACATATCCAATAAGACATATTAGTAAATGTGTTTATCGTTGATATATTTGATAAGATTAATGTCCAATACGTGTTTCCCCAAACCTTTTCGAGAATACGGTGCTCTTGCCTACTTGTCAATTTCATATTCCTACTTTCTTTCGTATATTCGAAAAAGTTAGCGGTGCAGGTTTTATATTTTACACAGAACAAAAAAGAAAATTATTTTATTTATAGTATTAACTATTCTAATTATTATTATCCTTTATCCACAAATATTTTAGGATTATTTTACTAATTCTAATCAATATCACATTCCCAATTTAATTAAAGATTGATGTGGTAGACAGTATCAATAATACATATATTCATGTTAATATTAGTCATAAAACTATATTAATTTATCATATCATTAGTACACATTTCATAGCGTTTAAACATCTAAAAGACATGTTGTGCTCTAGATTAGACTAGATGTAGCATTATTAAGTAAGTACAGCTACAATAAGATTCAATATTGACACTTAACTCAAGATAAACACTTGTGAATCGAAAGCAATTATTTGTAATATACAAGCTTGAAATAGTGCAAATACTAACAGTTCTACGAAGAGGCTGTATTATAAGAAACCGACTCTACTCGTAATTATATCCTAACACAACGACTGTTATTGGACTCAAAAGAAGAAGCTGCCAAATAATTTAAATAAAATATTCAAAACAATAGAATTATTGTGTTTGTCTTTGATAGATCATAAGCAACACATACTTTAAATGAAATATCGATATAATAGACGCTCCATAATTTCACTTGCCGTTATATACCTAAAGGTATATAACATTGCTAAATGTGACATCCGTATTGTTTATTCATTACAACAATTCGCTTTATTTCATAAGCCTGACATTAAAACTAGTAGCTTAAAATTATACAAATAGAGATAATTTATGTTATAATAATTGATATATTTATAGTAACATTTGTAAGCTAGGCCCGGCTTCGACGAGGGCTTGAGATCGATTCGTACGTGTTTTGTTATATCATCGATATAAGTAATATGAAAAGGTTACAATGGAATTATAAAATACATATCTTGGAGCAATATAGTCATATAAGATGTAATGTGAACGCCACTCTGTCAATTTTATGTCTTACTTTAGAAACATTTTTTTTTTGCTTTTGTTGTGCTTAAAGCTGATATGTTTTAATATATTTTTCAAAATTTTCAATTGACAGACTACATAATTAGAAAAAAACTAAATATTACAGTACTATCACTCTAATTTCAGATTATATTTTATATATTCTTTTAGTATTATCTTCAATCAAATTACGAATTTTCAATTACCATGTAGTGTATGAAAACAATATTTAACAGAGTAAAGTCTTAGAAAGATTAATTAGGACTATTTTTTAAATTTATTAAATATGTTTTATAAAGGGCCTAACACTCATCGTAAAAAGGCGTTGCATAAATAATAGGCCCGACCAGTAACAGTTTAATTGGAAAATGTTTGAAACAAAGTTTCAATTGAAAGCAATGAAGCACTGGTTCAGAGTGCCGTTGATGGAAGCGACCGAGGCTGTGACAACCTTATTAACATAAACGTAGCTAGGGAAACATTAGCGCCACTTGTTCACCTGGAATTCATATAAAGCAGAGATCCACAGAACCCTCACCTGGTTCAACACAAGGGATCCTAGCTACGTATATGCCTGTTACCGTTAGATGTGTCGATGTTAATACTGTTTAAGAGTAGAACATACATGTTGTGTACTATACTAAAACCAGCAATCGGGTCCATGAAGCAGGCGGTGTGCTGCGAGGGTCTAGGTCGGTGAAGTTTTATCGTTTTGATACTCGTTTTTATATATTTTACTAGATTGTACATTATTTTGTAATATGTCCGACATTCCCGAGAAAAAAAGAAGAGTTTCAGGATCGCCGATTTCGTGTATTGTAAAACGTATGCCTTAGTTTATAAAATTTATCCTAAAATTTTATACTTTCCAATTATAATATATTAACCTTTTTCATTTTTTAAGTTTGGAAGTAACTGTGAAAAGATAAAAGTGTGAATTACTCGTGTTGGCCAAAGTTTCAGTAATATTCTCTTTTAGACGTTTAACGATTATTGTTCAAAATAAAAAAAAGATTATTTCTTCGGTATAGAAGTAAAACAAATACGTACACTGGTTCAGGCGTGATTAACATGGGCCCGTTGCGACCAAAAAAATATTATATATAACCATTATGTTTTCGTTTTATAGACTTCTCTAATATGTACTTGGCCTTTGATTTTTATTCCAAATAATTGTATTTTATTAACTATACGTAATTTTATTTACATAAATAAACAAAAATGTACACATTCTTACATAAAATTAATTTTGCGTATTACTTAGATAAAATTTTCAATTATATTACCTTATCTTCGAGGAATTTTAAAGTAAAATGATCTCAAGAGTATTTAAGACAAAATAAGGTAAAAGAAGTGTACACTTTCCCACACTTAAATAATCTAATTCAATATAAAGACTACTAACCGCTACCTACTTAGTCGTTTCTGTTACATATTATGGTATATTCAATGGAAATTAAATTGTAGTTAGATAAGCCACATAGATTTCGCTGAAGGAATCACTTTTTCCTCACTTGAAATATATCAAATTTTGTAGTTAGGAAAGCAGTTGGCAAAATTTTAAATTACCGAAACTAAAAATCAGTCAGTATATAAAACGGCCCATATAGGTGAACAGCAACATCTAACACTGTAATCGGTAATTTTATCTGTAAATTCTATTTATTTTAAGATTAATAGGTAGGGTATCTCCGCAAATATTTTAGTGACGTGTGGAATGTCTAAATTTATTTTAGATATTTATATATACATATATATTTTGCTTATATGTTTCAGCTTAGAGACAATTATGGTCGAAGCAATTGTATGAATTCTAAAACTCTTATGGGACCCACTTGCGTAATCTTTTATTATAAAAACTCAGATTGGACGCATGACATTAACGCCTTGCAACGTAGAGACTTTTTATTAAGTAAACCTGAAATTGAACTTTACATTGCCAAGAAATCGAATAGCATCTTTAAAATCATAATAGCTTCGTTTTAACGGTATTGGGCAAGTCATAACAACAGTTAAATCATCTATATGACTTTTACTTTCACTTACCCCTCTCCGTCCAGATTTAAGCGTGTTCATATTATCGGATAAAACCGAAAATATTATTAAAATTTAATTAGCTTTAAAGAAATAAGTTTTAATTCATATTCATTTAAAAATGTATATTTTTAGTATAATATCCATCCGCTCTTGTAACGTGGTGATCATATTTTGCTTACTTAAGAAAATTGTTTTGAGAATATTAAATTGTTTTTAAAACATATGTACATACAATATAGAATATACATACAATATAGATTGTATGTAATACGGAATTATACTAAATGTCGCTTATAAGAGCTTATATTGTTTCAATTTTGAGAATATTAATATCTACTGAATTCACAATTTATCAATTCACTTAAATTGTAATTATAATTCAAGCAAAATTTTCTAGTACATAATTAACAAACCTTTTACAAATACAAAAAAAATAAATAAATAAGGTTTTATAATATTAAGAGCTTTTCGAATAGTTATACCTACCAAAGATGAGATCTTATGAATTAATCTAAATTTTTCGCTGTAATTTATTAATTATTTAATGTCCATCCAGTATTATTAGATGAATAGGTGTAATGGTATACGCCATTTTAGCTATCTGTAGTTAATAAAAACGTACTATTTAAATTTTAACTTTTATCCGATACACAATCGATCGGTCACAGTAATCTGTGGACAACATTTCGATAGCTATGCCTAAATAATGATAATTTCAAGTTTTGTCGTTATTGCTAGCGCTTTTTCACTAGCAAATACCTACAATACGATATACACTATAAAGTAACGATAAAATTTAAATATTTATGAATTTATTTAATGTAAAATTCGACTAATTGGAGTTTTAGAATTCATATAAACGCACGATCAGATTTACATTTTTAGATAATAACTTTGTTTATAATTAAGAACTTAATTGTTAAGGCGGATGCAGGAGACCTTATGCAGGTATGTCATAAATATGTATATGTGAATTATAAACTAATATTACTGTCATAGATTATACTAGAGCACTTATAGGACTTCAAGTAAAGTAACACTTGTAACACTTAAAACATGACTATAGAGATAATACTAACAAAGGATATCATTTAAATATGCACTAACGACATTTTGCCTAAGGTCATCTGAATCTTTGATGTTTCTATTTTCTTCACTTACAATTGTGCCAGCTTGTATCAAAGCGCCTGTGTGGTATATCTTTGGGCATATTAGTTAGGATCATGTGCCAAGGAAATTAAAATACACGTGTTTTGGTCTAGGAGCTATTTACTTGATCACTTTAAATATGATAAATAACAAACAAATTTCGATTAGGTATATTTATTTTTACAAAGAATAAATCATATCACGGTATCTAAAATTATTTAAAAGTGATTGGAAATGATGTAATGTGCACACTATAAGTTCCTAAGTATCACAAGCAGTCCACAATGCACTACAGGCGAGTCCTGAAACACTGCCGTATCCATAAACGATTGTTGAGTCGCCGTAAAAATATACTTTTGAGAGATAGCACACAGGCGTCACCAGGTCGACATGACTACTTATATATAGATACATATAGTACTTATATGTAATATTTTACTTTTCCTACGTAATAAAACATTGGGTACATCACCTTCTCCTTTTGTTTTACAAATTTAGTTAAAATTCGAAATTATCGATAAGGTGGTAAAATAAAAAAAAAATAAAGTCATAAATTATATACAAAGTATAAAACAGTTAACATCATAGGAAACAAGTTAGGTATTCATAAGTTTTTCTGATATGTTTACTGTTAATATGAAAACCGGTAACTGGTGAAATGACCTTTATTTGTCAAATTTACTGTCATCGACAATTTTGTTTCTTTACAGTTACTATTTACGCATTTGCGCCAAAAGTGTGAATGGTTTTGTGTAAATGTGTAACCGCTGTCACTTTACATGGACCTCTTCTAGTGGCGGTACAACTTAGTAACGAAATTTATTTGTTGATTTGTAAGATATAAAATAACTATTCAGCAATCTACATTGTATATGTTTAAATGTTAAAGGTAAAACACTTCACAAAATCCAATGAATGCCTTTCTGACGTTCTTTACGAACGTACTGTGAACGTGTGCATTTTACTACCATCTTACATTCAAAATTTTGTTACTAAGTATGTATTCTACAAGTATATTTCCCAACTGTCATGGTGAAGGATCTAGTATATTATATATTGAAAATAGTTTTAAAAGTAACTGTTATAAAATGTCTAGTTCTTTGTCAACACAGTTTAACTACGCTAAAAATAATATAAACTGGCTGATAAAGCCAAATATTGAAATACAATACTAAAAGTTAAACAATCAAGATTTTGACAATTGTAATACAAATTATGACCGTTTTTGATATTGCTGTTAAATTAAACTGTACTGCATCCTTCATCAACTTTACTGTCCCGCTTTTGTAGACATATAAACTTTCATAGTGTGACTGAGGCTTTTCCAACGATTATATCTAATTTTACAGTGCTGCGCCGTAAATTATAATTTTCTTTTAAACCTTCTAAGTTGTAAATGAGACATGTATAAATGATTAAATAAAAATCATATAGTTGTTTTATTTGACCTGTCTTATTCCATTTAATGCGTTTACGTAAAGATTCTTCCGATTGTTCAATTCTCAATATCGAATTACTAAGTCTGTTTGTTTTACTTGTCACTGACTTCAAAACTATATATTTTTATTATTTTAATTTAACAAAATCAAAGTACATTTTACTTAAAGTAATTTTTTTTTACTTTGTAGTTCATTGTTTAAAGTCGGTTTTTTTTGTTAAAAATTAATTTATACCAAACACAGTTGCTTGATAAAAGGTAACTTTCTGAGTTCTAGTTTTTGAGATATTCACAATTTTATGAAAATATGTCCATAAAATAATTACCCGTCAAAAACGTTTGTTTAATACTTTTAGAAGCTCGTAAAGCTCGTACCGAGGATACAAGTGTAGGGCGCTACTTTACCGACGGTAAAACTCAAAGTGTTTTGTAGTTCTATGACAGAACGCGTGGAAGAGAACGCAAGGGCCTCGGCGGCCGACGGTACGGTGCGTGCTCATTTTAAAAAATACGAATTTATATTAGTAAGAAATAATAAATAAATTACTTAAAGAAGAAGCCACCGTTATATCACCCTGAAGGTACTCTCCATTATCAACCCGAGGAAAGAGCTGACATCCTGGCCATCTACCTGGTCACACAATTCCAGGCGAACCCCAGTCTGAGGCCAGATTTTCATCGGAAGTTGGAGGACGACGTGGTCCGCCAACTCACCACTCCGGCAATGCCATTCTCGCCGCTTCTATTCTCTTCATTCCTGACATAGTGAGGGTCCTGGCTGCTTTCCTCCGCGACAGGATATGTCGCGGAGGAAAGCAGCCAGGACCGCTGTGTGAGGGTAGTGTGTCATCTCGAGCAGCCATCCCATCTCTGCAGGAGTCCCCCAGGGCAGCTCCTTATGATAACTGCTCCGCGACCAAACTATGAGATAGTTTGGTCGCGTAGCAGTTTGGCTTTTTCAAAAATGTTCATTGTCAGTATTTGATTTCTGGTCTTATCGGTAAACATCAATGTAGATTAGATATCGTCTACAACACTGAGTATTTTTATACATTTTTAAAGTGTTATTCCACACTAAGGAAATAAAAATACTTATTAAGAAAACGTATAATAAATTGATCGTAGCGGAATTTGAACCCTCCCCTCGTTGGAAACCGTCCAAGCGCTCAGACCAACTAAGCCATACGTCCTCATCGAACCACGTCGAAATTCTTATACGCTTGCTACAACTTGTACGTTATTTTTATACGTTTTCTACATTCTTACCGTGAAAAGTATGATTGACTTCTTCCTAGTGGATCAGTATATTAAAGTTCAAGTTATGAACACGCGAGTACTTAGTACACACACTTGGGAACAGAGCAATATGTAGTCGTTGCTAGAATAAGGGGCCTGTTTTCAATTTAAAGCAGCCGCACGACGTCCAAACTTAGAGTCAAATTAACGCAACACACGAAGCTGGGAGTTTTAAGATCCGTCGATCAGAGAAAGGAATAAGAAAAGTGCTTCCAAAATACTAGATACTTGTGAAACAGGAAATGGAAATTTTGAAATATGTTCTGCCCATATACTTAAGAATTACGAGTATATGAGGGAAGCAGCGACAGAAATGTGAAAAACGCGGCCAAAACGCACGACAAGTGACATAACTTTTCTGACGAGACTTTAGTGATTCCCGTGGATGTTTACTAATTTGCCACACGTTTTACAGCGGTGAACAGCGTTTACAAGGAGATGGAAGTATGTAATGACACTTCTGCCTCAAATAGCAGCGATACGCCGAGTTTTGAATTGAATTGCAGATGGTGAAATTAACATACAAGAAGTTGAAAGAGTGACAGTGTCATACGAAGACTAAAATGTGACAAGCAGCGGAAGCAGATTGAGTTAATGCCATGCTTCTCGAAAAACAGGGGAGGTCTCGAACGATTTAGAGTTCCAAGCGAGGTACAGGCATCATGCCTTTGTATAAAGGCTGCAAGCTATAGAGCTTTTAATTTCATTAACTTCTGTAGTAAAATTTATACAATACAAAAAGTTTTTTGAGCATTTATTAAATAGGAAAAGACGTTTGATAGGTGTGTAAGACAGATATATTGGGAGACTGCCCTGGTACAATATAAGCGGACCCTCGTTTAAAAGTCTGCTTATAGAGATCACTCAGCCTGTGTACGAGAAGGCAAAAATACATCGTCTTGGTTTGACACCCAATATTGAGTAAGGTTGCGCCATGTCAGTTTGGTTGTTCAATTTGTATTCAAATAGTTGTCTCCAAGAAGTGGCACAAAGTGACATCGAAGTAAAAATTTCCCTCTCAAAGAAATTTCACTCTCAAAAAAGGACCAGACAGTCTCTGGTTTTTTTTTGAGAATTCTTGCATTTGAAAGAAATGAAATAAGTACGCAAAGGTGTGATCGTGCGGCCGAGAGACCGTGCAATGTCAGAATAGTTGCACGTTTTGTAAAGAAAGTTAGTAAATAATTTTAAGAAGATGAATACTATATTAAATACTTTACTAAATAATAGACAAATTTAATGATTAAGTATTTATTAAAATATATTATAAGAAAAAAAACCTTCAATAAATTTAGTATCCTACGTGCCTTTTTAGTGTAATCTTAGCTAATTTCTGTTCAAAAATATTCATAATTAAAGTAGATGAATTTTTTGCTACTTTCAATGAAATAAGTCTATATTTAAAGTTTTTTATCGCAAAAAAAGGTAAAAAAAAAATAATATCATTGATCGCTCGAGTTTTTGTTTCAAATGTTGCAAAAAAATATATTCTCCGACGGCGCATCGGACTCCACGAAAGCTTTAACAACGCAGAAATGAATCTTAAGATGCATTCTCCTAATTTTAAAACATCAATTATCATTGATATTTTTGTTTACTACTTTTAGATTATAATTGTTCCGGTGATCGTTACTATATTCCTATGTTGACATTTTGAACAAAATCTGTACCTTGAATGAGTTTTTGTTAAAGGTTCAACATATTTTATATAAATATACGATTGATAGCGACGTTATTGCCAGCAAAGTGGCAAAAGAAGACAATGAGAATGATGGTTTGAGACAATGGTTTTGTATGAAACCATTGTCTGACAATGATTGAAGACAATGGTTTTGTATGAAAAATGGCAATATCTTATCTGAGGCTGTAGTCCTGAATATTAGACATATTTCTAATAGGTTACTCACGGATGACAAAAAAATTTATGAAACGAAATTTTTATGTTAAAACTCACAACTGGTGACTAAAAATTTACATAGTATCTAAATTTTATCCGTGAACTCTTCTCGAATTCTATTTCTTTTAAATCTTCATGTTATATAGATTCCATGGCATTTAGTTTCAGTATAATGGAAACTTTATGAATATTATTACTGTTTTTCCAATGTAGAACAGTACACAAATAAGCCGAAGCAAGTGTCCCCTGTTTCGGCATCTTAAGGCTCTTACAACTTTAAACTATTTTAAATATATTATTAAACGTTATATGAATTTGCAAATTTCAATGTGATCAATGTTGATCTTTTGTCAGTAATTTAATGTGTGAATTATGTGATTTAACTTTAGTTTAATTTTTATATTAATTTATTTGTGGGCCTCTTGTTTGAACCTTAATTCGTGATAAAATTTAGCTCTGCCAAGTTCGTGAATTTGTGCCTCTGATTCGAGATAAAATTTTTACACCGCTAGTATAATATATGACAATTCGACTCTAAGTTTGGACGCCTCATGCGGCTGCCTCAAAATGGAAACAGACTCCTTACTCTAACAACAGTAACGTATTGGTTCTCAAGACGGCATCCTAAGCACTTGCATGTCCATAACTTGATCTTAAATATACTGATTCACTAGATGTAAAAGAACGTACGAATGGATGGGTGATGAAGGCATGGCAAAAATATTTATGAAGAAAAAGTGAGCGGTAAGAAATGTAGCGGTAATTTAATTTCAATTCTTTACATATATATATCATTGTTGGTACCACAGCATTATTTTTCCTCCAGATGCTTATTATCATTATCAGTAATTGTCATTGTCCGTATCAACACATTTTTAGCGATTTTTTTTTTAATAATTGGGGTATTTCATATTCATATCATTCATACTTCAAGTAACGTGCATTATAATGTCCAAACTTATGTCTCACAGCAATTTTTCAGCATTACATACTGGTTTTAAAAAAAACGTATTTTTTTTATTAAAAGTAAGAATTTTAGGAGAATTCCCATTCCTATAATTGTGATTGTGTTACATTATTCTAAAAAAAACTAATTAAAGTTTAATTTATTAGTGTTAAGGAGCAATATAAAGTAATTGTTGATTTTCAAATATAAAAAAAAATTAAAAATATGAAGAATAATGAAAATATTTTACTTATTCTTTTTCTAATATATACACACACCTAACCATGATGATTAATTTAGTTGTCTAAGTCATACTTTGCAAATTATGTTTTCTTCTTTGAAAATTATTTTTTCTACTTTGAAAATTATTTTTTTCTTTCTTGCATTGTTCTTTACTCAAAATCTTTTAAACTATCTTTTATGCTACAAAGACATGAGGCACATATTATAAATCTTGAATGTTGTCAGACTACTTTTATATAAATCACTCCGTCACTTCGCAGTTTGTATTTCTTTCGCATTTTTCACGACCTCAAACATCTAATGCGATTTGCTCAACTTGTATATTTCGGTTCAAAAAAATATAAAAAAATAAAAATTGTACTTATAAATCTGCTTCTTTTTTCTTTAGATACGTAATTTTATCTATTTTCAGGAACTCGCAATAACTCCATATCTCGAAATTGGTACCTTTTCAGCTGCACAGTCACTATAAGTAATAGGAAGTCAGTATAAGTAATAGGAAGATCATGGTTTATGTTGACTCTGTAGAGTCTCTTGAAATAACCATTGAAAATTAAGGCCATCAGTCTGCAATATATAATGAAAATATTTTTATTTCTCTGCACAGGTTCTCTTTACATAAGGTTCTCTTTGTATACCTACCATAGTGAAAAACTGACCGTTAATGACACGCTGAAAATGACAGATACTGGCAGAATTGTTATTTAGAGTACCATCTCCTCTATTTGCACTGCACGATTTAAAAACTTCAGTGAAAATTAAAAATACAACAATCTGAGAATAGCTGTCTGTGTGTGCCTGTGATAGTTTGTGTTTATATAGAATTATAAAAACAGGTCATATGCACATTGTTATTTTTGTTTCGCATCTTGTAGCGGCTCGGTTTAGTTAATATACAATATTACATACATAAAAAACTCAAAGTATTAGGTATACCTAATATAATGAAAAAAAATGTTAATATACTATTTTTGTAATATGTTAAACAGCACTAGCATAACTATATGGAATATTTCTATTTATTATCAATTTGTAAATTGAGTAGATTCATTAACTTTATATATTTTATACGTTTAATATATAAAAAGTAATAGCGCTAGCAACACTGCATAGAATTATTCTATTTCCTATTGCATAACGTTTATTTTAAGACCTCTAAACAATATGTTATTCTCAATTCAATTATAGGTAATAATTAATGACGCATTGATTTGAAAATAATATATGGACAAATACATTTACTTTAATGATTGTATAAATTTTACGTATAAAAGTTGCTCATTTGACAGCAAGTCCAAACATTTATAAATAGACAGTTTCGTTAGCCATGATCCTCTGGGGGCGATCTTACATCGGTCGACTCCTCACAGGCAGCCACATAGTACTTGCATTTCTCCAGGGACAGAGTACCCTCTTAACGCAATCAGAAAATACGAGCAATTATACATCGTTTTTGTTGCAATTTGTGTGAAATCGCCGCGTAATGAAAAAATATAGGATAGTTACCGTGAACTTACAACGATGTAATTTTTACCTTACCTTTTCGTTATTCTATTTTATTTATCACTGTTTTTTTTCTATATACTCTGTTTTTTTAAAGTATGTACTATGCTTTAATTGTAAATTGTGAACCGGTCACAGCTTGCATACACTGAATGCTTTCGAATGGTTAGTAGTAAAATGTGCTTGAAATATTATTATTATAATTTATATATTACCAATCCTAAATAAATAATTAATATAAAAAAAACGACGACGAATTATTATTGTTTTTTTTATTTTTATTATAAGTCCAATATCTTTTAAGTATCTTATACTCGATCCTTATCCACAAAACAAAAACAATATATACAAGATTTACAACGAATATGTCTAAAAATAGTGGACTTGAAATTACAAAACGTTGTGATGCAGGACAATCATATATTCAGTAGTATACAGGGTGGAAGAGAGAGGGGTCCATTTACGGAAACAGCATATAGGGTAAAATATTTCAAACCTATACCTAAAGAAATTAATCAAGATGCCTCAACAGTTTGGACGTAGGATTTTTTTTTCATTTCACGATTTTTATCCATACCTGTATTTCGTGTGACGCGATTACGTATAGATCCCAATAACATAAACACTTACTACTACAAAAATACTACTAAAGGTTAAACAACTTTGAACTTTATCGCCAATACATACGACTCGATTTCGAAATGAGGCGTGTGCGGCGGTGTTCCTTTGATAGGTTTATGTGTGCGTGCGTCATCCTTACAAATGGCGTTTTGTTTTAAAATGACAATTTTATTATTTATTTTGTTTGAAAAAAAAACTTTTTCATTTTTGGGAATTTATTTTTTTCTGAATTATATTAGGCTTTTATANTATACAAAAAGAAGAAAGCCAACCTGTCTTCACTTTCAAAAATTATATTATATTTAAAAAAAAATATAGATAACTTTTATCGTCGTATACTTTTGTTTTTTTTAACAAAGCAATTGTTAGTCATATATATGGTTCGTATGTAAACTCAACGAATATTTTATAATTATCAAAAACAATTATTAAAAAACGGTAATATTAACATATCTAGCGTTGAGTTCGGCCACTCGACACAAAATACATCGAAAAATTCACTTCACTTTACTTTTCGCCGAATTAACACTAGGTTCCCTCTGCCTACCCCGCTGTATGCGGGATGCAGCGTGAAGCCGGTAATATTAATAAAGAATAAACTTTTTTTAATTACAAGTACACCAATCACAATATTGACATCGTGGTACGTATTTTTATCCGTATGTTTAGTTAATTTTTAACTATAATAATATACAAAAGATATCAATAAGTCAAGTAAGATTGATTACGTTCAGTTTTTTATTTGATTCCTATATTATATATTTTTTTACTTTATATTATAATATAATTTTTATAATTGACGTGATAATAAGTCTTTCTGTATAGTAATTAACGCGAATATGTTGCGATACATCACAATTATAATAAACAATAATATTACAAAAAAACTTTTGTAACTCATATAAACATATTCCTCTTCAAATTTATTAAAAAGAATTTTATATGACCAACAATGTAAAAAAAGGAAATCAAAAGATTTTCAAATTAAAACATTTAGCCATCTTTTCCAAAAAAAATAAGATAAGTAATGCAATCGCATTACTTCTAAAAAAATAATTTCCACTGATACTAACACAATATAGTTATAGAAAAATCAAGATTAATATTATATAAAATTTAACAAATCGAAACTAGTATTCTTCTTTGACAATTTAAAGGTATCAAATTTTTTTTTCTATTAAATCAATTGCAGTAGTTAATTTAGTTTATTTTAAAGCTATAAATGAAATTTATAACTTGTTACATTGTCTGTTTATAACTTGTTAAATGGTAAAAACTTCTCAAATTAAACAATACATCGCTTTTTAACAAAAAAATAACATGTTCCTGATGAGACCAATTCCCGTTGCATTTCATCTGAATATTCGTTTCTTCCTCCAAGATGAAATATTTGAAATGGAATCTTAAATAACATCTAAATAAACAGAAACACAGTAAATTATTTATTTACAAAGATGACATTGAGGACCTCGATTGTAACTGGAAAGTGGCAGCGAGGGCGAGGTGGTCGGAGCCATAGTGGTCGTTGGGTAACTTGTCCAGGACTGTGCACTCCTCCGCTGTCGGCAGTCTAAGCCGCTCTACAAGTTTCAATGAGTTGCATATACTGAAATTTAAAATTATATAAAGGATTTACCAAAAGTAGAAATATATCAATATTTTTGACAAACTAAAGCTCTTAAACTTAATAATAGTAGATAATACAATATTACAGATAATACTACTATAATAAGGCTTAAGAGTAAATTTATTTGAATGAGCTAATCTCAGGAATACTGGTTCGGTTTACGTTTTCAGTCCGAACCTATAAAAATATTTTCGATGTAACCCATTGTACCTGTTGTCAAATATCTCGGACATGTCATGTGTTATACACAACTCTTAGTTTTTCCTGTTTGTCCAACTCTCAGTATTATAAATTACTTGTATAATATAGTACCCTTTTTCCTGTGTGTACGTCAGTCAAGGCAAAAGTATTTTCCTATTCTGAATGTATTATTATTCATTAGTAATCAATAGTAATTTTTTCAAGCAAGCATAATGAATGTATGTGACATAGAAATTCGGTACATTTTAAAATTTTATCACAAAAAAGGTAAAAATGCGACGAACGCCGCCAATAAAATTTGTGCGGTTTACGGACCTAATATGGTATCAATAAGAGTTTTGTGCTACTCTGTGTGTGTGGTTCAAGCGTTTCAAGTCTAGAAATTTTAGTGCGAATGATGAGATTCGCTCTGGATGTCACAGATAAAATTAGTGACATCTTTGAGAATGGAGCAAGAAAAAATGGAGCAAGATGGACATAATTGTAGCTACGACATTGCTGAAGAACTGGATGTTGATCTTAAAACAGTTTTACGTCATTTACGAAAGTCTGCGTACAAGAAAAACTTGACATTTGGGTACCACGTGATCTCACTGAGAGAAATCTAATACAACGTGTTTCCATTTGCGATTCCTTGTTGAAACGCAACGTTGATTACGGGTGAAGAACAATGAGTGACTTACGATAAGAATGTGCGAAAAAGATCACGATCGAAACATGGACAAGCCCCACATGTCCATGTCAAAGCCCGCCCTAACTTGGAACAAAGTAATGATATGTGTATGGTGGAACTGGAAAAGAATCGTCCACTATGAACTTTTGCCACCAGGTAAATCTATCGATTCTGACCTCTATTGTCAGCAACTGATGAGGTTAAAAAAAGCTATTGAGAAAAATCGGCAGAGCTGGTGAATGGGAAGGGCGTGGTGCCTTGACCATGACCACGCCAGACCGCACTCATTTATAGCCACGTAGCGAAAATTGAGATAGCTTGGCTGGGATGTGTTGATGCTTTCTCCGTATAGCCCTGACCTTGCTCCATCAAATTTCTACCTGTTTCGGTCATTGCAGAACTCTTTAGGAAGCATAAAGTTAACCTCAAAAGAACACTGTGAACACTACCTGTCAGATTTTTTTAACCAAAAATCTCAAAATTTCTACAGGAATGGGATCATGGCACTACCCATAAGATGGCAAAAAGTCATCGGTCAAAACGACGCATACATATCCATACCTATATTATAAATTCGAAAGTAACTCTGTCTTTTACGCAATCAGGGCCAAACCGCTAATTCTTTTGTGATAAAATACTCATATAGAGATAGTTGACGGTCTTCGGATGAACATAGGTTACTTTTTTTTCTCATATTTGTAATATTCTCGATATATAATAAGATATTAAAATACGTTTCAATTTGACATGTAATTTATTCTGCCATTTTAATAAGCTACCATTGCTACGCAACAAGGAATTGTGTCGTTTTAAGAAAAGGTCGCCCAAAATGAGCTTTCTGAACGCTTACATGGCGTGCGCTGACTCAACTTTATGAGACATGTAAAAACTAGGTTTTACCAAAATATTGTCTTTTAAAAAATCTATTAAATAGCACAAGATATATAATACATACAAGATGATGTATGTTATCTCTGATGGTTGAGCCGAATTAACCATTTTAATATATATATATTTTTTGGATTATTGTTAATGTATTTTCTATAATTTCGTATTCAATCCTTATCACAAAATAAATGTAACACCTTTAGCATTTCACCTAGATTAAAATTATATTTTACTGTGCATGATTCTAATAAATACTGAAGAAGATATCATTGATTCAAAATGAGTTAGCCTACGAACCGCACGGTATGACCGACTCGAACAGGCAGACGACGTTGACGATTTTGTAAATTTTTATACATCTTTGATCTACTGTTAATTTTTATGTGGTTATTTTCTGCTTATTATTAATTTATAATTTTGTTTGGTTCTTCGCTTATTCGAGTAGTGGATTAGTTAGATTTTCATTAATTTCTTGGTAAGTTTCGGCCCTGCGCGGCATCGGCATAATATTATTTAAGTATTAAGGAAAAAATGGTCGGCTATTTCAGTTAGGTTATCTATACCGTTGTTATACATTTAATAAATGGTAGTTTTAGTTTTTTGGAATTTTATTTGATATTGCTCGCAAAAATTGTCAAAATTAATGTAGAAAGGAGTTATTTTATATAGTATCTATTATATGTACGCGCGCAAGGAAAACGTGCAAAAAGATTTTTCCCGGATAAGTTCAATTGTTCTGACATTAGCTCGGGGAAATAGAAAGATACAACGACAGAGACAAAAAGTATAAAATTATTTTTATTGTATTTGAGTATTATGTAAATAACCACATGCACTTGCAAAAACATAACACAACCCATTTAATTTTAATACTTTAAAATATTTATTTTACTTTGATAATATTGATAATGTAGCTGGTTTTGTTTAGTATTTTTTTTATTAATATTTTACTTTGGTTATGTTTTCTTATTATTTTTGTTCATTTAAATTAGTTAGATATTTTTTCTAATAATAAGAATTTTCTCTACTTATTATTCTTATGATCATTTAGGCTTATATTTTCTTACCAATCCTATAAAAACCGAATACAATTTCATAAATATACTTAATAAGCATTCGTATAGTTCAAGCGGGCGAAGCCGCGTCCGGGTCCGCTAGTTTCTTTGCATGAACAATACGAAAATATTTTTGGTCCAATTTTATTTATAACTAGCGATCAGCTCGCGGCCTCGCCCGCTTAAATTTGTTAATTATTTGTTTGTTTAAGTACAGGGAATTACATTCCTGTTTTAATAAATAATGTATGCATGCAGCGTACTTATGATTTCTAAAACGTAAATTATCAAAACTATAGGTGGCATTTCAGTTTTCAATAAAATTACCAAAAAATATTATTGGGAGCATTTAAAAAAGAAACAGAACCAGAAACAATGATATTTAAAAATATTATCTGTTTGTTGGTTTTTCTGTTTGTCGACGCTTATCTCAGAAACGACTTAACCGAATAAAGGAGCGAAGACGGGAGCGCGGTGCGGGAGCGATAAAATCGGTTTAATTGTTTTTACTTACTTTTTATTGCAACATTCGTCATGTATGAATGGCGTCATGATTTTATTTATATCCTCATAAAGAAATGATAGCTTTTTTGGGCACTCTTAATTTTTTAAGAAAATAAATTATTTACAATGCATGCAAGGAAAGAACATTTTAGAAAGTTGTTTAATTCTATTAGAATTTTAAAAACTACCAATATTTTTATAGATAATAAAATATTTTCTCAAATTAAAAAATTGTCTATGTTTTGCACCTGAAAAACACTAAAGGGCGAAAAAATGTTAAATCAAAATCAGCTTCACGCTGTATGTCGCACACATCAGGGTAGGCAGAGGGAACCTAGTGTTAAGACACTCCGCTTCTCACTTTCAGCTGAATTCTGGAGGCATTGCGTGTTGAGTGGCAGAACTCAAAGCCCCGCTTAACCTCGACACCAGAGCGAAGAAATGGAAATATAAATTTAAAATATTAAATATATATAAATATATAGATACCACATTAGTATCGATACTGTACTGGTAATAATAATTGAAAAAAATATGTATACTACGGGATACCTTTGTATGCAAAGTTTAAAGCTGTTCATTATGACAGAATATAAAACAGTATATCTATAGAGGAATCACACATTCTTTTTATTCTTTCACAATATTAGGTCCTTGAATAAGTTATCGCTTTCTATTTGTTTAAAAAAAAATCTATATCTGTTTCTTTTTGTTTAAAAAAAAATAATTTAAAATATAATGCTTACAATGACATTACTCAAAGTATTGTCCATCATTAGAGACCACTTTCTCCCATCTCTCTGGTAGCAATTGAATCCCCCGTCGGAAAAACGACTCATCTTTCGAGGCAATCCAGGAATCAAGCCATTTTTCGGCTTCTTCAAAAGAATGGAAGCGCTGCTCGCTTAAACCGTGCGCCATCGACCGAAACAAGTGGTAATCGGAGGGGGCTATGTCCGGTGAATACGGCGGGTGGGGTAGAACTTCCCATTGAAGTGTTTCCAGGTAAGTTTTGACTGGTTTTGCCACATGTGGCCGAGCATTATCATGTAATAAAATCACTTTGTCGTGTCTCTGCTCGTATAGTGGCCGCTTTTCTTTCAGAGCGCGACTCAAACGCATCAACTGAAGTCGATAGCGAGCTCCCGTGATAGTTTCATTAGGTTTAAGCAGCTCATAATAAATTACGCCCTGCTGATCCCACCAAATGCAGAGAAGAAGCTTAGAACCATGGATATTTGGTTTTGGCGACGATGTTGATGCGTGACCCGGCATGCCCCACGATTTTTTTCGCTTTGGATTGTCGTAGTGAATCCACTTTTCATCCCCAGTGACGATACGGTGCAGAAAACCTTTTCTCTTTTGCCGTTGAAGCAACAATTCACACATGAGAAAACGTCGTTCTACGTCTCTCGGCTTCAACTCATACGGCACCCAATGCCCTTGCTTTTGGGATCATTCCTAACGCTTTTAAACGTTTTGAAACTATTGACGCATCTACTTGTAACGTTTTCCCGAGCTCTACTAAGTCTGACATGGATCTTTATCAAGCAATGCCTCCAATTCTGTCTTCAACTTTTGTCGGTGCTCCAGAACGCTCTTTGTCTTCAAGGCCAAAATCATTACTTTTGAAGCGCCTAAATCAGTCTCTCCACGTTGTGTTCGACAAAGCATTGTCTCAACGAGCATTCTGTGTGCTTCTGCTGCAGATTTTTTCTGAATCAAGCAGTGCAATAAAATTCTCCGCAAAAACACTTTATTTGGGACAAAAGTACACATTTTCACAAAGGGAAAATAAATATGTAGTTGACACTGTAGTAAACACTATTCTACTATAATTTGAGGTTACATATAGTACTACTTTGGTGATTCGTTACCGTACGAAATTCCATGCTCAGAGTGCCGCAACGCCATCTCTCTGGCGGCAAGGCGGCTCTGTTCTAGTTAGTTTGCATATTTTCTTTTGAAAATTAGTTTAATTAAAATTATTGTGGCATAACAGTTACACATGGTACAAACAAACTTTTTTGTAGATATTAATGTCTTCTATAAAATTGTAGTACATCATTTTGCTCTATTTTCAAAAATTTCCACAGCGTCCGCGATATAAGGTTTTTTTTTGCTATTTTTTTGACACGTTAATCGTCTAATTGTATCGTCTAATTTCCAAATCGGTCCCGTAGTTTCAGGGCTTATTGAATTCAAATAAAGAAACAAAAAATCTAATCGACTGTCTTCATAATTTTAGTGATATCGATGCACTTTCCCCCTCACCCCCGTAGAGTTAGTTACTCGCTACGGTGCGCGAGGCCAAACACTCCGTATTTTTTATTATTAAATGAATGATGGAATCTTTAGATTGATATTTTTAAATTCATTATATCTTTTGAATGGAATGTCCGACTTTATTTTTTTAAAAAGTATTGTACACGTATTGAAGTTATCCTTAATAAAATATCATTTAATGGGATAAGGATTAATGCAGAGGTATGAATAATATGGTTTGAATATTGTCGGCACTTTCATCAACTTAATAAAATATAAAAAAGTAGTTATATTAGCATAAATACAGTAGTTGGACATATGGTATCCCGGACTTTTTTATAGATATTGATGCGTTCTATAATACTGTAGAACATTGTTTCGTTCTATCTTCAATAGTTTTCGCAGCGCATGCGATGATAGAATTTTTAAGATCAATTTCTTCACACCTTGGGTTGGGTTATTGCCTTTTTATTAGGGATATCTATTTTTTTTAAAAACGTAATATAGCCTATGTTGGTCAGTGAAGATGCAGCTTTCTAATAGTGAAAGAATTTTTGAAATCGATCCGGTAGTTTTTGTGTGAAAACAATACAAATATACATACAAAAATACAAATTTTTCCTCTTTATAATATTAGTATAGAAGTATCTATAGATAGTATAGCAGCATAGATATAGACAAGGATTTATTCATTTAATAGTTTAAAATAAACAATTGAGATCCGATGTTAAATTCTTTTGGAATATTATTTTGTTTTCATAACATTATAATTAACAGTAAAATGTATAAGAAAATAAGAAAAAGTTAAAACGAAAATGGATGGATGGAGAATTCTAATGAATGAGTTATTAATAGATTTTTATTACCTAGAATTGAAATGAAAGTTAAGGTAAGAAATAAATACCTTACCTGAAGTATATGTAATCCACTGTGACCCAATAGTCTTGAAAGGTGGTAGCTTCCATGTGACCATTTTTTTTTACTTTATGGTACACTGACGTCAATTTAAGGGAATGCCCAATATCCCCTGTATTAAATAAATTATTGAATTCTCTCGGTGGAGACGACTTCCCCTCAGTCGGACACTCCATGTAATCTGAATTATATATCTGTGAAAGTTCGTATTAAATAAATTGTGAAATTGTAGTTGACACTGTAGTAAACACTATTCTACTATACTGTTTGCTGTTTGCTTCTTATAAAGGTACATTCATATGGGCATTCCACGTAAAGCAGATCGGTAAAAAAGTTGAGGTTTCTGATTTTGGTTATTTTTTATATAATGCTGGACTTATATGGGTCCTCAACACAAACGCACACCATTTTATACTACAATGTTCAGTTTAGTAGTTATTAGAGCTCGAGTCCTGGGTGACGACTGGTGGGCATGTTACCACAGCATACCAGACTTACATTTTAAAAAATAATATACAAAATCGGAGACCTCATGGATTGCCCCATTTATCTTTTTAGAATATAGTTATTCTTTATATGTTTTCTCTGTCTCTTTTAAGTTTAATATATATTATGTCATTAAATAACAATAAATAACTCCGCTAATTAATATTTCATATTTTAAAAAAAATATAATTCAAATAAATTTTGTTAGACTTTCTTTTAGAGGAAACATTTTATTTAAAAAAAATTGGTTGTTATTTAAAAAATATAGATAGTTCTATATATGAAAAATAAAAATTAAAAAGAAATGAAACCTTAATCATACTGAAATCGGTGGTGACACCCTTTTGTCTATTCAAATATACAGAAAGATGTTGACAGTTGTCCATCACACCTATTTTCTTCCAATCCGAATTATCTCTAAATGAACTAGCACTGAAAGGGAAAATAAATAATTTATATTTATTCATAAACTAAAAAACTAAACTGAAGTCACAACTTGATCTATATATATGAAACGTTTCTTTATAACAACGTCCAGCCTAATTAAGTTATTATAATAACATTTAAAAAAAAATAATTAAGTTTTCTATTTTCTATCTGGCATTAGTTCTGGCCTTCCGACTCATTCTATTTCACCTTGCACAGTCTTCAGTATCCTTAGTGGTTTGACCATTGGCAGTCATATCCTACTCGACATCATCAGACAGTCATTGCTTTCTTGCACGTCCTGGGGGTTCAAACTCCTAGGATCTGTCCTTGCAAAGCATTTTTTTCTAACATAGTTCTTAGACCGACGCGCAACTTGGCCATACCATTTCAGGTGAGGCTCTTGGAGCGTATCCACTACGCCACGGAATCCAAGAATACCTTTAATGAGTGTGTGTGTTTTTTTAATTCTAGCAACCTCCATCGTGGTGAACGGAGCCTTTTTTGGTTTTTTTTCTTTTACCACTTTTTACACCAGTTTACTCTGAAGTAAAATTCTATGTTTATGTCTCTTAATGTTTCTTCTTTTACGTAATTATCCCTATTCAATATTTCTAAGTTTTTATTTCTATTGTTGTACTTATTTTTAAACTTATCTATCTATTTAACTGTAATTAATAGTAATTATTTGTTAATAGTATTATAATTATTTGTTACTACCTATTGTGCTTATTTCTATTTTAGTAAATTCTATGATTTAATTGAATAATATATACATTATTCTACAATCATAACTATCTTATTTGTACACATGTTACACTTTTAAAACTAAATTTCGAAGTAGTTCTAATACTATTTAATCGTTAATTAGTTTATTTATTTCCTTATTTTTATATTTTAATTTCAAATTGTTCGTACTTTCAAACAAGCTCCAGCTTCGCGTCTTGGCCCAGAATAAGTATTACAACTTATTCGGGTCAGAAATCGGTGTTATATTTTTCTTCTTTTTAGCACAAAAAGTGTCCGTACACAATTGTGTAAGTCAATTTGTTTAAAGAGCATGTGATCAAACTCAGAAGCTGTGATCTTTGCTGTATTGTATGTACGTTCGGTGCGTTGTCTGCCTCTTCATCTCTAGCAATACGCAAACGTGGAGCGAGCCAACGATTCCCACTTTTTGCGAATTCGAAAGTTCTCGCTGAAAGCGTTGTGATCCGAGCGGTTAATCTTAACCCTAATACAATTCTTGCAAGTAGGGGTAACATTAACCACCCAGAGTTCATATTTAGCTTTTAGGTGCGAGCCCCCACAGAGACAGCAGGCGTCTGTCTCCTCCGTGCATAGCTTTCTCATGTGGCCATAGGCCAGACATCGGGAGCACTACACCAGGGGAGACTGGTCCAGAACTCTGACTCGCTGCAGGTCTACCCGGTATGCACCCAGTTCCGTCGCTCTTCTCCAAATCATGGGGTAGACCACACCAGGTGGTTCATGTGGCCTAGCCTAGCCTCTTTTCGGAATTTGACTTGGATCCTGTCATCTTCCTTTTCGAGGCCGTCAAAGACCTCCTCATTTTGCTTCCTGAGACCTCCGATCACCTTGTCCAAGCCGATGTTCAGGTTTCTCAGAACAACCAATAAGTGTGTTACATAAAAACCGCCAAACCACGTCACGTAGCACATCCACCTCAACATCCTTATTTCCGTGACGTGAAGCTCCTTAGTGTGTTGAGATTGTACTAGCTAGCATTAGCTGCCGTATCCATTTGGATTGGTCGAATCAGGCTCTTGTAAATCAGCCACTTGAGCTAAAGCGAAATTTTGCGCTGTCGCGTTGTTGCGTTCGGGACCTATATAGATAGTATCTAGTACGATTTCAGACTCCTGCAAACCATGTACTCGGTATTCAACATATTTGGTTTAAGACCGCCATTCTCAAGCGGACCCTTCGATACGTTCACTTTTCGCTCCAGCATCAGTCAGTTCAAGTCGATGAGTGCTATATCATCGTCATATATCATCAGCCACGGAGGCTAATCCTGAATAAGTAAACCGAGAACGTATTTAGTAACGTATTTAATAATAGTGAGTTTCCACATTTCTTATTCTTCCGGGCAAATGTCAGGGGCTGGTTCGCGTGAAAGCCTGCACGGACGCTCAGTAATAGCGGCTCTTTGGAGTAGCTTCTCCATCTCTCCTTCACACACGCAGTTACAAAGCAGTGCCCGCTAGGAATCTCTGAATCAAGTATATTTTGTGACGTCTCGTTACCACATCTGCAATTCTCTGCATCGTCTTGTAAGTGAACCAATGTGCCACATTACAAAGCGCAAAGCAAATTCCGTATGAGTACTATTATCTTTAGTCGTGCCAATTCTTGACACGGTACGCCTTGCCCACTTGTCACTGAAGACTGTCGTGTGAGGAGGCAGAGGACTGCTTTTAGTGGAGCGACTGCCATCTTCCCAACAAAAATCGTTTATGGGAAGACCAAAGAAAGGAAAACTTTCAAGGATTGAATATTGTACTCGTATTGTACACTAGTCCATTTGTAAAATATTAGTTTTACCCATGTGTACATATTGTAAATTTCTATTTTTATTTGTTTTATTTTAAGCTAAAAACTGCAGAAGGGAATGGCAATGACATATTAAAAAAACACATAGTATTTATTTTCAATACCTAACATGTCCTCTGTCTAAAAGTTGTACTACAGCACTTTCAGGTGTCGAATTGAAATCACCCGTCAATATTATGGGCAAGTGGGTGCGGCTGAAATAAAATAACAAAAATTAAAGCACTATAATATAGTGACTGAATTGGTTCTTTTTTACACATTTAATATGTAGATAGATTGATCTACACATGAAAGTCTTTATATTAGTATTATTTTCAACCAAACAAAATAAACGTATGTCAACTCAGAAAATACTATACATACTCTTTTCCATTGAAGTCAAAAGCAAATCTGTCAATTTCCGCCAAAAGCACTTGAAGTTGTGCTAGTCTTACATCTGTTCGTTTAGGATTATACAACAAATGTGTCGTGGCGACCACTAACGGAGTACTGGGAGAGGATTTAGGCACCAGCTTGAGCATCAGCCCAATGTTGTCACGGTTTAATATAGGCAAATCTGGTTGATAGAATTCTACCTGTAAAGAAATTCATTTATTGTTTTTTTATAAATAACATAATATTATGCTGACAACATTTTAAACGTTTATTACGCTTCAAAATTTAACATCCACAAATATTACAAGAAAAACCAATTGCTCGCAGCACTCGCAGCACGCTCGGCACAATATGTTTTGAATGCATCAACAGTTATTGTTCAGTTTCACTCTTTTGCCCACTTAAAATCAAAATACATAATATATTCCAATACATATTGTGTATTTTGATATTAATTGAAGCTTGTTAAAATATTTTATACATTCTATCATAGAAGAAATAATATCATGCATTCCGCACTTAGCTGGGTAGACAGAATTAAGACTCCGATTTCATGTTTAATGATGGAACTCAACAGTCTTATGAAGGTCGAAGAAATAATAATAATTCTAAATATAAATATTGCATTCTACTAAATGGGGTTTCAACCCCTATCCCATCCCGCTTTCACTGTCCTACTCCACCACAATGATGTCTATTGTAAAAATTACAAGAATATATTCAGTTTTCTTCTTCATATAATTAGTGTTTACATAGTTGATAAGCCTTCAATGTAGTATTCCCGTAACAATATTCGACACATATAATATTAATCAACATAAAGAACATCGCAATGCAAAAAAAGGTATACAGTAAATATAAGTAGAACTTAAAGAGATATAAATCAATCAGTTAACATTCGGGAAACAGGTCATGTGACACATAAAGTACAAAGATCCTTCTTATTCCTCCTTCTATATCCTTTGTAATAAGATGACCTCGTTTATTTTTAAAGATTAAAATCACTAAAACGTTATTATCGAGGTCATCTTATTACAGAGGTAGTTAAAAAATAACCTCGTGTATATTACACGCATTGCAGAATTATGTTAAACGTTCATGTTTAAACGTTCTACGGTTACGTAGAACGTTTAAACATGAACAATCGGTGTAACAATTGTTATATTGAAATAATCACTTTGTACAATTCGCGAGACTTAAGCTGAGCTTTGCAGTGATTATAAAAGTAGAGACAGAACAAAAATCTTTTAAAATAAAATTTATTATAAATTAATAACAATATTGTAACATTAAAATTGATATCAATTCTTCTACATTGCATCCTTATAATGTTTACTATCGTCTGCCGTGTTGCTAGATTTAATAATAAATCTTTTCGTGTTATTATCAAGATCAGCCTTCTATCTACGATTTTTTTTTTCCTTTTTTTTTCATTGTGTGGTCACATACATTTTTCTATTCTTGTACAATGATAGTGCCAACTTTATCTTTTATTTTTAATAAATCGAATCTTTTATTTTTAATAAATCGAACACAAAAATACAATATTTAGATTCAAATAGGTGACGCTGCTATCAGTATTGTAACATTTATTATTACTAGTCAACTAAAAGCACTATTTCTTCAAAATGATCTGATAAACAAAAAGAACGTAGGTGCAAAGCGTATTATTATAGTTCGCATGTGCGCCAAAGATATGTATTTGCAAAAATGTAAAAACCTTTCAATTTATATTAGATATTTATTGTTCCCTTTTTTGCTTCACGCTATGCGAGATACCGCACATAGCAGGGAAGGCAGAGGGAACCTGGTGTTAAGACACTTCCTTTTCCCGATTTCCGCCAAATTCTCGAGGCACTGAGTGGTGGAACACAACGCCACGCTTTGCCTTGATACCAGAGCGCGGAAATGAACATATTAAATATTTCACTGCCCTGAGTAGGATTAAAACCCACAAGAATCGCTCGCTTGTGCCTCTACGCTAAGACGGCCTCAAAAAAATATTTAATATATTTTAATGATTTTTATTAGACATCCAATAAAATGCAATTTCATAACTTTTCCTTTCACCGTGATGAACCGAATCGGTTTAAAATGGAATTTTAAGGATTTAAATCTAAGGCCAACGTAGCGCAGAGTGACTACGTATGGTTGTAAACGCGATGGTCTTAAGCTTAATCTCGAATAGTAAAGATTATATTTAAATTATTATCATTTCAACGCAAAGCAGACAAAAAAAGTCTATTAACATTTGACGTAGGTTATGTCAAGTGTTAATAGACTTTTTTGTATGGCTGGCTATGCGGGAAAGTGCGCAATAATATATAAATCTTATTAACATATCAAATATAGTGTATCGAAACATAAAAGCATATTGTACAATAAGAGTAACTTATCAATATAGGCAATCGGCTGACCCGACCCAATCATTAGAAAATATTTATGCCAGACATACTATTATTAAGTTTAGTAAACAGTTTTTAAGCAAAAATAATGTTAAGGTCAAAAAATATAATTAATTTTAAGGTTCTTACACTAATATGGTCTTGAATGTCAAATAACGATTGCTTAAAGTATATAGCGCAGCCATCTTGCCTGTTCCCAGTTTTTTGTTTGAATATTCCAAAGTAACCCATTTCTTCAAGTTTATTGTAGAAACTACAAAGATGAGATACTTGAACCTCTTGTAGGCATAAAATCTGTAACGAAAGCATAATTTTCTCTAAACATAAAATAAATCTTTTTACTTGGAGAAAAGCAGTCTTTTTACATTATCCTGAGATAGATCAATTGAATTCATGATTTCTACAACAGTAAAACAATCTAAAAAAATCTTACATCCGGTGACAGATTTAATATTTCATTATATATTTTTGTGGCTCGAACTTTCCATTTTAGATTTTTTGGATAACATTCGGTATAGAGATACGGATGACATTCCAATAAATATTGTGCCAAAACATTATAAGACATTACTATAAACCTAAATGCACCTGCAAATAAAAATTGTTATTTATTATGATATACTCGTATGTTGTAGTAAAAACTAGGCAAGATATTGTCTAGCTTTTAGCTTTACCTAACTAGAATAATTCTATTATGGGACCATCTATAAATTATCAAGTCATCAAGGCCAAGGAGGAGCGAAAGATCGTAAATTTGTCAAAGGACAATGCCCATAAATGTATGGGACCTATCCATTAAGTTGAAACTTGTCTTGGATGATGTATAATCAACCAGTTACTACCCCTAATAATTATTTTTGAAATCAGAACAGGGGTTCCGAAGTTATTTAACGAAATGTAACATAACCTCAAAATTGACATAACTTTATTTGAAGATTAAGATAAGTTGTTTGATTGGCGGTTTTTAATGTAGTAGTACCGGTTTTAATGTAGTAATTTTTTTTTCAAGCTTCACGCTGTATTCCGCACATAGCAGGGTAGCCAGAGAGAACCTGGGAACTTAATGTCAATGCACTTCGATCCCATTCCACACTTTCCGCTGAATTCTGAAGGCTTTGTGATTAGTGGCGGAGCTTGCCGAGATTTGCTTCACTGCCAGAGCGACAAAATGAAAACATTAAATATTTCGTGTTGTTAAATGCAAATCGAAGTCACAAACTGTCACGTTTACAGTAACACGTTTGTGACCCTTGCACCATAACCGGCCTCTTTATTGTTAATGTAGTACCTCTCATTATATAACAATTAATATCATAATGTTTAAGTTTAGGGGCTGAAATAAAATCATTGAATATAAAAATAAAAGTATTATTTATATAAAAACATTATGCTTTTGAAATGTTCTTTACGAAAACGAATAAAAACATATGCAATTTGACCTTAAATCAAGTGAAATATATTATAATTCATTACTATCCAAAAGATGGGTAAAAAATGAAAGATTAATTTAAAGCAAATATATTCGATATTTGCCATACTAACGTACCCTTGCCATACTAAATATAAATTAAAAATAAATATTATAATTATTTATATATTATTGTGACTTTATAAATGGATTACCTATTTTAATGATATTATTTGTTTAAGCTACAACACTAACTTACTGAATAACGCCATTTTATTTTTAAGAAGAAAAATCAATATTATGTTTTATTTTGTGTTAATTGAAATCTCCCATGCAAAACACACATTCTGATTGACAAAACGCTGTAAAAAAATAAGGAAATAGTTATATTACTTTAAATTTTGATGCAAGAAAAAAAGGGATACCACGAATGGGCTTACTATTATTACACACACAATTTCAGAACTGCTGTTTTATTTTAATAATTTCTAGGCCCAATGAAAAATATGCGACATCTCTCTAGGTAGGAATGTTACAAATGTGTGTAATACAAATCATGAAATACATGTGACACAATCTATAAATGGTCCCTATTTCCCAACTAAGACCCACAGCCACTGAGTACATTTTAACTTTGCTGTGTATGGATCTAGTAGTACTTTTTTAACATTTAAAGTGTTATTTCACACTTAGGAAAGAAAAATACTTATTTAGAAAATTATAAAAATTTGAACATACTCCAAGAAGCGTGAGTTCGAGTCCCGCTATGTTCAACTTATTTACTTATTGTATTAGTTTTTTTTAAATTGAAAAAATAACTCTGAAACTAAATAATATTGAAGTACAATAAATATCAATTATATGTAATTATAATTAAAAAAGTGTGATTAAAATATTATTTTTAAAATAATAAAATAATAGTGATGTAAATTTTATTTTATTTGCCAGACCTTTGTTATTTTATAAAGCCTGAAAGTTTCTGTGCTCATACACCCAACACTGGTAAGCACTATCAGGGAATATGGATTTAGTTGTGGTTACTTTGCCTGTTATTAGGCAACAAACATGCAAAAAATAGTACCACAAACTAGCTCCATATTCCCTGATAGTACTTACCAGTGTTGGGTGTATGCTCACAAAAACTTTTGGCTTTATAAAATAAAAATGGTCTACAGTTCTACTTTTGGCGCACTCTCTATATGGTCTTTATGAATTATTTATCCTTGACAATAATAACACTCACAACTAAAATTCTATTATAAAAATGTCTAATTACCATTATTTAAATTGATATTCTTTCCCACAGACTCCCATGTTCGAAAGTCTGGAGGAATGTCTCGCTGTTTATTTTCAATATTATTAGTTTGCCTCATCCATTGGTTTGAAGGATTTCCTTCTTCTGCACTAAAAAAGCAATTAATAATTTTTATATTATTTTTTTAATATCATATTTTTCATTTAATTGGAGGTAAGCTTTAATAGCTTCATTATCAATGGTAAATTCCTTATAAATTAAGTAAAGTATTCTTATGACTCCTTAACATAAATGTGAATAATTTAAAAGATGTCAAAATAAAAAAAAAAATTCATATTGATATTACAATCAGACAGAATTTTATAATTAGTATTTTATTATTATAATACAATGTAAGTATAAGTATTACTTAGAGATAAGATAAATCACTCAATAAGGAAACCTTTGATTTGTTATTTATATAATTGTTTGTTAACTTGTACACATTTTTCTTGTCTTACTACTAGCATCTTTGAAATAACTAACATAACTATAACATAAAAGGCCAAAAAGCCATTAGATTTCATTGCACAATATTTATAACCAGCAGTTAAATATTCAAAAACAGCACATTATATGAATAAATGGAACTTAATTGAAACATACAAAAATACTCACATATCAAATTGACCTCCATAACTCAGATGATTTAAAGAGGGTTTCACAGGTTCACTCATTTGCTTGTGTGTGCTCTTTGGTACATTTGAACTTATCTGTGACTTCCTTAAGCGAACCTTTTTCTTTATATTGGTTAGTAGTCTTAACTGTACGCCCGTGGGAACTATAGGATTTAGTAGTTGTTGTTGATTGTTCAATGTTATACATGTCTTTCTTCTACAGCTAAAGTGTGTTATCTGTTTTACAATTGAATAATAATTTATATTTTCATATGCAAGTTTTGAATGTTTGCAAAAATTATTTATCAATTTCAGCATAGCTTTATGGATATTAGGAAAACATAGTATAAAATATAGCTACATTAGCAACAAATAAACTGTAATAATAGTAAATATTAAAAAAAATTTTAGTTAATGTAGCTGGTGACATGAATTTTGCTCTGTGCCATCAAATTTGTGTGCTGTAAAAAATAGAAAATATATGGTTAGATATTACCTACTAATATTATTAGATATAAAACTATGTATACATAATATTTTTTGTTATTTTCTATCATTGGCATATTTCAATTTTCATCTTTTATAATACATCCATATAAATGCATTATACATATATATAAATATATATTTAAATAAATATAATTACAATTTACATGTACAAAAAATACGTACCATGAACCATAACCTAACATAAATAAATATTTCTAAATATTCACTACAATAGATATGCTTCTCCCAATTATTATCTTAAATAATTATAACACATATAGAGTTACATAACATACTTCTTCAATAAAAAAAATATATTTTGGAAGCGTAAGCATATTTAGTAAATAAATTCGATTTTAAATTTTTCAATAATAAATGACACTTATAAAAATAACTTACATGCATGTAAACAAAGCTATAGATTACAATTTTAATACACAAAGAGCAAAAACCATGACAAACACCTAAATTCTACAAATACATTTTTATTGACCCACCGACCTCTCCTATCGCATTATTTCACAAACAACTACTGTCATGTCACAAGTTTTTCGACAGATTACAGAACAAGGAACATTATCTATCTTCTAAAAAGAGAACAATATCAATTTATTTGTTCTCAAACTTCACCTTATTAAAAAGTATGTTACCTATATAATTTTAATAACTACATAAAAATATATTTTTAATTTTTATATAAAAATATATAAAAATTCAAAATATATTCGAAATGGCATATAAAATACTGCTTTAAATTTTTAAGTGCCATATTATATTATATTTAAGTACCATACAGTAATTTATATGAAAGAAATATTATAATATGCTTGAGACGAAAATAATTTATAATCTGAATAGAATTTTCAAAATATTTATGTATTAATTGTATGTTAATCGTTATAGCAATGTGCATACGGCATATTCTAATTCAGGGAACACTTTACTGGGGGTTAATTCCGTCACCGGCAGCAATACGCCTGTGCGTATTTTCTTCATTTCTTTCAAATGCAAGAACACCCTCTGGTCCTTCTTTGAGAGAGGACTTCCCTTGAGATGAAAATTTTCCCTCACATGTCACTTTGTGTTACTTCATGCTGTCAAGTTGTCATGGCGCAACCTTATTCAATACGTGAGACGTGCCTTTTTCTTCTCGCACACAGGCTGAGGCTGATTTCTATAAACGAACCATTGTAATGTACCAAGGCAGTCTCAAAAAATATCTTACACCCCTGTCTAACATCTTTTCGTATTTTACAAATGCTAAAAAAAAATGATTTAGGACCTCCTGCGACCTGCTAACTGCTGTAAAACGTGTGGCAAATTAGTAAACAACTTTAGGAATCATTAAAATTTCTTTAGAAATCTTGCTCGTTAACATTTTATTTCTTTCTTCCTTAGAACTTTCATGATTCATTTTTATCAGTACTTTCGTTTGGTGCCTTTGTAGCTTATCCTTATGAGGCCTTATAATTTTAACATGTTTCTTTTTCTCTACAGTGTCTTTCACTTTATCATTTATTTATCGTGCGTTTTACTAAAACCACATTTACATTTACCACATATGTCTGTCGCTGCTTTTCTCATATAATTCTTAAATATAATGGCAGAGTATACTTTTCAGTTTCAAAGATGTCTTATATTTTGGAAGCACTTATTCCTATTTATTCTAGCAACGACAACATATTGGTCTGTTCCTAGGACAGTATCCTAAGCACTCTCGTGTCCACAATTTAATCTTAAATATACTGATTAGGGGTAAATCGGACCATTCAAGCAAAACTGGGATTTTCGATATCGACTTCAGAAAAATCCCGGGATCCCGGTTTTTTCGATATTTTCGGGATTTGACAAAATTAGTAATTTTTTTTAGCGAGAAAAATGCAAGAGAGATCTGAAAGGCTGTTGTGGGAGGCCCAAGGAGGCTTTAGACTTGGAAGAGGGTGTGTGGACCAGATCTTTTCCCTCCGCATGATCACAGAAAAATTTTTGGTCGTTAACCAAAAAGTTTTCTGTGCTTTTATGGACTTGGAAATGGCGTTTGACAGAGTTGTAAGAGCAAAATTATGGGAGATACTACCCCGGTACAATGTGAGCGGATCCTTGCTGCAGGCTGTAAAGTCTCTTTACAGAGATCACTCAGCCTGCGTGCGAGTAGGAGCTGGCATGTCGCCCTGGTTTGACATCCGATCGGGTGTTAAACAAGGTTGCGCCATGTCAGCTTGGTTGTTCAATTTGTATTTGGATAGCTGTCTCCAAGGAGTGAAACAAAGTGATATGGGAGTGAAAGTAGGTGACCTGAATGTGAATTGCCTGCTGTACGCAGATGATGCAGTGCTTATTGCATCATCAGAATGCGAGTTGCAGGCATTGGTCACCACTCTGAAAGAAGGGTGTGAATATAATGGTCTAAGCCTCAATGTGAATAAGACAAAGGTTCTGATTTTTGAAAGAGATGAAGAAAGGACGGAATGCAAGATCAGTGTAAATGGTAAGATATTAGAACAAGTGAATGAAGTGGTATACTTGGGAAGTATGTTCAGTAGAGATGGAAGATACGAGATGGATGTGGAAAGGCGTATTGCTGCCGGTAACAAGGTTAACGGAGCCTTAGCTGCATTGATGAGACGGCGAAACGTCAGCACAGCTGCGCGTTTGGCCGTACACAATGCAGTTTTGGTACCGTCTCTGTTATACGGCAGCGAAACGTGGGTGTTACAGAAGAAGAATGAAAGAAAGATGAATGTGGAGATGCGATCTCTTCGTAGGATATTCGGGATATTAGCTTAGCTGATCGAATCCGCAATGAAGAGGTACACAGAATGGCGGGTACTAGCGAGGATGTCACGGTGAGAATGAAGAAGAACGTGCTCAGCTGGTTTGGGAACGTTGAACGAATGAGTGATGAAAGAAGGGTAAAAAAGATTTACGATGGAAAAGTGAGTGATAAGAAAGGTAGGGGGAGAGCTCGGTTGACCTTCGAAAACACAGTATCAAAGATACTGGAGGAAGGTCACGTAAAAAGCATGAGGACCCCCCGGAGGGCATGTATGAAGAGGTTGATGACAGTGGACGAGGTATACCTGTATATATAGACGGTAGGAGATAAAGAGGTACCGTAGC
Organism: Heliconius hermathena; assembly: GCA_013403705.1. NCBI lineage: Eukaryota > Metazoa > Arthropoda > Insecta > Lepidoptera > Nymphalidae > Heliconius > Heliconius hermathena. Next base: position 11,698 of record JAAIXJ010001861.1, on the reverse strand, counting down.
GTACAGTAGTTTGGCGCTCCGTTCTCTCTGTCTACCCCACTAGGGATAAAGCGTGAAGCTAGTTTAGTTTAGTTTTTAGTAATTTTTCAAGCTTCTTATTTTTAGAGTTAAGTTAGGAGGGTATTTTTAGGGAAGTAGTAAATTAAATTATATTTACTAAATAAAAGAATTTGACGTCCAACAAAGACGCGCAACAACGACGCGCAATGAGAAAATATGGTATTGCGCGTTCGTTGGTCGGGCCGGTCAAACTCGGTTAATGTCGTAAAATTCCGGATTTTAAGGAAAACTCATCGCTTACTTTTGCCGCTGTATGTACGATTGTATATCTTAAAGAAGCCTGGATTTAATAGCATGCACGTTTTAATTCGAAGAATTAACTTTGAACTTTGTAAAAACCGAAAATATCGAAAATCCCGGTTTTTTGTAAAATTAAAACCGGGATTTTTAAAACCGGGATTTTTGGTCCGATATCCTGGGATTTTTAATCTCGGGATCCCGGATTGCGACCCCTAAGACTGATCATATCATCATGAGGAATAAGTCGATCATGAGGAATAAGTCAATCATACTTTTCACGGTGGGAATGTAGGAGAACGTGCGAATGGATTGGTGATGAAGGAATAGGAAAAACCTTGACCTTGACCTTCGAAAATACAGAATCAAAGATACTGGATGAGGGTCACGTAAAAAGCATGATGACGCCCCAGAGGGCACGTATGAAAAGCTGATGATAGTGGACGAGTTGAAAGAGATAGGTATGTAGAGACTGTAGCGCTTGGCGGTCCGTTCTCTCTAACTAGTAATACTAGTAACAGAGCATAAACTAAGTAAGTAAGTATTTAATTTCAATTCTTCACATACATTTACAATTTTTGGTACCACAGCATCATTTTCCTTCAGTTGCTTATCATTATTCTACACTAATTGTCATTGTCTGTATAAACACATTTTTTTAAAATTCCATTTATAAAATAAATAGGGGTTGTTCATAGATGCCACTTCAATAAACGTGTATTATAATGTCCAAGTTTATATCTCTCACACCAAAATTTTAACTTTACGCGCTGGTTTTAAAAAATACATAATTTTTGGGTAAAAATAACAATTTTAGGAGAACTGCTTACCGTACCGGTAAGTACGGTACGGTAACGAAATAAAATTTATTGCTTGTCAGCCTACGACCCGCCTATCCATATATCTTGACAATGGTCGATGTGTCAAGTGTCATTTTTATTAAAAATAAAGTCGGTGTTTAGATTCTTTCACATTCTATAAACGATATATTTATTGCAAATGTCAGATGTTTTATCAGATAATATTAATATAATTCAGTTAAAATGAGTGAGTACTAGTTATAATTAATTAAATATTTATTTAGCAATTTTTACATCAACACTCTTAATTTTTGGTCGTTTTTAGATGTCAACATTATTAAAATAGGTTGATTACACTTTTATGCATCTATTAGAAGTAGGATAAAAATATCAAGAAGTGTAAAAAAATAAATTTAAATTGAATTATTATTATATTAAATTCTTTTCGCTTTGTTATATTAAAATTTTTGTTATATTTTGCACATAAACAATAACATCACTTATTTAAGACTTATTTACAATTTTTTATATAAAAAATATCAAAGATAAAGTTACATGATAGGTGTATAAGAAAGGAAAAATGTATGTGAGCGAGCAGTAAAAAAATAAATAAAATTAGTGGACACTACAGTTGTCTTGATATTATTAACACAAACAATACATCAGATGAGAGTGAAACTTATGAGGATGCTACATCCTGAATTCTGTGATAATTCTTATATGCTTGTTGTTAGCATCTTGTTTCAAAAATTTTTTAAAGTAGAAGTATTTTGCTTTCCTTAGTATGAAAGAACACAGTAACAATGTTAAAAAATATTTTAAAAATAGTGCAATCTTGTCCAAGGATAATTCTAAGTAATGATCTTTGGGTAGTGGAAATTTGTAAAAATCTCCCTACAGAGGTGCTAATAAATCAATATAAATAAGTTGTAACAACCATATAAGAATTTTGGCATACCTTGACGAGAATGTATGGCTTAGTTGAGTTGTTAGTAATCAGAGCTCTTGGACGGTTTCTAAAGAGGTGCTGGGTTCAAATCCCGCTATGTTTAAATTTTTATATGTTTTCTTAATAAGTATTTTTCTTTCCTAAGTGTGGATCAACACTTTAAAAATATTTAAAAACATTATTATTATTATTAGTAGTTCAACTAATTCATGTACTACTTTTACCTTCGTTGGTGTACTAAAAGAATGTTGATAAGCAATTTTTTTATATGTTTTCTTTATTGTATTAAAAATATATATGTTGTCTTTATTGCAGTTTAATTTAAAATCAGTTGGTGGTGAAATGGTTTAAATCTAAGATGTTCAAAATTGAATCATATGTTACACCTATATTACTAAGTTATGTTGATAAGTATGTCCGGGATTTTAAGCCAGCTGATGCACAAGTAAGTTAAGATCCAGTTAGACAACAGTTATTTGTAATTTTGATATTTGAGCTCTCAATTACCCGGCAATTTCAACGGCACATTGTGTGACTCTAAATGCAACGGTTGTGGGTTGGGTCCCTTCATTTCCTCGGTCTGTTAACTAGACAAAGTGTAGCATTGAATTCTGCCACTCAACATGCAATGTCTCAAAATTTCGGTGGTATGTGGGGAATGGATAGTCTTGAAGTGGGGTACAGTATGAAGCTAAAATAAATACCAAATAATTAAAATTTTAAAAGGTTTTAAATATAATATAAAATTAAATATAAATATAATATAAAAGTATTTGATTTAGGTTTCATTATGGGGAGGTGGTGTTACTCTTCATAATCTTGTCCTCAAGGCAGATGTTCTGCAAAAGGAAGTGGCCCTACCATTTACATTGGTTTCTGGACGTATTCATGAACTTCTTATTCAAGTTCCATGGACTAAGATCATGTCAGAACCTATTGTTGTCACTATTAACACAATTGGTAAGTGAACATTTTATAGTTGACCTTTTTAATTTTTTTTTGGCTTAGGCATAAATTTTGCTAATGTCAATGTTTTTAGTAGTTCTTATTATGATTTGTTACTGTTTCCTTTTATACATTGAATATGTGACAAAATAAAAATAATTAAAATTGCTCACAATTGAACAATATTTTACTGCTTTCAGAGTGCATTTTAAGTTTAAATCCTCCTCCTGATGATAATCCACCACAAGAAACTCAAAGGTACAAAACTATAAGTATATATTATATATACTAGAGTAATCTCTGCCTGTGGCTTTGCCCACATAAAATTTACTTTATTTTTATATTATAGCCAAATAATACAAAATCTTTACATAAATTATAGCCTATGGGTTATTCTAATTTATAAGCTATATTACTGTGATGTTTCTTATAAATCTGTTCAGTAGTTTTTGTGTGAAAGTGAAACAAACATCCATCCTCACAAGGGTTTGATTTCCACTCGGGCAAATTAATTATTTTCTGGTTGCCTATCCAGTTATATGTGGGATACGGAGTTAAGCTTAAACTTCTAAATGTTTTATAAGCTTCTAAAAGTTCTATAAGCTTCTAAAAGCTATTAAACTTCTAAAAGTTTTTAATATAGTACATTGTGTTTAGCCCAAGGACTCAAGTTGTAGAAGCACCACCAGGTTACATGCAGGCCCTCGTTCGTCGAATAGTAAGCAACATTGCAGTAAGAGTACACTCGTTAATAGTGAAGTATGTTCATGATGATGTCGTTCTTTCCCTCAATGTCAAGCATTTAGCTGTTGATAGTGTTGGCACAAATTGGGAACCTGCTTTTGCTGGTAAGTTATTAATAGCCAAAATTGTTACAGTTGTTTATTTTAAATTCGTACCTCTCAGCATTTGATAATACTAACGAATAATGTCAACATATTCTTACTATTAATCACAGATATTGATCAAAATCAACCAGCGATTAGACGGCTGATCCGCCTTGACGACCTTACTCTTTGTCTGGATAAAAGTGATTCTGATGGCAAAATTAGATTCTTCCACGAGCCCCTGTTGTATCGTTGTCAATTAGATCTGAGGTGATTTACTTTTTTCTCTCTTACAATTTAGCAACATATTTAATTCTTCTCTCTTCTGTGCTAATTATAATGATTTAAAATACTGCTATTAAGCACTGAGGCCAGTCGTGGCACAGGGGCACAAAGTGTGACTGAAATCGACTGGTTGTGGGTTCAATCCAAACTCGAGGACATGAAATATTTACTTAAATTTATATTTCCATTTCTTCGCTCTGGTTTCGAGGCAAAGCGCGGTGTTGAGTTCTGCCACTTAACCCGCAATGCCTCCAGAATTCGGCAGAAAGTGGGGAACGGAGTGTCTTACACTAGGTTCCCTCTGTCTACCCTGCTGTGTGCAGGATACAGCGTGAAGCTGAAGCTATTAATACAGAATTAAGTCTTTTATTATAAAGTTTGCTTAAACTTGTTAATCTCTGGATCTACCAGCTGATTTTGGAAAAATATTTCTACAAGCATCGCTGATCTATCTATCTAGCAATCCAGCCTCCGCAGCCTTAAATATTGATATTCGACGTCTAATGGCAAATATTTCAGAGTGTTGACAAGGTTAATATCGGCAAACACGCGCCGTGCCCGGAGCCTCAGTGTCCAGCTAATTTCCAGCCGCCTGGCTTGGGGTGTCAACAACGAACAGCTGGTGTTATTGCTGCGGTTGTTGAGAGAAAGGACACCCATTGAAGTGAAATCACCTCCGCCGGTTGCTAAACAATCCAGTATACAAGTTGTATCCACTAGTAAGTTGCTGCGTGGATTATAAAAAGATTATTTTTCACTTTCTGTGTCAATCTTTGGAAATCTTACTTAGTGTTCTCCTAAGGAACCTGTATGCCAGATTTAACTTTTTTTCGCTTAGTATTAGTATATTGGCTGTGGGAACGTTTTGTATATGTGTATATAGATTTTATTTATAGTTGTATATTTGATATACTTCTTACTCCTTTAGAGAAAGTAAAAAAAATAGTAAGAAAATGAACATATAAAACAAAAACAGTATTATTAGGAATATTAAAGATTAAGGAATATTAGGTATATTAAAGGGAAGTAACTGACAAAAAAATGTTGATTACATAGAAGAGTGTGCTATTGTGTAAGTAAAAAGAATATAAATATTTAGTAACACGCATATAAATGTTGAATCATTTAATATTTTCATTTCTCTGCTCTGGTGGCAAGAAAAAGCGCGGCGGTGAGTTCCGTCACTCAACACACTCGTCTCGATATGGTGGAAAACAGGGAATTGAGTGTCTTAACATTATATTTCCTCTGCCTACAATGAATGCTATATACAGTATACTACGTGAAGCTAAAAAAAATGAAATGTTTATTTTTGATGACAATGCTTTTCTTTGATCAATCCTTAAGTGGGAAATAACTATATAGTTTACCCTAATTTATAATAGATGCGACATCGTCAAACTCAGCGGAACCAGCCCACACCGAGAGTTGGTCGGAGTGGGCGTGGTCGTGGCTGCCATCTTGGATAGACGACGAGGGCGTGGAGGAGACGCCCGCTATAGCGGCCCCCACACCTGTCGCGTTCACAGCACACTTTGATGAAATATCATTGGTGTTTAAGGTTAAACATTTTTAGAATAAAATACTGTTAGTTTTGCAGTTGTTTCCTATTCTCTGAATTAACGCTGTATCCCGCACAGCAGGGCAGGTATAGATAATCTTTAACCGTTGCGTTATTACGAGTTGAGTGGTAAAATTTATCGCAGTAATCTTACCAAAGCAGGGGAATCTTACCAAAGCAGGGAAAAAAATCAGTTAAATATCATTCTCCCAGTGGCTGTCATCCACAAATCAACCACAAAAACAAATAACCTTGGCTTATAAGGACAGACACAGTCCCACTGCGTCACGATGTTTTTAAAATTCTGTTAAAAAAATAATTCGTTGTTTTAATTTTATTTTATAGTATTGTCTCTTTTCGGTCTAGTACAATTGTACTAGACTGAACTGACTACTTGTTGTGTTTCATAATAATTACCTTACCAGACGTGAATAAGTTGATAGGTTGATTTGCATTATATTTTTTTAAAATCTTAATAATCAGCCCTTGAAAGCATGAAGCCGTTGTGGCGCAATCGTGCAACTGTAAACACGACGGTTAAAAGTTCAGTGTAGGGAATTAACTTTGGTAAAAAGGCAAAGCGCGACGTCGAGTTTCATCACTCAACACGCAATGCTTCAAGAATTTAGTGGAAAGTGGAAAGTTTTGATGAGGAACGGAGTGTCTTTACTCAAGGTTCCCACGTTCCCTCTGGCTACTACCCTACTAGGCACTGGGTATAGTGTGGAGTAAAAAAATGCATTAAGAATTATATTTAATGGATGAATAAACAGCTAATAAAATAAAATATTTTATATTTTAAAGGTAATGGAGTTAGATAGCTCAAATCGCAAACGGGCGCGTGGTATACTAGAGTTGACAGCCACAGATGCAGTTGTGAAGAGCTCTATATGCGTTCCCACGTTACTGCGCCTTAAATTTGGCGCTAGATTTCTAACTTTAAAAGCTCACGGCAAATGTGTATGTGGACTTCTGGACGCTGGTGTAAGTGTTTCAGGTTAAAATTGAATAAGGGTTTCTGCATGTCATACTTTTTACTTTTTAATTTGTAGTTATATCTTCCGTTTCTCTATTGTTTCTTATTTATTTAATTTTGCCTATTAATAATTTTTGATTGTATTGTTTATGTTATGAATTTATCGTTAAAGTAATTAAATAAACATCATATGTGCATATATATTATGTGAACTTTTCGGATAGTCGTAACATGTGGTGCTACATAAAAAAATATTCCTACAATTCCTGTAAACAGACCCTGGAGCAACCCACGGTGTATTTAAAGAGAATAACAAGTGATAGTGAAGCGTCATGGTGTTGGGTACAAGAGGACTTAATCGAGCCAGTGGTAGAAACCGCCGTGGCGATTGATGAGGAGTTCCAGGGCCCAGCCGAAGTAAGTTAAAAGACACCACAAAATAATTTATGGATGTAATAAAATATTTTCAATAAGTAATAAACTGATTAAAATTGAAATAAAACTTTCATACTTGCAAACCCCATAGATATATAATGAAGTCGTTTTCGCATTATCCTACATTCTATTAATTTGGTGTTGTGTATTAATGTAATGTTAAACTAACTATTGAATGCAGCTTATTTACTATTTTCTTAATAAAGGCCTCTGAAATGCCTGGAAAAACCAAAATAGATACAAGCCATCAAGACTCTCAGGCTCGAGAAGATGTTAACGAATTTTGGCAAAAGATGTCGCCAGTAATATATTTCGAATATAATCATGATAGAGCGCCCGCTGATGCCTTGGTTAATCCATATGATGATCCACCTAGAGACTTTGAATATAGGTAGGTAAAATTTTAAACATATATTTTTTATATTTATTTATATTATATTAAGACATTTCTAATAGTGTTTATGACTTTTTTGTTTTCATATCTCTCATGAAATTTTTACGTTTGTGTAAATTATACCATATTTATGGTATTTCTATTTTAGTGATTGGGTAGAAGAATGTACACAGAAGATTATATTGCGACCCATAACAATCGATGTGTCAACGGGCTTGTTGCATCGTTTGGAAATCTTAAGAAATGCACTAAAAGAAGTCCCTGTCGTCGAAGAACCAGGTATTTAGTGCTGACTACTTTTACCTTTGAATAATAAGATTTTTCATTCATATATTCCAAAACAAATTCGCGTATTACTTAAAAAAATATATTTCTATGTAACATTACTTACAGAAGTACCAATGCGTATATTAACGGTGGAGGAATGTGACGCATTGTCAGAAAATTTACCTCAACGTCGTACAAATGTTGAAATTTACGGTCTCAGAGTCCGCATAGTGCCATCAGACCATACATCTGAACGTAACAAGTCGCCATTAATACTGGACATCAATTTACCCAACGCTTCTGTGTTGATCACTTCTCCTTTATATCCTCATAGGTATGCAATATTCCTTTTTTACCCGTATTTGCCATATGCGTTTGTGTACGTTAATCTCAGTCTCAGTCTTAATTAAATTGATTTAAATGCAGCTTTTACTGTTGTGTTTTTAATATTTAGAGTTTGTTTAATTTTAATCGGTTCCTAAATAAAATAGTTTATATATCAATTGAAAGTAGTTTGCCTGACAAAATTGCTACGAAATAACTGTTATATTGAATTGGCTGAAACTAAAGTTTCAGTTATATACAGAGTGTAACGCAACTATCCATTTTACCCCCATGTATGTTAGCCAATTTTCAGTGGTCCGGCAGATATTTGAGAATTTGTGATTTTTTAGAAAAAATCGGTTTTTGAAAAAAAATACATTGGCAATGGCGGAATTAGATTTTTGAAAAAAAAAATACAATGGCAAATACTGCCCGACTATAGAGTCTGTGGTCGTGATTTGTTTTCTCAATATAGCTCAATAGTAGGCCTTTTGTATAATGTAATATTTCAAAACTATCGGCTTATAAATCTTGTAAATAACTTGGAAATAAAAATGTTTTTTTTTATTAATATTTATGTTTATAAACAGCGAAAAAAATTACCGGTGATTTTACAAAAGTAATTTTATAAACTACTAGTATTAATATAGAATAATCTCTGGAAGTTTCATAGCCGTAGCTCAATGACAACAAGTTAAAAAACGTACTAAAATCATGAAACAAAAAAATTGTTACTCTTATTATGAGAATTGACTACATTTAAATCGATTTTTTTACATATTTTCATAAATGCTTGCATTTTTTACCAGTCTTCTATAATCAGACAATGTTTATTGAGTGCAAATATTTTGATATTGTAAAACTATCTATATTGTAAAATTATTCTCAAATATCTGCTGAACGGCTGAAAATTGGCAAACATACATGGGGTTAATATGGATAGATACCGAGGCCCTCTACTCAACTGTTGATCGGTCTGTATGTAGATATTGATAAAACATTGTAGTACATATAAATACCAATAGGTTCCTTCTTTAATCGAAATATGCGGAAAAGTGTTCAAAATACAATAAATTGCAGAGTATGTTCAGCAGCGTGTCAAATGCTGGAAGACTCTGGAGCATTATGGCAAGGGGCTCGTCTCCATGTGTCTGCCAATATAGATTCCTTGCAAGCAGGCATTTGTTCCCCGGACGAGGATTCTCCGAGGGTTTGTGCCAGAGCGAGCGTACATTGCGTAACTCATTCATTGATGAACAGTACATTCTTCAAACGACCTGAAAGTGTGCTACTTGGATATACTTTTGCTATTCGTATGTATTTTGTTATTTTTTATGCTATATTTTTTTTTAGCTTCACGCTGTATTCCGCATACATCAGGGTAGGCAGAGGGAACATAGTGTTAAGACACATATCTCACTTTCCGCCGAATTCTGGAGGTCTTGTGTGTTATGTGGCAAAACTCAGGGTCGTGCTTTGCCTCAACACCAGAGCGAAGATATGAAAATATTTAGTTTCTTCGAGTGGGAATCAAACCTACAATCTGTCGCTCTATCTAAATCTTATATTATTATTTTTTTTTTGGACTTAATATTGTTCGTTCCTTATAGGAGAGGCGAATATATGCGGATCGGCGGCTCGTTTGCAAGCAGTGTATCATGTAATATCGACTTTGAGTACAGAAAATCTTGCCTTTCCTTTATTACGAACTACACTTCCAATGGACGCTATAAATGATGAAGGTAAGACATTATAAATTATAACACATCAAGATGTCAGGAGAAAAAATAAAAAGTAGCACCTAATAATCACAATTTATTGTTACACTTTCACAAATACGCGTTACATACGCTTCATACTCCACACTTTACACTATTTCAGTATTTTTCAGCATTTTGCAGTTTCAGCATTATTTCAGTATTTTGCAGTTTCAGCATTATACTTTTCATTCGTATACTTATTTTTATGCACAGTAACAGTGATAACACTAACTTTTAAACATTTAAATACTGACAATTTTACACTTTACGAGAGGCAGAATAACGACGTACCGACTTAGTCTATCAAAAACGTCACGTTAATATAACCATTCCCTCCTCTTTTATAAATAATTATGTGTGTATTATTATTTTTATATTTTATAAAATACCCTAATATTAACAATTCTCTTACAAACATTTCAATAATATGTTATTGTGTTGTTGTAGGTATAAGATATATAAAAAGAGTTCTCAGTTCTAGGTTCCATAGTGTATTCTATGAACATAAGAAAATCAACTGTTAATTTTATTTATGATTAGTATTAGTGGCCTTTAGTATGAAAAAGTCAAGAGTGAAATCTGTCATCTAGAGTTTAATTAAATAATAATTTATATCGAAAACTTTTAGAAGCGGTCGCCATTGATGTCACATTTGAGGAATTGTCGCTGAGAGGTTATGTAACTAAAAATATCAATACACATTTTGTTACTTTAAACTCCGCTAAAGCCACTGCCTTCCATTCACCTGGTGAGTTTTAATAAACCTTTTGTAGTAGAATATTAGGAATATTTTAAAGTTATATATTGATTGCTAACAATATTAAACAAGTATAAATTTACGTGAAGATTCCCACTCGGGGGAATTAATTATTTTCATTCTCCATTTCCCCACTCTTATAAGAATACATAAGCGCGCCGATTATTTTTACCACCCAACACGGAGTATCTCAAAAATGGGACAGTGTGTGGGGAACGGAGTGCTTTAACACTAGGTACCCACGGCCTTTTTTTTTAACGTGAGGAAATCCTATTACGGATACCGGCCCGAGTAGGGACTCGAGCGGGTTATGTGGGACTCGCGGACTGCCAGATGTTTGCCGTCCGAATACCCACTAAAACCTCACGGTGCTCCTCCTCGACCGCCACTGGCCGCGAGACACGGGGACAACAGTCTTCCGCGAAACGCGGCGGCGTCCCCGACCTGCCGTGCTATATGCGGAATACAACGAAAAGTAAAAAAAAAGTCGTTTGAGGCCAGTCGTGGCGCAGCGGCACGAGGTGTGACTGTGTGCGGGATACAGCGTGAAGCTGATTTATTTATTTTTACTTAATTTTTATAGTGGGTCGAGAATTAAAACAAGCATGGCTATTCTGTGCACCAGAAGCGCCGACGACAACGTGAGTTTGCTTATATTGTTTTGTAATTTTATAGTTTTGTAATATTATTAGTTTTGTATAGTTTTGTTTATAGTTTTGTAATTTTCATATTTACTAAGCCCACTACGTTTTGTCTGTTACAGCATAATATGAACAGATTAAACCTAACAAGAATTAAAGGATTTTATGTGTATTTGGACTGTGCCAAAATAAAATGTTTACATATAAATTTTGAAATTTATTATTATTACTACAGTATTTGACTATAAAAGTAGTAACAATACAAGGTTTAAAAGGAAATAATTAGAGATAACGATTTAATAAAATAATAAGTTTTTGGAAAAGAAGATCGATTTAAAATTGTAAACTTTCCAAAATATTAGTTTCCTCTAAATTCCAATTTCTACTATATAATAATATAAATATATAAATATATTTTATTACCAATAATATCACTGTTTTGCATTACAACAAAACAGTTATTATGTGTATGAAGAAACA